>VDFB02281492.1:248319751-248501777 GCA_007258455.2 Sequoia sempervirens
ACGACTGTCAATCTTCGTGCCTGAGATGGAACTCCTTTCAAATTTTATGTACAATTGATACATAATCCTTTTGTGCATATAAAGCACAGCGGCAATAAAGGTAGAGATATCAAAGCTGGAAAAAATGTTTTAGAGAGGCTAGGTTAGCTGGTAATCAGCGAAGTTAAAGTCGGCAATGATGAGTTGTAAGGAGTTTCATCATGAAGTGGTATGTAGAACCTGGTAATGCCTTTGGCTGAGGCCATTTGGCTCCTGTAGGAACCTTAATGCATCTGAAGCCCTGTCTTTGGTATAGCGCCAAAGCTGCAGGATTATTCACATCACAATGCAAGGCCATGGAGCGACAACCCCAATTTCGTGCCAGAGCTTCTGCTTCTATGACCAATCTCCGTGCAATCCCTCTTCGTCGTCTTTTTTGACGAACTGCTACATTTGATATATAAGCAATACCTGTTCTGCAGAAGAAAATCAACCATGCAAGACTTCTTTCTAATCCCAATCATAGCTAAAAACATAAAGGGGATTGACTTAAAAACTACACTTACAGAATTTAATGTAGCAAAAACATAGTTCAGTACTAGTAATACATGAGTCAATGCCAAAATAGCTGCAAAAATTTAACTCCATGTAAGAAGAAAGACAGAACAACCTCTAGATATGGAAATTATTTGAGAAAATACCCAAAAACACAAGTGCAACTAGAGGTAAAAAATTTGTTACATTTTACCCCAAATTGGTATGTGCTAGAGTTATATAGGATTTTTTAATCCAATTTATGTACAATGTACATACATGGTGCTAAAAGGGTTTTCAATGGATGTTTTCAGAAGCAAATTTTGGTGCAAATTTTGGGTGGGAAAGTTGTGGAAAAGAAATATATTACAATCATAACAACTTGAGTGTATAGCAACCACTTCAATTATCACTCACTTATCTCCTTAAACAAATTTCATCACATGCTAGCTTAGGGGGATATCAATACAACTGCTTATTAAAACCGAAAAAAAACAATATGCCATCCACGTGCCAACTGAATGGCAAAGGTTTTTAATATTTTATAAAACTGAGAGCACTGGATTCTTAAAATATTAGAATATATGATATAGAATCAACGTCATAGAGGAAAAAAGAACATCTAAAAAGAAACCAGATAGTGAAGAAGCCACTGGTCAACTAAACAAAAATATGCCTAGAAAGGAAGCTGATTACAGTGTAATTTAGATATTTGTTGCAGGAGTTCATGTGGGAAAAGGGGCAGAGGATTTGATATAAAAACAGAGCATACAACAGTAAAAGGAAACAAATAAAAATCATTTAAATGTTGCTCACAATACACCCAGATTAACACAACAGAAAGTAACAAATTCAGACTGATATATGTATTAAAAATAGCAGAGCTTTCTTCCTTGTTACAACAGAGCTTTGATGTTCTTCTTCCTGCTTCTTACATGATATTTGTTGCAGAGCTTCGTTGCTCTTCTTTCTGCTTCTTTTTCTTAACACAAAAATGGCAACAAAACAGCATTAATGATAAAAACAACAAACTGAAAATATAATTGATATATTATTTATAATAAACTGGAGTTATTACAATTTATAATAAGATGTTGAGTTTAACAGCTTCCACAAATGACTCAACAGATCCAAAATTAACTCCTATAATAATGGATCTTACAACACAACTGTGATATGTGGCCTAGTCAACTGAGTGGCGTGTGCTAGTTTATTTATTATTCCGAACACTCCCCCTTAATGAATAAACTACTCCAATTTTTCATTTGGATTACAATATTGTGATTTTCATCTTCACACAATTGTTCTTGCTAACGGTCATTGCACATTGCCGAAGGATCAATGCCAGTGTTAAACAAAATTGGGCTTTAACATGACAACCATTTCTTTGTGAACTGCCAATAATTTATTGGAAGGTTCTAATTCCATGTTGCATTTCTTGCAACACTGTCTACCTCATACGTAGACTTCTGCCACATGCAGACCATATTTTTAAATATGGGCGAGGTCATCTCATAACACCTCGGCTTCAATCACCTCTCACACGGATCGGTGGCATGGCTCCTAACCATGGCTTATACATTCCCTTCCTCGACACTCTTCACACTTCCTTATTCTTATCCTTGGCACTTCCGATCAGTCACTTATATTTTCGTGACATTTACAATGCAGATATTAAACTGCTTACACAGGCTCTTTACATGAACCTCTCAGTGCAACCCTGACAGAGCAGAATATGAAAAAACACAGTCCAAATAGCCAATAACAAATTACAAAACACCCTGAAAAACATAAAAACTGAAATAAACAGAAGAGTCTTATTTCCATTCTGAGCTAGAAGATAGAGCAGCAATGAGACTACCCTGAGTCCTTAAAGTTTGTACTTTCTCCACTCCTCATTCTCCGACTGATGATTCAACAGGAACTGTGATATCTTCTTTTCCATTTGACAGCTGCAACTTTTCCTTCTTCAATCAATTGTGATTAGCCCTTTTCAAATGGGCCACAACTTCTTTGACTAACAGCGGTAGAATTTCCTTCTCTTGGCTACAGCCTCTTAGAAACCATGCAACATATTTTAGCAGCCATGATCCTTCTACAAAGACTTCAATTTAACAGCTTACAGCTAATACACTAATCTGATTTCCAAACCGTAAACTCTTATTTGATTTCCAAACCAGCCCATAATCTAAATCACTAACACACTAACAGTTAACACACTTTTCTTTGATGACTCTTTTCATATGGCAACCATCAAACCTAGCTTTCTCTTAGACACACTACATCATAATCCTAAGCCCTCCCATGAGGGAGTTAGGCTCAGACCTACTCTCATACCATGACAAAATATAATTGATATATTATTTATAATAAATTGGAGGTATTACAATTTATAAAAAGATGTTGAGTTTAACGGCTTCCACAAATGACTCAACATATCCTAAATTAACTTCTATAATAATGGATCTTACAACACAACTATGATATGTAGCCTAGTCTACTGAGTGGCGTGTGCTAGTTTATTTATTATTCCTAACAATTAAGACTAAAAAGGCTACGGTGGAGAAGGAGGAATATAATATTAATATTTTTTACAACCCATAAAGCATGCAAGAGATAAATAAGAAGTTAATGCACAATAATATCAAATCTCTCGAAATCTTCCTCTGAAAACTTTCTTATTAAAGTTTCCTTTAATGTTGATGCGGAGGTGAGCTGGAGAGAACTGGCACAATCAATTAGTTGAGATTATATTTCTGACACTCCCCCTTAATCTCAACTAGCTGACAGACTTCTCAAAAAAATTTGGAGCATCCATCTTCAAAAAAATTCTGGTGCATCCATCTTCACTCAAAAAAATTTGGTGAATCTACCTTCATTTCCAACATTCTTCTTAAAAAGTTTTGGTGCATCTATCTTCACTTACAGTTCTAAAATTTTTGGTGCATCTGTCTTCAGTTACCTGATATTTTGTTCAAAAGTTTATGGTTCATCCACCTTCTTCACAAAAATTTCCAGCGCATCCATCTTCATTTCCAGCACAGAAATTTTCAGAGCATTCTTCTTCAGCACAAACACCCAAACAACTTCTCAAGTATACAAATACGTATTTTTCCAATGGTTTAGTGAAAATATCAGCAAATTGATCTTCTGATCTACAAAACTCTAAACATATTTCTTTGTTATTCACTAGCTCTCTTATAAAATGGTATCTAGTGTCTATGTGTTTGCTTCTTTTATGAAAAATATGATTTTTAGACAATGCAATCGTTGAGTTATTATCACAATAAATCTATGTTGTTTTATCTTGTTCATGCATCAACTCAGTTAGCATTCTTCTCATCCATACGATTTGACATGTTGCTCCTATGGCTGCCACCTACTCCGATTCTGCTGAAGAAAGTGTGACAATGGGTTGTTTCTTTGAAGCCCATGATACAACTCCTGTTCCAAAATGAAAGGCATAACCATAAGTACTTTTTCTATCATCAATGCTACCAACATAATCGTTGTCCATGTATCATATGAGTTTGAAGTCATCTACAGCTAAATATAAAATTCCATAATTCTTTGTTCCACATACGTACCTCAATATCCTTTTTCCAGCTTGCCAATGAGAGTCTTTTAGATACTCCATGAACCTTGAGATAAGACTCACACCATACATGATGTCAAGCCTTGTGGCAGTCAAATACATGAGACTACCAACCAGCCTTTTAAACAATCTAGGATCAACTAATGAACAATCATCTTCCTTGCTTAACTTTAGCCCTATTACAACTAGTGTAGGAGTTGGCTTGCAATTCAGCATATTAAAATTTTTCAATACATCATTTGCATATTTTGATTGAGAAATAAAAATTTCATCTATTGATTGCTTAACTTCTATTCCCAAAAAGTATTTCATAAGACCAAGATCAGTCATCTCAAACTCTTTCATCATAGCTGCCTTAAAGGAACTTATAAAAAGATCTTCCATAAAGATCAAATCATCTACTTAAAGACAAACTATCAACATTTTACTTTTTTCATCCATCTTGATATATAAAGTAGGCTCATTGTTGCACCTACTAAAACCATTCTTAATTAAATAAGAATCAATTCGATTGTACCATGCTCTAGGAGCTTGCTTGAGTCCATAGAGTGCCTTTTTTAGCTTATATACCTTGTCTTCATGACCTGAAATTTCATATCTTTTTGGCTGCTCCACATAAACTTCCTCTTCAATAAAACCATTTAAAAAAACAGATTTTACATCCATTTGAAAAACATGCCACTTCTTTTGGGTTGCAATGGCCAAAACAATTCTTACGGTATCCAATCGAGCTACAGGGGAAAATGTTTCATTGTAATCAATACCAGGCTACTGAGTAAAACCTCTAGCAACCAACCTTTCTTTATGCTTCAACACATTTCCATCCATGTCATGCTTTGTTTTGTAAATCTATTTTACAATTATGACATCTTTTCCTTGCGGGCGATCCACCAACTCCCAAGTGTCATTCTTTTCAATAGCTTCAATCTCTTCATCCATAGCTTTAGTCCATACTTCATCCTTTATTGCTTCATCAAAAAACATAGGATCAACAACTTATAAAAATAAGGCAAAAACAAAACAAAAAATTGATGTTTCAACATTAAAATCAGCTTCATAGATATCTCTTAAACTCCTTATTTTTTGCTACAATAAACTTGCCAATGTAGGATCCAATGAGCTGCTTCTATCAATTGAGTTTGATAGAATTTTTGATGGTGTTATGGCTAGTGTTCCTTATGGAGTTTGTTGTATGGGTGAAAATTTCCAATTTCTTGAAACTCTTGTTGTAGGAGGTGCAGCTTGTGCTACAACTTGTGTTCCATGTCTGGGAGTGGAAAGAGGTATTGCTTGAGGAATACATTATTGTTCTAACACTTCATTAGTCATATCATCATGTGAAACAACTGTTGCTATACTTTTTTTTTTTTCTACACTTCCATCCCATGCTTCATTCTCCACAAATTGCACATCTTTACCGATTATAACTTTTCTTGTATTTGGATTAAACAACTTGTAAACTTTTGTATTTTCTGAATATCCAACAAAAATACATTTCTCACCTTTGTTATCCAACTTCCTTCTCAACTCTTCAGGCACATGAGCATATGTAACGTAGCCAAAGACTTTAAAGTGTGCAAGATTATGCTTTTTACCACTTCAAGCCTCTTGAGGAATCACATTCCTTACTCTTATAGTTGGACATCTATTTAAAATATAAACAACAGTTGTTACTGCTTTAGCCCAATATTCATTTGGTAAATGCTTTGACTTCAACATACTCCTTGCTATATCCATGATAGTTTTATTTCTTCTTTCAGCCACACCATTTTGTTGAAGTGTGAAACGGGTTGTAAATTGTTTGTGAGTACCATGTTTGCGAAAATTCAGAAAATCATTAGAACTATACTCACTGCCTCTATTAGTTCTTAATATTTTGATGTAGTAGCCACTTTTCTTCTCTACAAGAGCCTTGAACTAGTGAAAGACTCCAAAAACATCAGATTTATGCCTCAAAAAGTAGACCCATGTCTTCCTTGTATAGTCATCAATAAAAGTTAGAAAATATGTGCAACCTCCAATGGAAGGAGTTTGCATTGGTCCACATATATGAGAGTGAATAATATCAAGAGGTTTACATGCTCTTTCTGATTTTCCAACAAGGAAGGTCTCTCTATGTTGTTTACCCAAGATGCACGCTTCACATACTCTTTCCGGTTTTTGAATCAATGGCAATCCCTTAACCATATTCTTTATATGCAACAAATTTAGACCTCCAAAGTTTAAATGGCCAAATCTCAAATGCCATAACCAAGATTCATTCTTTACCACTGACTGAAAAACTGTTTGAACAATTACAGTATCATTTTGTTCATCTTTAGTTCCAATTTATGCCTTTTCAGAGCAACCTTGTTCTTTTCTGGAGCAACTTTGTTCTTTTCCAGAGCAACTTTGATCTTTTCCGAAGCTACTTTGTTCTTTTCTAGACCAACTTTGAGAGGCGTCTTGAGAATTTTCAGCCTTAAGTATTGCTCCAACTTGTGTATTTTCTGACATATGATTAGCTTTAGCTACTTCACTTTTGATATTAGGTTTCAACCTCAATGGGAACATTCTATTTTTTGTCATTTGTACCTTTGCTATAAGTTGAGTACTAGGAGCTTTATCAAGAATAACACATGCATTATTCTTCATATAAATTCTATATCCTTTTTACACTAATTGACCAATACTCATCAAATTATGCTTCAGACCAGCAACAGAAAAAACATCATGAATGACTTTTTACTTCCCCTTTTTAGTTACAATATCAAGGTATGTGTAGGATTATGATGGGCCAAAAAGTGGTGATATGTAAGTGATATGATGGCCCATGTGGCTGACGACTTTTTTTTTACCCAAAATTGATGAAATGAAAAGGGTTTTTAAAGGAGATTCTCAGCTTTCCACCAATATAAGAATTATGTTTTGCTTTGAATTAAATAAATAATAATTATTCATTTTTCTATTTGAATTACAACTAAAGTCCTAATTGATAAGTTGATTGAAAAGCATCTATAGTTTTCAATGATTATCACATTTTTTAATCAAAACATGTGTCACATTCTATACTTCACATACTATAGGATTAAAAGAAAAATAATTTCATGAAGTTTTGACCAAGTTAAATTGTCCAGGACTTATCACGAGTTTTTATATTTTTAAAAGTTGTAATAAAATTCACAATTAATTATTTACTTGGAAAAAATTACAAAAAAATATGCATCACATCAGGACATGAGTGCTCTACTTATATCTAAAATCTTATAAAAAAATATTATCATTTTATTGTGGTTAGGGTGGTTAGACAGACACCTGTTTGTTATTTTTTCCCTAAAATTTAAGTACTACTTAATTGAAATTTCAAATTTTCACCAAATAGATTTTTAAAAAATAAATAAACCGAGTACTTTAGAAACTACATTAAATTTGCTACAGATTCTATTCTTACATATTTTTGAAATAATATAGATAACTTATTCAATTTTTTACGTCAAGTTTCCTAACTCTGATTTTTCTGAATTTTTTGTCACTTAAGGGCCTGTTTTTTCCATGATAATCCTGCACATACCCATCAACAGTCACTTTTCCCATAACATTCACTTGAATATTGTTCCCAAGAGTGACATTTAAAGTAACTGATTTATCCAAGCTAGAAAATAACTCTAGATTTCTAGACATATGATTGCTACAGCCAGAATCTAAATACCAAATATCATTTGGACTCTCTTGAACCATATTGCATTCAACCGGTGATTTTCTAGAAATTGTTTTAGCAATCTTTGTGCATGCAATAAAAATAGAATTTTTTGTAGAATTTTCTAGGGGATTTTGATTTTGTCTTCCTTGATCATGTTGTTTCTTTCTACATTCAGAAAAGTAGTGACCATACCTCTTACAGTAATGAAATTGAATATGTGACTTATCTTTTCTTTTACCAGTTGAATGATTATGAGAGTGTTCATTGTTATGTCCTCTTCCACCTTGATTTGTAGGACTGCTGCTACGTCCTCTAAATTTGTTTCTTCCTCTACCCCTAGGAGTGAATCTACCTTTACCTCTTCCATGACTTATTGAAGCTTGAGATGAGAATGCATTTTCTATAGAAGTGTGTGATCTGTTCAACCTATGTTCATGATTTATCAAAGATGCATGCAATTCATCCATTGTCATCTGGGTTAAATCCTTAATTTCTTCTATAGCAACAACTAAAGGATCAAACTTAGCAAGCAGAACCCTTAACATTTTTTCAACTATTCTTGTCTCTTTTATTGTTTTCCCATGTGATTTTATTTGATTCACAAGCCCAAAAACGCATGTAAAAAATGATTCCACAGAATTTGAATCTTTCATATTTATGTTCTCAAAATCTCTTCTAAGCAACTGGAGTTTTACAGTTTTAGCTTTGTCCTTACCTTGATAAGTTGTTTGCAGTGTATCCCATGCCTCCTTTGTTTGTGTTGTTGTTGCAACTCTTAGGAGTATGCTTTCATGCATTGCTTGAAGAATGTAGAAAAGGTATTTTCCATCCTTCTTTCTTTTCTCTTTCAAGAGATCTTTTTATGCTTGTGTGAGTGCATTATATGTTGCTTGGTTTGCTAGTTTTGCATAACCATTCTCAGCTATCTCCCAAAGATTTTGAGACTGAAACAGGGCTTTCATGGTTAATGACCAATACTCATAATTTTTTCCTGTGAAAATAGAGGTTTGTAGACTAGACAAAGACACACCAAATGTGGAAGCTATGGAAGCCACTAATGGTTGTCAAAAGAAGATAAGTACAGACCCAGAAAAAAATAGAGAGACAAAGGGTTTAAACCAAGGCTCTAATACTAGATATGGTAAAAGAGGCAGAGGATTATATATAAAAATAGAGTAGCAAAAAACAGAGCATACAACAGTAAAAGCAAACAAATAAAAAACATTTAAATGTTGCTCACAATACACCCAGATTTACATAGTAGAAAGTAAAAAATTCAGACTCATATATGTATTAAAAATAGCAGAGCTTTCTTCCTTGTTATAGTAGAGCTTTGATGCGCTTCTTCCTGCTTCTTACTTGATATTTTTTACAGAGCTTCGTTGCTCTTCTTTCTGCTTCTTTTTCTTAATACAAAAATGACAACAAAACAACATTAAGACTAAAAAAGCTATAGTGGAGAAGGAGGAATATAATATTAATTTTTTTACAACCCATAAAGCATGTGAGAGATAAATAAGGAATTAATACACAATCATATCAAATCTCCTAAAATCTTCCTCCAAAAACTTTCTTATTAAAGTTGCCTTTCATGTTGATACGAAGGTGAGCTAGAGAGAACTGGCACAATTAATTAGTTGAGATTATATTTCTGACGATTCATAGAATCCTCAAAATGTGATTTGCTAGATAGCACTGAGACACTATTGAAGGTTAAAATAATAAAAGACAAATATAGATAACAGATGAATCTAACGGAAGGTCATGTATACAATAAAAATTCATGCAAATGTGTAATTATTGGGTAAGTGAGCAACAAACACATATAGGTCCAACCTGAAAGAACAAGAGGAAAAAAATACTAACGTTGTTTTTGTAGGGAATCCCATCATAATGAATACTACATTGGCCATGTCACTTCAAATTACTCCTACATTGGTTGATCAACTATCATCATACTAATTGTCCCCAGTATCATTAATAATGAAAACTAATTGCCCACCATTTTTTTGAAATTGCTTTAAAAATTCAAACAATTACCTCTCTATTATCATTTAGTGGGTTAATCAACAACCAATTATTTGACTATTTCTAGTATTGAACTATGCACTAGCCATTTTACCTATAATTTCTTATATTTTGTTTCTGGTAGGCCATTTCCCCCCTACGATTTTCATAATTTTATCCCCAATTATTTTCATGGTAGAAAACATCCTTTTGGCTTGGTAGCTCACCTCCTATGTCCAAGATGGCCCTTTCTTGGTAAAAACTCGACTACTATGTCTATTGTCAAGATTCCAAAAATTATTCCACCATTCAGATGAAGCTTGGATTCAACCTCCACATTTTCATGTCTCGCAGAATTGAGAAAAGTATTCTCATCTGTCAATCTCTCATCAATAGAAACCAAGCATTGTTTTCTACACCCTGGAGGTATAGAGAAACCAACAAACATGGCTACCAATCTATCTGCTCTTAGAACCAGATCCGCAGGAAAGCCACGACCAGGAAAGAAGGAGTTGCAATGGGTTTCTACCACTTCCAAATAATCTCCATGTCTTGCTTCACAAACAAGAATATCTGGGAAAATCGTAGTAAGATATTGAATTGTCCCAGTACCGTTTTTTCTTCTTCTTGCATAACATGAGAAAGCTACACTTAAACATATTAAATGAGTCTTGAGAAGTTACCAAAATGGAATATTTAAACAAAGAAATATCAGGATGCACTTGGATTATTATGTGATAATAGGACAATTGATTGATCGGTGAACAAAGATAACAAACATAAGTCTTCTCGACTGGAAAGTACACCTACGTCCTAACATGTTTAAAAGTACCAAAGTATCATTTACATAGAAAAGCTAGCAGCAAGCAAATGGATTATTAGTAACATAGGGGTACTAATAAAAACCATATGGATTATTAAAATAGCAAAATAAAGAGAGAAATTATGCTCATATAGATATTTTTTCCCAATAATGGTTAAAAAAATACAACAAAAGTTTCAATATTGCTCATACATGTTAGAAAAATTAATAGATTATCTTCTCCAAATCCATCCAAAAAGTGACACAATCGAAGTTCTAGACTGCAACACAAAATAAAATGTAATGAAAACAAAATCTCTAACTATTATATGAAAACACATTTAAAAGATCTATTTACAGTGAGTAACACCTTATACCATCAAATGGAACTTCTATTTTCTATCAGGCCTCTTCTTCTGTAAAATTTAGGACAGAAACAAAACAATATGTTGGGGTGTTGTCGATGTAGGTGCACACGTGGCAATTCCACCTGTCCTACACAAACCAATGGCCACCCAACTAGAGGGAGACGCCACACCTGCTTGTCACCCAGGCCCTGGAAGCATAGTAGCAAAAAGGGGAAAAAAATCATGATTTTCCACAAGAACTTGAAATCAACCTCAAAAATGAGTTTGTGCAACAAAAAATCAAGGGACCACAAGAATTATGATTAAATCAGAAATTAGAGTTTCTGGCAATTTTCCACAATATTTTAGATTAAAATTTAGATTTTTTGGTTTTTTTAAATTTTTGTGGCTATTATTTTCTGATTTTTCCCTAACCTAGTAGCTCCCCAACATCTTTGATTGTTTACTCAAAGACACAAAGGTAGAAAGGTGTTTCACAAAAGGTTAGTCGTTGGCATGGTCGAGAGCACAAGTTGAGCATACTTTTCTTAGGGATCTAATGACAACCAAAGCATCAAAGATAACTCAAAACCGAGTAAACATTTCATTGCAAATATATTAACTCAGAATAATGGCTTCATTATATTCATCATTTGCACACTTAGACATCTTGGGTTCATTACAAAGTTTTGCATATGAGTATACATTACTAATTCTATTATTTCTATTATATCATACTCTCTACATCTCCTTTATAGCTAACTCTCTATATATCTTCTTTGTATCTTTTGTTTTCTCTCTCTACTCAATCATCTATTTTTGCATATTCTTTGTCTTTATAGATCCTTCTTGCCTCTAATTTACTTGGTCAAAATTTCTTGAATCAATGGTCAAGATTGGTTCTTACATGCATAGACGGGATTGATCCTCCTCATTCTTTCAAATGATTGTGTCCTACCACATGGTTTGCCATTGTTTTCCACATAGCCCATGTGGACTATTTGTCAATCCTCTAGGGAAGTATCTCTCAAGTCTTTGTGAAACTTTCAATGTTGATGTCAACCCTATTGGGACTCAATCCTATAGTGCCAAATTTTTCTCGAGTCCCATCCCATTTGTGTGTGTTAACATTATTTAGCCACCATTGATAACTAATCTGAGAAATCCCAAGTGGCTCCACCTCCTATGAGTGTTTCCAAGTGTTCAATAATTATTTACTATTTATGTGTGTTTGAGAGATCCTTGTCATTTTCCCAAGCTATGGGCTTTCAGGTGGACTTGTAACTAAAGGAACAAGTCCCCAGGTTCCAAGTTCCCTTGAAAATCTGACCCGCATCCTGCTTAATTGCTCCTCTTTTCCTCTCATTCCCTGTCGAGCCGCAAACCTTCACATGGAATTGGAACCTCAAGACCAAATCCCTAGTGTTCCAAGTCCACTCACTATCCCAACCTTTGCACCCCCACTCCCATCTCTTTCCCCTTTTCTCACCGAGTGCAAACACCTAGGAGGCATTGGGACAAGGGACTAAGTCTCGAGGTCCCTAGTGCCCCCACACCCTAGTCCCCAATTCCTAGTCTACTCTCCTACCTACAACTCCCCAATTTTCATTTTCCCTATTCCTTTAGAGGCCAAACATCCAAGAGGACACCAAAATTTGGCACAAATTCCTCACAATCTACCCTCAATTTTCTCCTCCACAACTCTGTGTCAATTCCCCAATGTGCCTCTAGTACTCACCACTCCCTGGTCCCTCTCGAAACTCGATCCCCACTCTATCCCAGTTATTTTCCTCAATTCCTCTTCATTCCTAGTCCCAACTCCTCCTCCAAACCTAACCCCTAACCCAATATTTTCCAGGTTCAAACCCCATGATGCAGGAGCATCCTTGGTTCTTGGCAATCTTGCATCAACCAAAAATATCTCCTTTCAATTTTTTGTTCTTGTTTTGTTCTTGCTCAGTTCATGTTCGTGGATTCATCATCTTTTCTAACCAGACCATGTGGATCTTTTCTTACATCGTGGACATGTTCATCTTCCTTATTCCAAGATTTGAGCGTGATTGGATCTTTTTCTGGCAAGTTATCAATTTTGGATTTCATCGCAATTTCCTGAACCAACACCATAATAATTTTCAAGCCTAACGGTTAATTTGATCATTCGTGGATTGTCCCTGTAACTTGTGGATCTTAATAGTGTGATTTTAATTGTTCCATGGAGTGTCCCTGACCTTCATTATAGGTCCACACTTCATCCTTTGCACTCACCGAGGAGTAATTCAAATTTGAGGCCAATCTGTTCATGCACACGTTACATTTTCTTTCATTGGGTATGTAATAATCTTTGCCCGACGCAGATGTTTCTAAACTTGTGGATGTGATATAAAGCTTGTAATAGATCATTAGGAAAGTAGTGAATAATATTGAATGATAGTTAGAGGAATATCATATTGATATATAAGATTTTCGCTCGCATATAGGAGCATACTGGAATGTTGTATTTTTAAACATGTTATATCAGGACTGTGAGCCGAATCTGTAAGCCCGGATGTTGTCAGCTAATTGTAATTGGGATTTCTATTAATGAGAATATTTGCATCTGCATTTTCCTCCATATTTTGTGTTGCTTTCGTTGTGTTACTCTTGTTGCACGGTTCAAATTGTTCTCTTTGAGGACCCTCCTACCATGGCTGCACCAGATTCGTATCAGAGTGAGATTTGATTTACAGTGTGAGGTCATCATAATTCACGCAGTCCTGTTGAAGATTTTTTGTAGGGTGGCGAATTGAGGATCTGACCTGCAGCTGCAGAGGACTTGTGTAAATATAGTGGGAAGAAGAAATGTTAGAGGAAATGGAGCGCATGGAAATGCAAACCAAGATTTAATGGAGATGGTGAGAGGAATTGCTGCCAGATTAGATGTAGTCGAAAGGGACCAGAGGAGAGTTCGACCAGTTGATGATGTGAGTGATGAAGAGGTAGAAGTACAAGAAGAAAGAGGAAGAGAAGAGAAACCTGGCCTAGATCAGGGAGAAGAGAGGTTCATAAGAGCCCTAACTAGAGCGAAAACAAAACCACATTTCAATCCACTAGATTATAATGGTAAGTTGGATTCAGAAGAATTGCTTGATTGGATTACAGAGATGGAAAATTATTTTGAATTTGAAGGTATTGTTGAAGATAAGAAGGTGAAATTTTCTTGTACAAAGTTGAAAGGACATGCATCCCTTTGGTGAGAACATTTGCAGACAGATAGGAAAAGAAGAAGAAAATAAAAGATAAAATCATGGGATCAGATGGTGAATAAGTTGAAGACAAAGTTTATGCTTGCAGATTATCAAATTAGTTTGTTTCGAAAGTTGTATAATTTGAAGCAGAAGGAATCTAGTGTCACAGAGTATACTGAGGAGTTCTATAAGTTGAATATTAGATTTCAACATTTGGAGGAGGAGATTGAGCAAGTAGCGAGATATGTGAATGGCTTGAGGTCATCTATACATGATGAGATTAGTTTGATTAAGTTTCAGAGTGTGGAGGAAGCATATCAATGTGCCCTAAAGGTAGAAGAGAAGATGAATAAGAGACATGAGCAAAGACAAAGAGGAAGAGGAAGAGGTGGAAGATTTCAAAGAGGAAGAAATTTTACTGGAGGAGGAAGAGGATCTTTTCCAAATCATAATAAGGATAAGGGGGTTAGTAAGAATGAAAACTCATACCATAGAGGTGATGGAAACTCTTACAGAAGAGGAGGATATGGTGGTTACCGGAATGAAGGTTATAGAAAGGATGATAAGGAGAAAAGAGTATTTAGGGGAACTTGTTATAAGTGTGGTGGAGAAGGACATAGAGTGTTTGAATGCAATCAAGGAGAGACAAGCAGGAAGATAGAGAACAACAGAAGAACAACCTTTGTTGAGGCAGAACATTTTGAATCATCTAACAAACCAGAAGAAGGAGAGGTTTTGGTGAATAGAAGAGTATTATGTCAAAGTGAGATGGAGCAGGAGCCATTACAGAGAAAGAATTTGTTTTGAACTAGATGCAAGGTAGCTAGTAAATGTTGCAAAGTGATTATTGATAGTGGAAGCTTTGAGAACCTGGTTTCTGAAGAGATGGTGACCAAATTGAAGTTGGAAAGGTTGAAACACCCAAAGCCCTATCAGATAGCTTGGATTCAAGATGAGCATAAGATACTAGTAAGTGAACAATGCTTGGTGAAATTGAAGATAGGAAATTACCATGATGAAGTTTTATGTGATATCATGCCTATGGATATATGCCATGTTTTGTTGGGAAGGCCTTGGTGGTATGATAGACAAGCTATTCATGATGGAAAGAAGAATATATATACCATTGTTGCTAATGGGATGAAGTAGAATTTGTTTCCCTTGGACGATGTTCCTAAAGTTGAGGTTTGTACGAATGCTAGGATTTGTCTGGTTGATGGAAGGAGATTCCTTGATGGATTGAGACATGAGAATGTGTGTTATGCCTTGGTTCCTAAGAAGGATGAAGATTTGAAGCATGAAGAAGAACACCTGGAAGAGATAAAGGAGTTGGTGACAGAGTATGAGGAGATCATTTCAGATAATGTACCTGATGGATTGCCACCTATAAGGAGTATTAGTCATTGTATGGATCTGATTCTTGGAGCTAGTTTTCCTAAGAAAGCAGCACACTGGATGACATCGGTAGAGAATGAAGAGTTGAATAGACAAGTGCAACATTTGTTGAGAAAGGGTTTGATCAGAGAAAGCTTAAGTCCATGTGCAGTACCTGTTGTGTTAGCACCTAAGAAGGATGGAGAATGGAGAATATGTACAGACTCTAGAGCCATAAACAAGATCACGGTGAATTATAGATTTCCTTTACCCCAGATGGATGACATTATGGATTGTTTGAGTGGAGCTAAATACTTTACAAAGACAAATTTGAAGAGTGGGTATCATCAGATCAGAATCAGAGAAGGGGATGAGTGGAAAATTGCATTCAAGACAAATGAAGGATTGTATGAATGGTTGGTGATGCCTTTTGGACCAACTAATGCACCGAGTACTTTCATGAGGTTGATGAATGGGGTATTGAAGAAATTATTGGGTAAGTTTGTGATTGTATATTTGAATGAAATTTTGATTTTTCAGTAAGATTAGAGAAGAACATTTGTTGCATATAAGACAAGTTTTGTAGAGGCTGAGAGAAGAGAAGTTGTTGATAAACATTAAGAAGTGTAGTTTCATGAAGGACGAATTGGTATATCTAGGATTTGTGATATATGTGGATGGGTTGAAGATGGATCCTAAGAAGGTAAGAGCAATTTTTGAGTGGCCTACACCAGATAGCATTGGAGAGGTGAGCTCATTTCATGGATTGGCTAGTTTCTATCGAAATTTCATTAGGAATTTCAGTTCTATTTGCAGTTCTATGATAGAAACAATGAGAGGAGATAGGAAGGATTTTAGGTGGACGTCTGGAGAAAATCAAAGTTTTGAGTTGTTGAAGCAAAAGGTGACTGAGCAGCCTGTGTTGGCTTTACTAGATTTCAATAAGGTATTTCAAGTAGACCGTGATGCAAGTGAAAATGCAATTGGAGTAGTATTGAGTCAAGAAGGGAGACCTCTAGCTTATTTCAGTGAGAAGTTGAATGATGCTAGGAGAAGATATTCAGTGTATGATCAAGATTTTTATGCCATATTTCAAGCCTTGAAGAAGTGGAGACATTATTTGTTTCCTAAGGAGTTTGTGTTGTATACAGATCATCAAGCATTGCAATATTTAAATAGTCAGGGTAAGTTGAATCAGAGAAGCATGAGATGGGTAGAATTCTTGCAAAGCTATACTTTTGTTTTGAAACATAGGAGTGGGAAGTCAAATAGAGTTGTTGATTCCTTGAGTAGGAGAAAGAATTTATTGACAGAGATGAGAGTGGAGGTATTAGGCTTTGATGAGTTGAAGAACTTGTATGAGGAAGACCTGGATTTTGCAAAACCTTGGAGAGCTTGTAAAGAACCAGTTTCGGAGGATAGAAGTCAGTGGTTGGACTATTTCATTTAGGAGGATATGTTGTTCAGAGGTAATCAGTTGTGTATACCCTAGAGTTCAATGAGGGATAACTTGGTGAAAGAAAAGCATAGTGGAGGATTGTCAGGACACTTTGGAGTTGATAAGATAGTAGCATTGGTAAGTGAGAATTATTTTTGGCCTTGGATTCATAAGGATGTTAGGAGATATGTGTAGAGTTGCAAAGTTTGTCAAGTTGCAAAGGGAGGTAGTCAGAATGTTGGATTGTATAAGCCTTTGACAGATCCAGAGAGACCTTGGGAGGATATTAGTATGGATTTCATACTTGGTTTGCTGAAGACAAAAAGAGGTAATGATTTTGTATTTGTGGTGGTAGATATATTTTCTAAGATAGCACATTTCATACCTTGTAAGAAGACAAAAAATGTAGTACATGTAGCAGATTTGTTTTTCAAGGAAGTGGTCAGATTGCATAGGTTACCTAAGAGTATTGTTTCAAACAGAGATGTAAATTTTGTTGGTTACTTTTGGAGGACACTTTGGAAGAAGTTGAAGATAGATCTAAAGTTCAGTTCTACTTTTCACCCACAGACTGATGGACAAATAGAGGTAGTAAACAAGAGTTTGGGAAATTTGTTGAGATGTTTGGTTGGATAGAAGATCAAAAGTTGGTATTTAGTCCTTGCACAAGCAGAGTTTGCTTAAAATAATTTAGTGAACAGGAGTATAGGAAGGACACCTTTTGAGATTATTATTGGAGTTCATCCTAGAGGTATAATAGAGTTGAGAGACATCAGTATGGAAGATAAGAGGAGTGCAGAAGCAGAATAATTTGCAGAACATATGAAGAAAGTGCATACTCAAGTGAAACAAAAATTGGAAGACATGAACCAGAAGCATAAGGAGAAAGCAAATGGAGAGAGGAGACATAAGGAGTTTGAAATTGGAGATGAAGTGATGGTATATTTGATGAAGGAAAGATTTCCGGTTGGCACATACAACAAGCTGAAGATGAAGAAGTTCAAACCTTGTAAGATCTTGAAGAAATTTGATTCAGGGAATGCATATGAAGTGGAGTTATTGGATGGCATGGGTATATCACCTATATTCAACATTGTAGATCTACATCAGTACCATGAAGCAGAATTCAATAAAGACAGTAAAGCAAAATTGGAGAATCATTTTCCTAATCAACAGTCAGATGAGATTGAAGAGATTTTGGATATTAGAGATGGAAGGAAAACTCATGGAAGACAATACAAAGAATACCTTGTGAAATGGAAAGGTGGACCAGTGGAGGATTCTTCTTGGATTTCTTAGGCTGAGGTAGACCATCTTGGTTTTCCTTTAGCCCCAGTAGAGTGAGGGACTCACTTTTCAATAACCTTGGATGTCTAATGCAGGAGCATCCTTGGTTCTTGGCAATCTTACATCAACCAAACATATTTCCTTTCAGTTTTTTGTTCTTGTTTTGTTCTTGCTCAATTCATGTTGGTGGATTCATCATCTTTGCTCACCAGACCCTATGGATCTTTGTTTACATCGTGGACATGTTCATCTTCCTTATTCCAAGATTTGAGTGCGATTGGATCTCTTTCCAACAAGTTATCAATTCTGAATTTCATGGCAATTTCTTGAACTAGCAACAAAATAATTTTCAAGCCTAACGGTTAATTTGATCGTTTGTGGATCGTCCCCGTAACTTGTGGATCTTAACGGTGTGATTTTAATTTTTTCGTGGAGTGTCCCTAACCTTCATTATAGGTCCACACTTCATCCTTTGTACTCACCAAGGAGTAATTCAAATTTGAGGCTGACCTATTCATGCACATGTTACATTTCTTTCATTAGAGATTGTAATAATCTTTGGCCAATGCGGATGTTTCTAGACCTACGAATGTGATATAAATCTTGTAATAGATCATTAGGAAAGTAGTGAATAATAGTGAATGATAGTTAGAGGAATATCAGATTCATATGTAAGATTTTCGCTCGCATATAGGAGCATAATAGAATGTTGTATTTTTGAACATGTTATATCAGGCCTGTGAGCCGAATCTGTAAGCCCGGATGTTGTCAGCCGATTGTAACTAGAATTTTTGTTAATGAGAATATTTGCATCTGTATTTGCCTCCATATTTTGTGTTTCTTTTGTTGTGTTACTCTTACTGCATGGTCCAGATTGTTCTCTTTGAGGACCGTCCTACCATGGTTGCACCACCCCAAGTCCCCAAAGGAATACTTCACCCTCAAACCTGTCCTTACTCCCATGTGTTGATTTCTTCTCAACCCCTGCAACCTAACTCTTCTTATTGCTTCCAATTCCCTATTTCCTCCCACCTCCTAACTCTCACCAATTTCATTCACTTATTCTCTATGTTAGATCTACGAACTTCCCCTACACTTCTAAACCTAGTTTTGAGGTCCCTCCTAAACTCGAAAACCCACCAAATAGCTCATTTTTCCCCTGAAACCCCATTTCATTTACTCCTGTGGCTTTCCCATCACTCCATTGATGTCACATTTAGCATCGCAACCACCAATTTGTATTTTCCACCCAAAGAATTCATTGTTCCAATTGTTGCACAATTCCAAAGGAAAATCTAATAGAGAAAGACATGGGTGGTCAAGTTGTTGAACAAGACAATTGAGAGGGGGGTGAATCAATTATCACATATTTAAACTTCTAATTCATTCACCAGAACTAATTCTTAACACTACTTAAATGATTAATCACCAAATGCTAATGCAAAAACTTAAATCAAACACATAAACACAATATCACCAAATTTACGTGGAAAACCCAATAAGGGAAAAACCATGTGAGTATTAACTCACACTATAGAGAATATCAAAACTGATTACAAGAGGCTCACTGCCTGTGAAACAAGGCTCACTACCAAAACAAGGACTTGCTATCTGAAATAGGGCTCACTATCAAATAGGGCTAACAACCCGGAGGGCTCACTGCCATAGAGATACAAAGAATACTTGTTATAGAGAGAAGACAATCTCAATGCAACAAAGGATTCCACCGCAATCACTCGCAGACATGCATGAATAATAGATTTCACTTTTTTTTCACTGCATCTAGAAACTCAGCATTTAGGCTTTGCACTGATTTTCCACACTCGCATCACACACACTCACTGGATAGCATCAATGTTGTATCTATCTATTCTTTTTATTTTCACTTATCTCTCTTCTTCACTCTTGTATATCCTTCACCACTAACTCATTCTATATTTATACCATCTTCAACTTTGAAACATATCCAAAGTCGGCCATCCAACATTAAATTCAATTTAGGTCGGTGCCAAAACATCCTAAGGTGGAAATAGAATTTGAGGGTGACCCAAACACATGCTTCATAGGGACCCAAATAGATCCAACATGCTTCATCAACTTCAAAAGTAGTGTTCAACACAAGGTTGTCCAAACCAGTGTAAAACACATAGAAGCATTCAACACGAATCTTTCAAATGTTGAAATTATCTTCAACAAAATCAAGGCAACTCAACTCTAGAACTGCAAGTCATAATATTTCATGAAATAGAAATCTAGACCATCAACATTTCTCCTGGACCTCAACCAGAAACACAAAAATGCATAGTTCACAATTGGTGAACATAACTTGCACTATACAATGAATCAATAGCTAAAAATTTGGATATAGCATCTTCTAATAACCATGATCAACATATCTGAACCGCACAAACATAGGAGAAAAACCCAGAGCAACCACTAAACACCTGCAATCTTCCTTCAATACAATTTTCTCAATATCCTCAACATATACAGCCAATAGCAACCAGTTGATAACTAGTTGATCAGTTGACATCAATGACAACACCTTCAATCTTTCCATTCTTGCAACAATCCCCCCCTTTGTCATTGATGGCAACACAGGATATGAAAAACCATCAAAGACACCATGATACTAGCTCTAAATACACTTCTCAAGATTTTTCTTTCTGTTTCTCCCCCTTAGTAGATAATCTCTTATATTCTTCCTCTCTTTTTTCACATGCTTCCTCTCATTTTTCACATGCTTCCTCTTCCCCTTTGACATCAATGACAACACCTTCAATCTTTCCATTCTTGCAACACAAGTACCATAAATGTGGTTGTTGGAATTCATGTTGCCTATTTTGACCAATGTTGGATCTCGACCACTAATCTCTAAGGTCCCACAAGCTTGGAAAACTTCCACATGTGACATCCACAATTTGGATGATTCCCAAATGCCAAGTCCACAATGTTTTCCCACTTTCAAGCCCCTGTAAGCTACTAAAGGCCAAATGTGGAAATATATAAAATATTAAAATATTAAATGTAATATTAATGGTCATCTTTTGCTTTATTAGCTTTATTTAGTCTTTAGTTAACTTAGTCAGTTTTTAGTAACTTTTTTTTGCTTTAGTTCATTTTAGCATCTTTTAGTTTTTTACCTTTAGTTTTCTTCAGCTAACGATTGTTTTGTTTTAGAAACATCTTGTAATTTTCTATATAAGGAGCTTTCATCTCCTTTTGTAAACACACAATCATGAATATCATTAATCTTTTCATGGTATCAAAGCTTAGGCTTGACCTGAGATATTTTGTTTTTAGCCCATTTTTTTCAAATCGAAGAAATTTTCTCAAAAAATTTGTGAAGTCAATTTTTTGAAAATCGAGGGTTTTTTGAAGCTAAATCGCAGATATTTTGAAGCAATTTTTTGAGGTTTTCCTAAAGGAGAAATCATGGGTGTATTGCAGAAGTTTTTCATTTTTCTGGGCGAGGTTTTTTGGATGAAAATCGTGTTTTCAAAATCGTGGATTTCTCTATTTTTGGGAAATTTTTCCTCACGTTTTTTTGAGATCGTGTGTTTCTTCCTGTTTCCTACACACGACTCTATACTTTGCATTTTTTTGGGTTCCTTTCTTCATTTTGCATGTCATTGTTGTTACCTGGTCACGATTTTCCTTCACGGGATCTTTTAGCATGCAACCTATGTAATCAACTTAATTAGTTAATTAGAAAATAGAATGAATAAAATAAAAGAATGATGTTTTGTCAGGAATTAGTCCTCGTCATTAGTTAGTACTTGGGTATTTGTGGCAGTTTGTATCCTCAACCGACATCGGCCAACTATTTATACTACCGAGTGTGTTGTAATCAAGGACTAGCACAAATCTGATGAATTGTAATACTATAGCCATATGAATAATAATCTGAAATACCTTTCTATACAATCAATTTATAAATGATTTTCATGTTTCAATGTTATTCTACAAATTAGTTTACTCTGTAATACAAGCAGCACTCAATGAATAAACATTTGGTGCCCTTTCCTAAGCGCACTAGGGAATCACTTGGTAGTAAGATGGCAACATAATGGGTCAATTGGTAGAAGAGCTTGTAGAAACTAATGAAGAAAGGGAAGACGGGTTGACACAAGATTTGGTGAATCTATAGGATATATCACTAAGATACCACGTACGAAGGGAAGATCTTAGGCAATAGATCCCTCATGCGATCATCTAGGATAGATTGCAAGTAAATGATGAGGTCAATCATCTCCTCAACTGGTTTCCAAGACTGTTGGCCCACCATTTCATCATCCTATAGGTCCTTCGGGCAGAGAGTGATCAAGAACGTTGAAGGCAACAAATATTGCAATGGTATGAAGAACGAACCAAACGGGAAGAGAAGGAATGATACACTAGCCGAAGACGTACTCTCAGCAACCAATGATCACATGAACAACCTTTAATGCTTTTACAGCCTAACAAAGACAAGAATCGAGTACCAATCGGGCACAAAACTCAAGAGGAGAAGGTTTGGCGATCACTTAGGCTACATGAGCAAGAAAACCGGCGACGAATATTAAGACAATTTAATAAAGAATTTGATGAAGACCTAACTGAAATAAACCAAATTATTAGAAGAGCACATGAAAATCTTGATGAAATAGATCAATCTATCAAAAGAGCACATCAAAATTTCATTGAGGGAAGGGACAAAGGACCCTTCAACACTCCATATGTAAAAAGATACAAAATCAATGAAAATGAAAATGAATTAAGTGAAGAACTTGACAAGAGCATCCAACGCATTCAGGAGTTGTCCATATCAGACAACAATGAAGGGCTGAGGATTGGAAGATCTGAACCTAAGACCCCAGGGAAAAGGGAGTGCCAGAGTGAACCCCAGGAGACATGAGGTGTCAAGGAAACTGATGGAAGATGTGGGAGAGACTCGTACATGGTTGAGAGTGCAAGTGACGCATCGGGAAGTAGTAGGAAAACCAATCTAGTAAGGTCCAACACACAAGGAGGGCATCGGGGAAGGATGCTGACTCTTCCAACCAAGCGATAGAAGTTGTCAAAATTTATGAGGAATGGGTTAGAAGATCTAGTACGACATTGTAAAACATGTGAAACAATTTGGGTATCCAATGGATAGGATGATCTGGATTACTGGCTGAAAGCATTTCCAACAACACTGAGAGATAGTGCCACTGACTGGTACTCAGAATTGCACCAAGTACACAGGGCATCATGGAGATTACTCAAGAAAGTATTCCAAAATGAGTTCACACTCTTGAGGGATGGCAGTGAGATTGTAGTGAAAATTTACAATATGAAGCAAGGGAAGCACAAGAGTATGCGTACCTATAACCAAAGACTAAAAGATTTTTTGGGGAAACTAGAGGCACAGCTAGCTGATGGGCTAAAGAAAAGGTGGTTCATTGAAGGCTTGCTACTGTCATTAAGGAAAAAAATGAAATTCATACCTCTGTCATCGTACGCTGAAGTGTACAATCAAGCAATCGATATAGAGAGAGATAATAAAATGTCCCGAGGGAAAACGAAGACAGACGACGAGGAGACTATGAACAACAATGATGGTGAGTCAAAAATGGTGCAAGCACTCTAGAAGGATATGTTAAGGATGATGAAAGAATTGAAGTTCGATAAAGAGAGCACGAAGGAGGCCAAAGAACTATGGTGTACAGACTGCAATGGGGAAGTTCACATAAAGGTGAAATGTCCGAAGAAGTTATTTTGCGATATCTACCATATCTTCCAAACGATGGTACATTCTTGTACTGTAGTAAAAAGCATACCCTTTCATTTTTACACTTGTTTGGGCCCACCTTGCTTTATATATCTCTATTTATGTATTAATTGGTCATATTTTGCATCCACAAGCCCTATGAATTATATCTTTTTCTAGCTAATCCTAACATTCTCCAATGAATAAATGATAATTTTTTGATGTCATCAGAGTGTCCCTAATTTTTGGGTCGAAACCAAAATGCCACCTAGGGAGTCTTTGTCCCCCAAAGGTCTTGGAACCCTAATTTTGAGGTATCTTAAATGGGCCACTTTTTGGTGTTTGTGCCCCAAGTTTCACGACTTGGGACTAAGACACCACCTAGGGTGCCTTAGTCCTCCTTGGCTTATTTTAATTTCAAATTCTGGCAAGATTTAGCCTCCTTTATTTAATGAATTCATATGTCAACTTGGTGTGATGTAATTTCGTGATATTAAGCAAGAATAAGTATAAATACAAGGTTCCTCCACTCATTTTCATAAAAAGCATTCAAGTATTCATTCCTAAGGGAAATTTATGCATTCAAGAGCATTTCATCAAGCATTTGGAGCCATCATCAAGATTCAAGCATCATATCAAGGGTTTAGAGCATCCATTCATGTTGTTGAGCCAAGATTGTGGATGTAGCATTGAAGATCTATTTGTAACCATTGTTCACATCATATCCAATGATCCAAGATCTACATTCTTCATGGCCACTACATAGTAGATTGCAGATTTACTTCACAAGACATCATACAAGGTGATATCATTTATATATTTCCTATTTCATGATTCATTTCATTCATTTCATCATTTGGTTTAATTACCAACAAGGGGTTTGACCAAGGCAAACCCCCATTCACTAACAATCAATAATTTTTTCCTCTCTTGCATACTTGTTATTGCAGATTTAGGTTGAAGACTTGAAGATCATTTGGAGTGCAAAGTTGCAAAGTTGCATTACAAAGTTGTCATCTTCACAAAAACTCGCCTTCAGGTCAAGTTTGAAAGTTTCATAACCTGAGATCAAAGAAGAAGGAAGAGAAGACATCAAGCCTCAAGACCTTGTTCAAAGATTTCAGAAATTCCAAACGGGACTAAGACAACAATAAAGGTATCTTAGTCCTCCTTGAGGAATTTTTCATAAATTCTTCCAAATCCGGTTCTAACATTTGAAGATTTCACATCTGCCTCGAAAAATAGCAACGGGACTAAGACAACAATAAGGGCATCTTAGTCTTCCATAGTACTTTTTGGTAGCTTCTTTGCATTTTTGGAATCCTCACAACATCTCCAAACTTCCCAAGTACATAACCCCTAACTTGTTGTAGTTTAATTTTGTCATTTGACCTCATTATTTGGCTTGCATTGCTTGATTTTGTGAGTCGAATGTTCATTTGTCTTTTCCAAGCTTTTTCTTGGTGGTGAACCCCTAAAAGCTTAAAAAATCCCCCTTCTAGGTCTTCCTTATTGTGAATTGACTCACCCTATGAGGTTGATAGTCAATCCAATTAGGAATCCTAGGATGTTGAGAAATGTGACTCAAATTTACTGGCTTGATCGACATCCTAGAGCAATTGTGTTTTCCTCCTTCATCGGCCTGAGTTAAGTCGCTGGTTTTCAATTTTTTCTAACTGAAGTTGCAAGGTTCTAAAGTTTCATAACCTCCCGACTTAGCAAATTTGAAGCGAAGGTTAATCCCTTTATTTTCAGCATGTCGCGGGTTTTGCAAACTTCACAACCTCTGACATGAGGTTTGGAAGTTTGGGTTTTGAGCGATAGAGTGATCCCTTTGTTGTTAGTGTGTCGTGGGTTTTGAGAAATTTGTAACCTCTAACATGAGGTTCGGAAGTTCGGGTTTTGGGCAATAGGGCGATCCATTTATCAACGAGTCGCAGGTTCTAGGAACTTCAAACCTTTAACATGAGGTTTTGAAGTTTGGTTTTTCAGCAATATAGTGACTTGGAAGGCAATGGATGTGGGGCCCAATAGGATGGTGGATCGTGATGAAGGCCAAAAGGTAGCAATGATGTGGAGGATAGATGGAATGTGGGCCCATGTGCTTGGTGAATGTCGATGTGACTCAGTGGTATCGTCGAGACATTGTGAGATGTCTCTTAGACATGTCAGTTGAAGACTTGTTTGTTCCCATTGGTGTGACTTCAGGGTGTTACCGAGACTTTGGTGAAAGTCTCTTCGACATGCATGTCTCTTCAACAAACCAGTGTTACAGTGAGCTAAAATCTTGAGGAGAGATGGTCAAGTGTCTCTTTGACACCCGGTAACTGAAGTATTGGTGAGTTCGATGGAGCAGTAACTTGCGTGGCGATAAAGACTTGTCAGTGGGAGACAGATTGGTGTCCCCATGATATGACAATGGCTAACTCAGTGACCTGTGTATAATGTCTCAATGGGACTTGATTGATGATTAGCTAAAAAGTAGCACAATTTTTTACATGTTTGTGACAATTAAGCTACTTGTGGTTGTTCATCTATTAAGGTTAGGGTTTCCTAGAATGATTAAGAGCAGAACACAAATTCCATTGTGAGGAGTTATCGAACTGGCTAAGAGGTTGGGTAGCCGAGAGAGAGATGATTCTTGTAGAAGGAAAAGGTCAAGCGGTTGTGTAACAAAAAGGCCAAGAGGCCAATGGTTGAGTTGTGAGGCTATGTAGCCGAATGAGATGTCTCTTGTTGAGGGAAATATAATAAGGTTATGCTATTGGATTCTCTCTAGATGGAACAAGATGTAAATCTCCTATAAAGGCTTAGAGCCTGTAATTGTATTTGTAACTATTTTGTTGCCGAATAATACAATGGAAATCTGGGCTTTTGGAGTGTGGGGTTTTTTACCCGTAAGGGTTTTCCCCACATAAATCTGTGTGTTCATATTTTTTGTTCCATCTTTCATGTTTAATGGTTCTGCTTGATTGAATCTATTTAATGGTGTTGTTTGTAATTGGTTTAATTACCATTAACTTTTCTCTAAGGGTCAATGTGGGAAATGAACTATGTCTAATTCCACTTTGTGGCATAGTAGTATGTGTCTTTAAGGCAATCTAGAGGGAATAAAAGCTACTGAAGGCACTACTGATCTTAGATGTTCATTCTGAGATGACCGATATTTCCCAACATAGGGCATAATTGAATGATAATAGGATAATAGTGGTGTTATATGACCTAGGTTATAAAGCATCCATTTTCCTATTGTTCAACTTTGTCAAGGAATGCCCATACAACTTAAAAGCCAGAAGTGCACAAGTACTCTTTTATCAAGGAGATACATCGACACTACCGAACACACCATCAAAATCTCAAAACACTTCCAATGCGTCCCCTAGAGGATACTGAAATAAGTGAAGGAGTAACAATAGTACCCTGCGAAGTAAGATACAGTACGATAGCAAAGGATGGCCCATGATCCAATGTCAAAAGTGCAGCAAATGGGGGCCACTTTGCCAGGGACTACCATAATGGTCAAGGTTTGGGAGGAAGATTGTGTAAGTGGTGTGGACTAGGAAACCATGAAGACAATGAATGCCCCAAGCAGAAGGGCATCCACATGCTGGAAGTGGAAGAACAAGAGGTACTTGTGATCACCAGAGCACAAGCAAAAAAGGCCACATATCCAAATCCATGTACAAAGAAACACAGGATGAAGGAAGTGAAATCTAAAGTGGAACTAGCAATGGCGAGGGAAAAAAAACACCTCTGGAGAAACCAGGAACCTCTCAGTGATCAAAGGAAGAAACCAACATCGTATGGTAGGTACTGCAAACCACTGTACCAATAAAAGTAACTGACCTTCTCGAGACTCTGCCACAGTTGGGATGGGCAATGACAAAATTCGTTGAGGATGGCAAGCATCCATGATCAAAGGATGAAAGGAAAGAATTGATACCAGAAATACCACTGTGGGGTGAACAAATCATTGATCTCGTACTGCTAACAACAAATATCAAGAAGATGTCAGTGGTTGTTCATATGGAGATTAGAGGGAACATTTTGAAAAATACTATCATTGACAAAGGATCGGGAGTTAGCGTACTACCCGAAGACACATGGAAGAGTCTCAAGAAGCCAACACTCTGGCCACTGACATTCCAACTCGTTAGTGTCGATCAACATGGCATCAAACCATTGGGAACATTGATGGTGCAAAAGGTGGTGATCGGAACACATCCATTCCTATTGAACTTCATAGTCATTCCATTACAAAGGAAGGTGTACAATGCATTGCTTGGATGAGGATGGTTAGTGGTAGCTAGGGAAAATCATAATTGGAAAAGAAACACATTGTCCATAGAGAGAAACGGAAGGAAGTACGTGATCGACCTAAGAAATCAAACGATGAGTGAAGAACTAGCATCAGACTCTGAATCAAAGAAAGGAGATGGAATGGGGGGAGGAGGAACCATAGAGCCAAATTACGAAGGAATCCTAGACCTCTAGGAGTTCTCGAAAGTTAAAACAAAATCCTTGAGCTAACTATTCCACTGGAAAATGGAGGATTACAAAGTTTTTTAGCAAGATTGCAATATGCTACAAGTCAAAGAGGAAGGAATGGGGGAGGATGAAGCATCAACAAGCCAACCATTCCCTCTAGAGTATAGAGAATATAAAGGAGCGGCCAGAGTGGATGACATGCCAACACATCACTTTGAAGGAGACAAAGTCATCAAGTACGAGGAACCAAATATAAAGAAGGTTAACTTGGGGGAAGAAGGTAATCCACGTACGATCCTAGTGGGAGATGACTAAAACCCTGTACTGAAAGCAGTTGCCTTTAAAATATTCATGGAGTACAAGGATGCCTTCGCATGGATGTACAAGGACCTGAAGGGCGTACCTCAGGAGTTGTGTGTACACCGAATTCCACTTATACCTAGAGCACAGCCCATACGAAAAAGATCATATCGGATGAAAAGAAACTACACTATAAAGGTGCATGTTCAAGAAATTGAAAAAATGCTAGAGATCAAAATTATATTTAAGGTCAAAGTGAGTGACTAGGTATCACCAATAGTGATATTGTTGAAGGAGTCGAAATAGATCAGAATATGCATGGACTTCCAAAGCCTCAACACGGTGAAAATCAAGGATCCCTTTCTGATCTCATTCACTAATTCAATCTTCAAGGAAGTGGCCAGGCACGAGATGTATTCATTCTGTTGGAAAATATTCCTCAATCTCACAGGCTAAAATCTCTGAGAAAGCTTAGTCATTGTGACATTTCTGTTGTCTGGCCGACTGGCAGTTTACCTTGTGTTTTGCTCATGTGTCGCCAAGAAAATGCTTTTTTCTTGCCGATGAAGCCTATCGTTGTAATCTCCTACCGAGTGGAATGTCTCAGTGACATAAGGGTTTGTTATCGGGCTTTGGGGAGAATCATGGTGACTTAGAGTCTTCGGGATAACAAATGGATTCGGTAGGAAGTCGTGGCGACCGGGAGAAGTCTCACCAATAAGCAGGTTTGGGGTGACTTGAACTCTCGGGAAGATCTTTGGCGACTAAGGAATGTCTCACCGATGGTATACACTCAGGCTAACTCAAGGGTCTCGGTGAGAAGTCTCGGCGACAATAGGAAATCTTGCTAATATCAACATGACCTTCGATCTGTCTGGCCGATGAAGAAATCGGTATGACTTGTTCCTATCGGCATGAAGTCTTCGCGAACGTGGATGTCTGGCCGACAGGATTGACTCGGGGTAACCAAAAGGTCACAGGGAGATGTCTCAACAATGATGCTAGGTCACGCCGACATGAGTATTCTCATGGTGTCTTCGCGGTAACAAAAGACTTCATTGAGAAGTCTTGGCGACTTGGGTAAGTCATGTCGATGGTCTTCAGTAAGACGTGGGGTGCTCGGAGAAAGGTCACGGCGAAAGACATGAGTCTTGCCAACAGTATGTGACATTCAGTGGAAGCTTTGTCTTTCGGTATGAAGTCTCACCGAAACCGTGGGGTCTTGCCGATAGTAGTAAGGCTTAGGTGAAGCATGCAGTGGTCGATGGGAATTCTTGGCGAGATCGGTATGTCTTGCTGATAGTATACTCATCGCTGTGAATTCTCACTTCAATATGAGTTTCGCCAACTGGTGTATGCACTCAGTATAACATGAAGCTCGGTGTGAGGTCTCGGCGAAAGACGATAGTCTTGCCGATGGAATCCTGACTTCGGTGTAACTCTTGGCGACTGTTGTTCGAAGATCGGTATAACTTGTAAGCTCAGTGGAACCTCTTGCTGATGGAGACAACTCTTGGCGACAACAAGTGTAATCAGGACTTGTGGCATCGAGGAGACACTTTGAGTGTCTCACCGACATGCGACACAAGTTGATCGCTGTCGACCGAGTGAAGATTGTCCGACGTGGTACGATGTGGACAAATCAAAGAAAGTAGAATGTGAATCGTTGCTGAGCTAGATGATTCGACAGTTGTGATCCAACAGTTGGAATCAAACCGTTTCATAGAGCCGAAGCCAAAGAGAAGAAAATGAGAGTGAACAGATGCGAAGGAAGTCTGGCTGGCTGGAAGGCCGAAGCCATGAGGCCGTAACAGGTGAAGTAGAAGAGTTGACGAGATGTAAAGGCCAAGAGGCTAATTGTATGGGCGAGGGGCCTTGAGGCCGGAACAGAGGAGAAGAGAGAGCTTCTGATCATGAATCTGGTTTGACTTCTCTTATGTTTATTTGCACTGTATATGTGATGGTATTGGAACAGTGTGAAGATCATTTAGTTTAAGAGGGTGATCAGAAACTATATAGGGAAATCTATTGTTACCAGTTGTTTCTAGAATGAACAAGATGAATCTCTGAAGAGGCTATGAGCCTGAATTTGTATTGTAACCATTTTGTTGCTGAATAATACAATGGCTCGATCTTTGGAGTGTGGGGTTTTTTATCCTAAAGGATTTTCCCCACATAAATCTTTGTGTTCTGGTTTTTTGTTTCATATTTCATGTCTGTTGGTTTGTGTAGTAGAATCTGTTAATGCTTGATGTTGAATTTACATGTGTTTCTCTCAGATGGATCAATGTAGGAAATAAACTGTGTTTGTTCCGCATTTGGACATAGTTGTACGTGTCTTTGAGGCAACCTAATTGAAAATGAAAGTTACTGAAGGCACTACTGCATGGAGTTTTCACTAGATGCGCTCCTAGATTTCCTTACAAGTGGTATCAGAGCTTTCTTTTGGTTGCTAGTTTTGGGTATTTCTCTTGTGAAGATTTCTCAGTTTGATTGGCTGGAGGAAATCTGGAGGAATGGACTGATTTATTGATCCTTTGATGACTGGAAGCCTTGTGGTATTCTGAGACAACATGCAGCTTGAAGGATGGTCAAGATTGAAAAGGGAGTTGATCATGTTTTGATCTGTGTCTCCTGGCTAGTAGAGGTATAACCTTGGAGTATGAGGTGGATTTTCTTACTCTATGGCTATGTAGCAGTAAAGCTTTCATATTGGTGTCTATGTGACAGGCTCCTGGGTGATATGGAGAAGCCTAGATTGTTTCTCAGTCATGGAAGAGAGTGCTTATGCTAGGTGGTGGTTCCTGGTGTTGGAAAGCACTGTTTCCTGTTAACCTCGAATGCTTAAAGGTTATGGAGTTAATCATTAGATGATTTGCAAGCTTCTGAAATAGCCTTTCTCTCTTTCTCGGATGCATGTACATGGTGGTGGTTTAAAGTTGGCCTGAAAGGGGCCTGGATTCTCTTGAACTATTGTTTTCTTTCTAAGGATGATTTGTACTTGCATGGCTCTGTGGTTTTATAGGTTTTACATGGCTAAGAAAAACTTGTGATCATATGGAGTTGATGTTAAGCTATTGTCTAGACACTGGCCTTTTGGGGTGTTGCTGGATGAGATAGTTGCAGGTTTGCATGCATGCTTGGTGCATGGTTTTGAGGAGGTATGACTCTTTCTCTACATGGGAGTGTTGGTAAGTGTTTTGTCACTTAGCATTCTTGTGGTAATGCTTGTGGGTTCGTTGATTATGGTGCTCATTGTGGACATAATTGGAAAATCAAATCTGGCATGATTTGGTGTTTGAGTCATGTCAAGTCTACATAGTTATTCTCTTTGATATATCAGTGTTGTAGTTTTAAATGTGATAATGGGTTTGCATGTTCGATGTTTGTGATCTACGAGTTATGTGGTTGGTGGATTAGCTACCCATTGGCTACAGTGAGATAACTTGGATGTGGACTGTCTTTATCCACGAGGTTGATTCATTGGTGGTGTAGATTTGTTAGCTAGCCTTGTCTGTGGTCACTTGTGCATTGGTGTGATTGTTGTGAGATGAGAGGATGTATATTCTTGAGTACCTAAATAGTCAGTTATGGGAACTTGAAACAGTTGGTCATAATTCTTGGAAAGCTCGAGTGTCACATTTCAGTGGGAGCTCTAGCAGTGACTGTGGATTCATCACATGGTGGTGAATGGTCTTCTATAGTGTTGTAGAAGGGTTCTTGCACTTTTGCATGGACATTATTTGAAGATGTACAACATCTTGGAACCATGGAGGACGCTTGGAGTCTTTGGCTAAGGTGTTGGTGGTGCTTGACAGGTGATGTTGTTCTTAATTCTTTTTGCTTTATGTCATTGTATACTCTTATTTGTGCACTGGAGTTTTGGCATTGTGCATTGTACCTAAGACAATGGTGGAGTCACTTGAAGCATGGTATCTCCTATGGGGATGTGTAGATCATGGTGTCATGATAAGTTCCTAATTCAGATGATTGGAGCTTTACAATGGTCTGGTAATTCTTTGTGTATTGGGTGCTTTGATTGTTTGCTTGATACTTCATGATAGTGCAGTAATGCAGATGGAGTTTAGCATGAGATGGTCGGTTGCTAGTACTCATGGATACATGAAGAATAAGGTGAGGTTGTTCTTCTCTTATGAGAGATGTGTTGCTGCTTGTTACTCTTGTTAAAGTTTACTAGCAGAAAGTTTGAGAAGCCTTCACCTTGGTTGATTGTGAGTTCAATAAGAGACCTATGAGGAGGTTTCTCCTGGATTAGTCATGATGACTTGCATATCTTGAAAGGAGTATTCTCGTTCTCACTCTTGGTCTACTCGGAAATTTATCTAAAAGGTATTTGGCCCATTATATTTTTCAGATGTGTTTTAAGTTCACTTTCATGATATGGATCTTGAATTACTGTTTAACATTTGGTTTTGGAGGATTCATAGTGGAAGTTGTATAGTTTCTTTTATCTCCTTGTTACTAATGAGAATTGGTAGGAGATGATGTATGGGCTGATTTCTTGAAATGGGGAATGAAAAAGCTTGATCTTCTTTAAGGTGCTTACATCCATGTTGGTTTTAAAGATAGTTTGACCTTGGTAATTGAACGGATGGATGTTGTTAAGGCTTTCTTTTGGGATATGAAGAAGATCATTCTTGACACAGCTAGCTGTTAGAAGTGTATGTAGGAGGATGTTCTATAGGAAGATGATGGGCAGAGTTTCTCTTTGTGGCCGTGAAGGTTTGTGGTGAGAGAAATGTTTCTTGTGGCAGGTTGTTGCAGGTTGTGCATATCATTGTGGATTTTTCTTTGGTACTACAGGGTTACATTTTCTATGTGCTAGTAATTGGTAGGCTTGCGATGCATTCTGATCTTTCAGATCTGGATTTCTCAGGCAGTGGGAGTTCATGTATGTGTCTTGTCTTCTTCGACTGGTTGACACTGGAACTTGTATTTGTTGTTAATGGATTGGCAAAAGTTTACTAATGGTGATACCTATGAGGTATGTGAGATTGGATAGTATAGCACGAGCTGTGGGTGCTATTTTCAATCACGTGGGTTTATCGGTTGGATGGAAGCAGTCAGTCTGATTGTTGTTCTGACTGGTGTTGTTTATCTTGTTTCTGGAGAATGACTTCACTGTTGTGTTCTGTTTGAAGCTTGAAGTTGATATTGCTTCTGTATAGCGTTTGAGCATAGTGAAGTGGTAGAAGTATCTTGTTGAAGATGTCACTGGATTCTTTTGCTTGTGTACATTGGAATGGTGCTTATACACTTTGGCTTTGTATCCTTCTTCCACAGGTGGCATGTTGGAAAATGACATGATTGTTGCTTGAATGGTGAACATCTTGGATGTTGGATCAAAATTCTTGATGGAGCATGAGAGCATGTTGAGATCTATGTGGTTTCCTGGAAGGCTGGGATCGGTTGTTTTGTTGGACAGTGAGTTGTAGTTGGATGCCTGGTCTTTGTTACAGATTGTACTAATGGACTGTTATCTGTGGAATCATGTTGATTGGGTGTCTTAAGTATTGTAGGGTTGGAACTGGTGGAGCTAGTGTGTCCTTAGTTTCTGGTTGCTTTGGAGGTGACTGTGTGATCTTCGTCAAGTGGGAGATTGTTGGAAAATATGCCTCAATCTCACAGGCTGAAACCTCTGAGAAAGCTTAGTCATTGTGACATTTCTGTTGTCTAGCTGACTGGTAGTTTACCTTGTGTTTTGCTCATGTCACCAAGAAAATGCTTTTCTCTTGCCGATGAAGCCTAACGTTGTAATCTCCTATCGAGTGGAATGTCTCAGCAACATAAGGGTTTTTTATCGGGCTTCGGGGAGAGTCATGGCGACTTAGAGTCTTCGAGATAACAAATGGATTTGGTAGGAAGTCGTGGCGACTGGGAGAAGTCTCACCGATAAGCAGGTTCGGGGTGACTTGAACTCTCGGGAAGATCTCTTGGTGACTAAGGAATGTCTCACCGACGGTATACACTCGGGCTAACTCAAGGGTCTTGGTGAGAAGTCTCAGCCATGATAGGAAGTCTTGCTGATATCGACATGACCTTCGGTCTGTCTGGCCGATGAAGAAATCAGTATGACTTGTTCCTATCGACATGAAGTCTTGGCGAATGTGGATGTCTGGCCGACAAGATTGACTCAGGGTAACAGAAAGGTCGCTGGGACTATGTCTCAATGATGATGCTAGGTCACGCCGACATGAGTATTCTCGTGGTGTCTTCGCGGTAACAAAAGACTTCATTGAGAAGTCTTGGCGACTTGGGTAAGTCATGCCGATGGTCTTAGGTAAGACGTGGGGCGCTCAGAGAAAGGTCATGGCAAAAGACATGAGTCTTGCCGACAGTATGTGACATTCGGTGGAAGCTTTGTCTTTCAGTATGAAGTCTCACTGAAACCGTGGGGTCTTTCCGATAGTAGTAAGGCTTTGGTGTAGCAGGCAATGGTCGATGGGAAGTCTTGGCGAGATCGGTATGTCTTGTCGATAGTATACTCATCACTGTGACTTCTAACTTTGATATGAGTTTCGCCGACTGGTGTATGTACTCGGTATAACATGAAGCTCAGTGTGAGGTCTCGGCGAAAGACGATAGTCTTGCCGATGGAATCCTGACTTCGATGTAACTCTTGGCGACTCTTGTTCAGAGATTGGTATAACTTGTAAGCTCGATGGAACCTCTTGCCGATGGAGATGACTCTTGGCGACAACAAGTGTAATCGGGACTTGTGGCATCGGGGAGACACTTCGAGTGTCTCACCGACATGCGACACAAGTTGATCGTTGTTGACTGAGTGAAGACTATCTAACGTGGTATGATGTGGACAAATCAGAGAAAGCAGATGTGAATCGTTGCTGAGCTGGATGATTCGACAGTTGTGATCCGACAGTTGGAAACAAACCTTTTCATAGAGCCAAAGCTGAAGAGAAGAAAATGAGAGCAAACAGTTGTGAAGGAAGTGTGGCTAGCTGGAAGGCCGAAGACATGAGGCCGTAATAGGTGAAGAAGAAGAGCTGACAAGATGTTAAGGCCGAGAGGCTGGTTGTATGGCCGGGGAGCCTTGAGGCCGGAACAGAGGAGAAGAGAGAGCTTCTGATCATGAATCTGGTTTGACTTCTCTTATGTTGATCTGCACTGTATATGTGATGGTATTGGAACAATGCGAAGATCATTTAGTTTGAGAGGGAGATCAGAAACTGTACAGGGAAATCTGTTGTTACTAGTTGTTTCCAGAATGAACAAGATGAATCTCTGAAGAGGCTATGAGCCTGAATTTGTATTGTAACCATTCTATTGCTGAATAATACAATGGCTCAATCTTTGGAGTGTGGGGTTTTTTATCCTAAAGGATTTTCCCCAAGTAAATCTTTGTGTTCTAGTTTTCTATTTCATCTTTCATGTCTGCTCGTTCGTGTAGTAGAATCTATTAATGCTTGTTGTTGAATTTATATGTGTTTCTCTCAGATGGATCAATGTAGGAAATAAATTGTGTTTGTTCCACATTTGGACATAGTTGTACGTGTCTTTGAGGAAACCTAATTGAAAATGAAAGTTACCGAAGGCACTACTGCATGGAGTTTTCACTAGATGCACTCCTAGATTTCCTTACACATTCCTCGATGGGTTTTCAGGATATAACCAAATAAGCTTGCATATCCGAGGAGGAAAAACTTAAAACTACCTTTGTTGTGGAGGATGGAGTGTATGCATAGAATAGGATGTCGTTCGGTCTGTGTAGTACTCCAATAACCTTCCAACGGGTCATACTGCATTTATTTGACAAGATGTTCGTGGGGAATTTCAAGGCATTGCTCGAAGACTGGTCCATTTTCAGCAATGAGAAAACACACCTGAAGGCCCTCCAAGAATGTATGGAACGATGTAGAGCAGCCCGGTTGGAAATCAACCCCAAGAAGTGTTGGTTCATGGTACCTCAAGGAAAACTGCTCAGACACATTGTTTGCAAGGTAGGGATGAAGACCAATCCGGATAAAATTTGAGTAATCATACAAATGGAAACCCCGTAGAATGTCATGGGAGTGAAATCATTCCTCCGTCACATCGGGTATTACAGAAGATTCATAAATAATTTTTCCCATATCTCATACCCATTGGACATACTTACAAGGAAGGGGCAACTGTTTGAATGGATAGAAGCATAAGAAGCAGAATTTCAAGAATTAAAGGCACGGCTGATCAGTTCACCAATCCTGGCGTACCCAGATTGGGATAAGGAATTTCATGTGCACGTAGATGCTTTGAAATTTTCTATTGGAGAAACTTTGGCATAGGTGGGCATTCAAGGACTGGACCATCCAGTGTACTTTTCCAATCGTCTACCGTCCAAAGCAGAGAAAAAATATAGTACGATTGAGAGGGAAGCTCTAGGAATGGTGTACACGATACAGAAGTTCAAGCATTATCTATTGGCAAATCTCTTCATTTTCTATATGGATCATCAAGCATTAATGTACTTGGTGAACAAGAAAATCATTCAAGGAAGGGTAAGTAGATGGTTGTTACTCCTATAAAAATTCATATTCACCATCATCGTACGGCTAGGGAAGAGTCACGTCATCGCCGACCAACTGTCAAGAGTACGGTCTAGTGAACCAGTTAACAGAGTAAATGAAGAATTCTCTAATGCACACTTATTCCAAATAGCATCCTTGCCCCCATGGTACAAGGAGATTGGGGAATACTTATCCACCTCTTCATTCTCAAAGGGCGTGCCACAGCAGAACGATGTAAACTGGTGTTGAAGAGTAAAACATTCCAACTCATCAATGGATTTCTCTATAAGATGGGACCTGACCAAGTACTCTGATGGTGTGTGATGGAGGAAGAAATTCTAGGGGTGCTAAAGGAAGTGCACGAAGGACTGGCGGGAGGACACATGGGGTCTGATGCTACAGCAAGAAAAATTTTATTAGTAGGACTTTGGTGGACGATGGTACACACTGACGCATGGGAGTGGGTGGTAGGATGCAACACCCTCCAAAGGGTTGGTAAACCATTGAAGTGGGACTTCATGCTGCTCTTAATGTCGTAGCCTCAAGATCTTTTTGAACGGTGGGGGCTCAACTTCATCGAGCCACTGAAGGTAAACCAATTGCACTGATGTCGATATTATCATTGTCACCACTGAGTACTTAACAAAGTGGGTGGAGGCCCAAGCACTGTGGACAAGACTACAGTTAATACGAAAAAATTCATGTACGAGCAAATTGTCACAAGGTACGAGATACCTATTCATATTACGAATGATTTTGGAGGTCGGATGAACTTCATGAATCATGTCATACGACTGATGACATTGGAGTTCAAGATCCTACACAATCTTTCCAGCCCTTACTATCCAAGAGAAAATGGTCAGGCGGAGTCAACTAAAAAAATACTGGTAGTGAAGTCCTCCACAAATCTTGTGGAATTGAGGAGGCAGATTGGGAGGAATGACTACCAGCCATACTATGGGTGTACCGTACAACTTAAAAAGTAATGACCAGCCATACACCCTTCCCACTGATGTACGGGCAAGAAGTTATTGTACCGACAGAATACCTAGTACCGAGCTTAAGGATTGCAGTAGAAAATAGATTGGGTGACATAGAGAGTTTGAAGGAGAGGTTATTCTAATTGAACAAATTGGATGAACGACGAGTGTTGGCTCAGTGGGCAACATAGGTACATAAAAACTAGCGAAAGTTCTGGCATGACAAACATCTTCGGCGGGAAAACTTCCAGCTGGAGCAGTTAGTGTTGAAATACAACAATTGTAATGAACTCAAGCCAGGAATGTTTAAAATCAAGTAGCTGGGACCATTTCGATCCAAAAATTTGGAGACAATGGAGTAATCAAATTAGCAAGACCAAACAACACTGTGTTGAAGGATTCGGTGGACGGGTCAAAGTTGAAAATTTATAAAGAAAGGAGGGAACCTATGCAAATAAACATGTTGGGATACGCAACCAGAGAGGATTGGCCCCGGTGCAAAAAGTGGAACCCAACAGAGAAAAATACTGGGGCATAGGAGGAAGTGGATACGTTGTAGAAGAAGACTGGGCGGCATCAAGCAAAGATAAGATTATTGAAGAAATACTGGCAATTAAGAAAGTTGAAGGTATTACAGTACCTTGGGTGCACAAGCATCTAACGAATGTAGTGTTTGGAACACCCGCCCCTGTGGTAATGGATAGGACATTGGAAGTTCCAAGCCTCGTACGAAGGCATAAGGAGGGGATACTACACCAAGGAATTGGATGAAGAAGCTCAGAAAGAGAAAGAAGAGCAAGTGGCGAAGGAGCGTCAACCGGGTGACACTAACGAAGAAGACAAAGAATGGTGGGATGGTTGACTACATGTTCAAACTAAGTGTGGGATGGGTGTACAATTGGGCACTATACCTATCGAAGAGGATCAGGGAATTTTGGAGATGAAAGTATAAGGCATTCTACATGACCCAACACCTCATAGCCCTATTTCTGGATGCAGTCTACAATCAAGTTCTAGAGGGAAACTTAGGATGATTATAGTCAGTGAGTGATTATGACCGTTCCTAGCCAACAGTTTTCAGGTGGACAACTTTAGATGTTGGAGGTATAGCAAAGGGGCCGAAGACAGTAAGGAGGAAGAGGAAGTAAGCAGGCAACAAGGACTATGAACAGTTAGCATGTTTCTCATCCTTCGCCAGCACCTCACCAATATGCATCTATTCAATAGACGTCAACCCCCAGGTGATGGCACCAGTCGAGCAAGAGTTAGTGGAGGAAGTCACCGAGGGTGGAGCAGTCGAGGGCACACTAGAAATAGCAAAACAATAAGAGTTTCCCAAAAAAATTGTTGCACCAGCAGAACAGTATGAGTCGATTGGAGGAGAGGTATTGGTTGAAGAAGGAATGGCTGAGGGCATGGTGGCCAGAGGAGAGGTAGCGGTCGAGGGAGGAGTGGCTAAGTACATGACACTAGATAGCATGATGGGCGAGACTGATACCTTGGCATCACCAGGAAGGACACTACATGTAGACGGGTGGATGAGGCAAATGGGGACTCCTATTTGAGAGGAAAACATTTCTCCCATATGCTCACCTGGTTTGATGGAGATGGAGGTAGATAGAGGTTGTACCAGCCGGGAGCACTCAACTAGTAGGAGTAGCGGAGAGTACGCAGTCGACAGTAGCCAAGCCAGTCATCGAGCAATCGACTACCGAGTAGCCAGTAATTGAGGGGGGAGAGATGACACAATAGGTGATACACATTGTGTCAGATGAGGAACCTCATGCTACACCAAATCCATCTATACCTGCACCTAATACCAATGGGGAGTCCAGTGATACTAATACAGCTTTTTCAGAGGGGATTGTTGTGATAATCCCCAAGCCAAACTGAGAGGATCTAGTAGGCATGATTGAGAGATACATCCACAACTTGGAGCCTATTGCGCTTGTAATAAAGGAGGTGTCAGTTATTACAAAAACATTACACTAAACCTACTCTCCCATAGCAGAGTGTGAGGCATGGCAAATCATACAATTCATGAACTTAGAGAGTGGTAAAGAGTTCAATTGTATATTTACAGGTGATTGGCTTTCCACACAGACACGGGAGATGATGGCAGCTTGGTTCCCCAAGACGCCAACCTTCCATGGGAAAGATGATAAGCTAGTGGCACAACTCTTTGAAATGGAGACGACATACAAGACACTCTTCTTGGCATGCAAAACGTATGAGGTGCACTTGGACAAAATGACTCGCAAAGCAGATCAGACCATCACCCTGTCCCACAATAGAGCTAAGTTATAATTTTAGTTACAATTAAAATATACTAATACAAGTTGATTACTTTACAAGTGCATGTGTAGAGTTGTTGATGAAGTCATTGGCTAGAAAAATGTAGGTTAGCAGGTCAAATCACAAGTAGTATTCTTACTCAAGTGGCACAACAACATATTTTCAACTATTTAATGAGAGCCAAATGAGTAACTGTACTTATAAAATATATCACTTAATCCTTTTCTTGACCCAAAGAAAAAATTATATAGTTTAGCTCCAAAATTAATTAGTTTAATCCAAATTATCTTGACCCTTTCCAGATGTTCTCTACAACCACCATCTAATTTACTTTTATAATGGATTATTTAATCTATTGTATTGACCCTTTTGCGATGTTGTAACATGTTGATTATTTACATGAGACCCATATGACTATTGTATTGACCCTTTTGAGATGTTCTAACATGTTGATTATTTACATGAGACCCATATGACTAACTTTATTTCAAAATGAATTATTTAATCCCTTGTGTTGACCCTTCGAAGATGCACTTTACAACCACCATCCCATTTTTTATATGGCAATGCATTTATATACTCCTCTAATTTTTCCCTACCTAATCTTTTAAGTGTTACAAACAATTTAAGTTCAACTATATAAGATCATGAAACATGGATTTTCAAGAAATGTGTTACTAACTAGTATTCCCTTGGAAGTTCCTCTTTCTATATGTGCTCTAACCATCCAACAACCTATTTTACGTTTTCTATTATCTTACTTCACATTGATGCCCCATATAAATTATAATGATGATGTAGCTTTTTCTATTTAAACTTTTTAAAATATATAACACTATTTTTAAATAATAATATAAACACTACTCATAAAAATAAATATAAAACAAGGCATAGCATGCACTTTATATTGCACACAATTAATCCATCAAAGCTTCCTTGCTCAAACTTATCTTTATTGGGAGACCAAAGTCTTTGTTTATATTTTTCCTTTTTTATTTTTAATAACTTAGAGTTCAAGTATTGCTTTCCCATTTTCACCATCTATTTCATTATACATGTTTTTTTATATCATCACAATATTGATTGTGAGAGTCATCCAGCTCTAATTCACTCCATTCTATTTAATTGTATTCTTTTCTATTGGTTCTCTATGTATATACAACTATAAAAAGAAATAAACTTTCTTTCCTGGACAATATCATGGTCGTGCTGATTGTGTCATCCAACTTTTCTATGATTGATTGTATTGCTTTCTCTTCGTTTTCTCAATCCTCCCTAAAACTGTAATATTCCCTTTTCCTTTTATAACTTTCTCTACATAAGCATACCTCCAATTTGTAATTTTAATGCATTTTTTTATTTAAATAACTTATTTTAATAAAAAATTAAATTAGGAAAAATAAAAATAAATTAGCTTTATAAGATGTCCATTAAAAAATACACATATTTTCCTGTGTCGTGAAAACTCTGAAAATATTCAAGGTGGTGATGATTTAAAAATGAGGATGGGTAAAATACCTATGAGAGCATCAATTTATTATAAATAAATATTTATTGTCTGTAAAAGTACTTCAACTATTGGTGATATAACATAGAATTGTTATTTTGAAAACCTAAAAGCATCTCAAGTGAGGTAAAATAAATTACAAATTTACGATGAACCATAGCATTGTGGCCACCATGTTACATAAAAATTAGCTATGAATTGAAAAATTAAAACTTACAATGACTTGTTCAATATAAATAAAATGAAAGCATTAGAAACAATAATTTTTATTTTTATTTTAATCATTCAAACAAAAGAAAAGATAGAATTACATTCCTTGAAAGCTTTCCAAATCAAATGATTAATAAAACAAACATCATTCCAGAGCATAACCTAAAGCAGGTTTAAGTCTGGTTGCTTCTACTGTCAGTGAAATAGATAAGAAGCATTTACAAATCTAGCAAGATCACCAGTGTATAGAAACCCATGTCTTCAAATTATCTCAACTAAACTAAGAATTGCAGAAAACTCCATTAACTATCCTACTGTAAAACTCTTAATCAGCTAAGTTGTAAAACTTCTAACTTATTTTCCTAAGTGTCTAACCAACCATTTACAATGAGCTTGATTTGACAACTTGTAGCTCAAAATTACATAATTTCCTCCTCAAACTCAGACATCAAAAAGTTGTAGCTTTTTGTGCATACAATTCAATCAGAAAAATAACTTTTTGTTTCAGCTCTGTTTGACTTTAGCTAACTTCAGTTCTAAACTCCACTCTCTAGTCTCGCTCCAGTTCATAATTGCAATTTGTAGTCTCAACTCTAAGTCACTTCTTTGCATGATTTCAACAACCTCCTTTTCCAGAAATGAACTTAAGTGGGCCCACCAAGTATTTAATCTTCTCTAGCTTGATGATCTCTTCAGAAAATTCCCTTTGCACGTGAATTTTGCAAATCATTATTATTTTCATTTTCCAAGTATCTGTAAGACATCAAACATATTTAATTAATTCATAAAATTAATCAATTAATAGAATTTAATTATCACCACAAATTAACCAATTTTGAACATTAATTAATTATTTCAATAAAATGCATTGGATAAAAACTCTTTATCACTATGACCTGAAATAACAATTAAATACTTCCTTTAAATTAATGTCATTAAAATAAAATAACATTAATTTGTGTCCGGCTTCAATGTATTGATGTTTCATATGAATGTTGAATATGCAAACTTTAAAACCAACATCCTCATAGCTCTGCTTCTCAAACTTGGACAATACCTACAAATCACCAAAATAACATAATTAATTAATCAATTTTGCACACAAAAGCTTTTCACCAAATCTGCTTTGAGATTAGAAAGTTCCAAGGAACTATGGAACTCATGCCATTTGTCCATACAATGTGATTGAAAAACTGTATGTTTTCATATGTGCATCATGTTCACCAGACCCGTTATTAGAAGGTTTTCTAATATAGTTTTACTCTGATTAAACATTGTGTGCAAATTATACGGCATTAATTTCCAACTCAGATTATAAATCATTGGATCTCCCACAAAATATGATTGTGACTTCACTGCAAACCACTTATGGCAATGTAGTCCATCCCTGAACATTTCAATAAGTCCTCTAGCATATTCATTATGTTATCTTCCTCCCATCACCTCTGATCCTTCAAATACTTGGCTATACTTTTGATCTTTATATTTACTTCATTTGACACTCTACCAAAAGAAGCTTTAAATTCAACTCTACTTGCATGTTGGAATTTCATGTTCCATGTTTTCCCAACAATGGTAGTAACATTGAGATTCATTGCTCCTTTGACCTTAAACCTATTTCTCACCAAGCCTCCAAGGGGCTAGTGCAACCTTGTTTTTTTGTTTAGAAATTTATACATTTCCAATCCTGAGAGACCTATAACACCTTCATACATGGTAGCTATACAAACATCTTCCTGACATAGAATAGGCTTCTTATTCACTTCAGCTTTCATCATTGTGACATCAAACTTTGGAAATCGGATGATGCCTACAACAGAAAACTGAAACCCAATCAATGTCTTGCACTGCATTCCCAAAGCAAGAAGTACTAGCTGACTCTCATGTGTGCATGCATACCAACTGACATTAAATATCTTTGTCTCCACAAACTTAAGGTCATTTAGTTCAAATTGCAATGAATATAGATCAAGTCCACTTGTCTTTACAGTTACTATATCACAGCTTGGGAAGTCATGGGAATATATGCTTGGATGTTGGTGCAAGAACTAACTTATTTCCATCATCATAATGCAGTCCCACAACTCTCGGAACACTGCATCTTAAAGGTGGGTACTGAACATACACATGAGATAAAGCACCAGATCCAGCAAAATTGCTTTGGACCAAGAGCCAAATCCACCTTGTGACCGAAACATATTTTAAGCTTGCTTCTTTCAAATACCAGAAGTGGGCCACAAGCAAAATTGAACTCAACTTTTCTCCAAACAATAACTTCGAGACCAAACTGGTGAGCCAGTGGAATTTAATAAATATCCAGATTTCCTTTGCTAGTTGATAAGTAAATTCTTCAGAATCTAAGTATTAATAGCCCTTTCCTTTTAGCACATTTTGTACATGTTGCCAAGGCATTGCGACTACAACTGACAACATTTCCCTATCCCTTGCGCGCATGGACGGATGTTCGTGCCCTCTGTCCAGAGCTCCCACTTTGTGCATATATTCTGCAATCGATGTATCCATGAGACCACGTTTTGAGGCATTATGTTGAACAGTTCATGCACCCTATCTCTGCTTTCTCATTTTGTATGCACTTTATGTTTACCAGGGCAAGCGCATGGAGGGCCAGTATCCTTGCGTTTATGGCATCCCGTTAGAACACATTTCTTTGAGGCATTTTGCCTAACGATTTGTGTGTTTTTCCTGTGCTTTGTAACCGCCATGAGATGGCATCTCTTAATCTACACCGATTTCACCTATGTCTAACAAGCCAGTTGCAACTACAATATCGAACAAAATTCCTCTATCTTTTATCCTTTGATGGACGCCATACCCTATTCCAAAGTTTCCATTTTGGCACAAGCAGGGAGGATACTTGAAGTGGTTGTGGAGTCTGGCTTTACACATTGTTTATGCTCCCATGTTTTGCAATTAACGGGCAGTATTTTGCGCATAATCTGCAATCATTGTATTTAATGAGATGGCATCCCTGTTGAGGCGATTTGTCAATCCATCTACGTGCTTTGTCAATGTTTCACATTCTATGCATTCATATTCTATAATTCGAGCCCATGCCTTGTATACGCCTCCACACTCGAGCGCACATCCATCCGGGAGGGTGCTGAAAAAGGTTGTAGAGCTCAACTTTTGACTCGGGCACAATATTTGTTCGCAATTTCTTAAGCTCTTTGACAAAATCATTTTGTACAGATCCTGCCATTATTGCAATTCACACGCTGAAATTTCCATGCCGATCCTTTCACACAGCCGCGGCTAAGAGAACTCCATCAAACAGTTCACTACTGTGTGTGTTTCTACCTCTCAAAGGACGTAGGATCTGGCTTCTAATCGTCGATAGAGTTAAATTTAAAGTTTTTAAAGCTTGTCCATCAGATCCATTTTGTGCAGAATACGCAATTATTGCATTCAATGAAATTACACTTTGAGAGGCCAGTTTTATACGTTGCCTATGCTTCCACATTTTGTAATTAGTGGGCTCCGAGTCAGTCACCAACGCGGAATCGGAACTAAACTTGAGCGAGGTCGGAAGCAGAGTGGGATCAGGACAGGAATTTGCGGAAGCAGAACAAAGTCCGAACAAGAAACTTTCTTTCTACCCGTTTCAGGGTTCTGCCCGAGTCCGGTTCCGATGGCTTGTTATGTGTGGGTTCGGAATGAAATTACAACCAGGGATTTTTACTTTTGGTTTGTTCCATGTTTTATTTTCTTTTCCGGTTCCTATCCCGCACATTGTAATTTTTACTTTATTAATTTTTTATTTTTATATTTTTACTTTGTTTTCTCATTTTTATTTTTATTTTATGAAGTTTTAACCTTTTCAAAATGGATTTAAAATATTTTTATTTAATTAATTTTTTATTTTAAAATTTTATAAATCTTTTAAAATAAAAGATTTATTTATTTCACTTTAGAAGTTTTTATCTTTTAAATATAAATTTAAAAGATTTTATACCTCCATTAAATCTTTAAGATGAAATTTTTAAAAGATTTATTTATTTTGTATTTATGCATTTATTTATTTTTTCAATTTTTTATATTTTGATGTTTTTGATTTTTTTTGTATTTTCTCATTTTACAATTTTTTTGTATTTTCTCAACCAAAACACAAAAACGACGACGCGAAGATCGAAGTGAACAATACGAAACCAGAAACAAGTGACACGAGAACGAAGATGGACAGACGACAACGAAAAGACCAAGACCAAGATGAACGAAACAACCAAAATGAATGAACAACGCAACGATGAAAGATGAGACAAAATGAAAAGAACGAGACAGAGAACAAGACAGGATGAGACGAGACGACACCCGACTGAAGCAGGGAACCGGGATCGGGACAAAACCAAGAACCGAAACCTTGGAAAAGTTTATGTTCCAGTTCTGAATCCAACAGAGACAAAGAAAACGGAAAGAAGAAAAGAAGAGGGGGTCCCTAACTTTTTCCAAGCAAAAGTTGGGGCATGTATGCAAGGCATAACAACTATGAATCTATATTAAGCTTTAGATTTTAGAAGATCAAAACAGCGAAATTCCAATCATTGTTGTTTTGCTAGTTGATTCTTGTAGGTATAGGTTCATATTTGCACACTAATTCATTTTCTTAGACATGGATATGAACCAAAGCAAAGTTTTGAGATATTTACTTATCATCTAGGGGTCTGAATGAGGATAAAAGAAGCCTCAAATTTCAACAAATTTTCTAATGGTGTTTCTAAACAATATAAATCTATATTGAGGTGTAAGTGTTAGAAGATCAAAGCGAGTGAATCCCAAGAATTATTTTTTTGCTAGTTCATTATCACATGTATAAGTTTAGCTTTGTAAACTAATTATGTATTGTAGACACATATTTGAACCAAAGTAAAGCATATTTAATTTGCATATTTTAAGATATTTATAAAACCAAGCCCTAAAACTCTAACACTTTATATACTAAAATATACATCTCCCATAACATATTTGTATCATTCAATTTTAAGCCAAACATCATACTTGATTTTATATTTCGTTTTAATATAATCCTCTCATAAATCTTAAACTTTTATAATTATTTTCTTATAAATAAATCATAATAAATAAAGATTTTCTTTATTAGAATAAATAAATAAATTCAATGAGATTACTAAACATTATTTTATTAAATATAATTATATTTATATTCATTCTAAAATAGACACATTAGCTCCAAACATGCGACTGGGTTCCTGTCTTTTTATCAGCCCTCTTACTATTTCTATTTCTATTATTACTATTACTGGCTTTGAGACAACTATGGTTTTTAAGCCATGTAAAAGGAAACCATCCATTAGTTGGACGTTGGAACAATGCCCTTACAGGACTTGTTATAAATTGTTGCATGGATGCAATGCAAGAGATTAAGTTTGCTAACTAAATCTGAATCTTCATTAGGATGAATCCAAAATGGGGAATAATAAGAACACATTTGAGCAACAAAAGCCTCGAATATGTGAACTGTTTTATGATATATTCAAACAAAATTTCAGTTTTCATAGTATTCATTGAAAGGAATCAAAGTAAGGGAAGGAAATCGACAACAACCCAGCGAAAATGATAAAATCACTAGGATATAATATATATTATTAATTTATTTAGATAAGGAGTGAATGCTTTAGTGATATCTTCATCCAGCAGAGAACGAAGAGATGCTTTAACTATGGCCTCCACGTTGGAACAACTCTCGTTATAAAATGTCCACAACAGACCGTCCGCCAGTTCTAAAATATTATTACTGTGTTTTGTAGAAAGTCGTGAGCTGCACGGTTAAAAAATTACTGTGTTAATAGCATTTTGTTTTCACAGTTCATAATGATAATGCTAATGATAATGTTGATATTGCTGAATTGTAAGTATGTGTTTATTTTTTATCAATATTTTAGATCATAGTCTGATAAGCAGTTTGAAAGAAAAATCAAATTCTCTTCTTTTCTTTTTTTCCCTTCAAACACTCTGAGCGTAGTCTGCAAAGAGCTTTGGGACTAAGACTCACATCGTCCAAATGCTGAACACAATGAGCTTTGGACTAGTACTCACATCGATTTTATAGTTTTTGTTGAACTGCTGAGCACAATAATTGAGCATCCTATAGTCAAAATCCTGGTCTCCCAAATGCATGTCCCCTCCCACAGCTTTTACTTCAACCTTACCTCTTTCAATTGTAAGAACAGATACCTACGTCAAAGGTACCTCCTCCAAGGTCAAAAACTAAAATGTTCCTTCCTTCAATGAAAAGCCATAAGCTGCAGCCTTGGGTTCATTGATGATGATCCGCATGACATCAAGCCCTGCAATCTTACCGGCATCTTTGGTTGCTTGCTTCTGCGAATCATTAAAATAAGCACGTACAGTGTGCGTGTAAAAAGTTGTTGACTGAAGGGGGTCTGGAGTCAAAAGGATCCATATACCCTGCTGTGCAAGCTCTACTTGATAAGGAACTCGAAGCATTTGATCAGGAAATCAAAGCACTTGATCAGGAAATCAAAGCAAAGTTTGTAGAAGAATGTATGGAACGCAAACAACTCTAGAATGCAAGACTCCCAAACAGTGCAACAAAATGAAAATGAACGCCCTGGTTCCATCGGCCTTTAATGTAAGGTGTGCAGTGATTTTGTTTTTTGAATTTCTTCTAAGGGTCGCCATCGCGTGGACACCCTCCTCTTGACTCCCACCTGCTCCTGCATACAATACAAATTAAATTGATATTATAAATACAAAATCAAAACATAGTTATAAATTCATTAATGCGCGCTCGCGAAATGTTATTTTCAGGGAAATAAATCTGAAAACTAAAAGTGGAAGTGATTGCAACCTGTCCTTCCTTATAATGCTCGACCTCTCTCATAATCGTTTCTCTGCCCTCATTCCCCAAGAGCTTGGTAAATGAGCAAAGCTGCAGTACATTAAGCTCCATGAAAACTGTCCAGCTAGTCTGTCTGCGTGCACAAATCTTGTACAACTCCGATTAAACAAACAGTAATCTGTTGAGCGGAAGCATTCCACCAGAGTTGAGTTGAGCGGAAGCATAACTTGCAGAATCTCAACATCTCCTTCAATGAATTGAGTGGTATCATCCCTCAAGGCTTAAAACACTAGATCTTGTGTGTTTTATCTGTCTTGAAGGACCTATTCCATCTGAGATATTAACAACATTGACCAGATTACAATATCTGTATCTCAACGGTAGAGATTGGCAAATTATCGAGACTGAAAAATAAATCCATTGTGATCAAAACTGAATGATTGCGTTTGACTGAAAAATAAATCCATTATGATCAAAACTGTAAAAAATACAAACTCCTACTAAAAAACACCTATATTACCTTTTCCTTTTTCTGGTCCACGGCCGTTTCCTTTCTCTTTCAGTCCCAGAGTAGTTTAAAATTCTGGCAGCTCTCCGCCTATGATTCTTTGCATTGATTGGCCGATCCTTGGGAGTTGTTTTACCTTTTAAGAATATTGATCTGCACTGCTACCTACCCTGATCCGAAGCGTCTTTGCTTAGTGCTTCATATTCATCATCAGGCATCTTTGCTTTCCACTTTCTGCTGTTTCAGACTGGGAAGTTTCAGAATGTCATGCCTAGTTTACTGAGTGTCCGTACAATCATTTGGCTCCTTCTTCCCATTTACTGCTATAATTAATGCAATAATTAACGTTACAGCTGAAGGACGTATTTGGCAATGGGCGCAATCCAATTTACTACAAATTGCGTAATAGCAACCCCTTATATTGTGATTAACTAATTATAAATTCGCTTTAGACAACATGAATATGTTTGACCTGTTTAGATTCCTAATTATTGTTGGAGGTAAGTGGGAAACGTGTGAGTTTCTTATTTCTGATTCACATAGACTGTTTAGTCTCATGGACATCATTAAAATCTTTCATTCATTCATTGAAATAAGTCATGGGGACGCATTAAGGGAAAGAGGCCCATAGAGGATAGGGGTCCAATGGTAGGTATAGAAGTAGGCCTAAGTGAGTCTCATAGTGGGTAGGCTTAATATCCAATAAACTTACAATTAATATCCAATTGCAAAACACTTTTATTCATAAAATACACAAACTGACAAATCATATGATGCCACATCAGCGCACCAATAATACATGACTTAGTGACCCACTATTGGTCTCACCTTTTTTTTGGTCCATTTTGGATACCTTGACAAAAAGCATGCTAATGTGGCATCATATTTGATGATGTGACCTTCAAACCAATTTTTATAAGTAGGGGGAGGACTTGCCAAATAAGCTGATGTACAAATTTGGGAGTGATTTGAAATTTTCACAAAGGACTTTGAGAAGTGTAAAGTTAGGGTGGCCCACTATAGGCCCCTTTCCCTTACTATTTTAAAATATAAACTTTTCTAAAAAGTTATGGATTAAGTCGAATTCATGTTGAATAAAAGAAAGAATTTTGTTAATGATTAGTTCTTCATTTTGTTTGTGTTTTTCATATGTAATATTGTTTTTAGTAGGAGTTTGTAATTTTTTTATATTTATTTTAATGTCATTCTATTGGTCTTATTCATAGATGTTATTATTGTCTTTTAAATAGCCTCAAACATCATTAATCTAAGAGTCATTAGTCGTTATTAGTATTGAAGATTTCAAGGTGCATGAGGATGACCCTACTATCAAAACAATCCAAGAAATCTATTCCCAAAGTTTTTTTATGTATGTTTTCAAAATGCTTGTGCATGTGATTCTCCACATTCCAAAATTTGATATTTTTGTCAATGGCTAGGGAACTTTACCTTGATTAGTTATTTTGTTGAAAGAATTCCCCTTGAAAGTATGCTTAAGGAGTGGATGACCAAGGCTTGGTTGTATATAGGGTTTTCCTTGATGTTGTTTAAAACCTCGAGAATCTCTTTTTTCTTTTTTGATTTGTTGAATTCAACCATGTGGAGGCTATCCTTAAACATGGCCCCTAGTTTGTCCATGTGTCCATACTTCTTTTCACACCTTAGACTTGAGACTTTATAATTGCCAAGGAGATAGCTCTTCATGTCTCTATTTTTGTGGAGTTTCCTAGATTGCCTTTGCCATACTAGAATTTATTGCCTTGAATAGCAAGCATGCTAGGTAATATCATTTGTGTTGAGTTGGATAAGTTTTATTTGGCTCAAATAAAAAAAAAAATTGTGTTGAAATTGATCTTTCTAATGACCTAAAGGAGACTATTTGCATTAGGTTAGACAAATGGGACACACAATGTGTTCTTTATATAACCTTGTCTAATACTTACTTTAGGTGTCAATCTTTTGATAATAAATTAGAAAGTGCCCCCTCATTACTCCTCATAATAAGCCTACTTATCGTTCTTTTAATGATGGTCCTCCTAGTATAGAAGAGGGACAATCTTTGAAAATGGTGGTGTGTCACCCATAACCCAAACCAAAAATGGTGGTTAGTGACTTAAATGTCAAGGTTAAATATTCTTTTGAAACCTCTTGCACAAGGAAAACTATTGTTCCCTCACACATGATGAGATACCCAATGAGGAAAATAATGCTATGTTCATCAAAGTGTTACTTCTAATGTTTGTGTTATCTTCCCAAATAGAAGCTATTTGTATTCTTCAATTTCTCTCTCCATAGTGATTCAACATCATTTTTGTAGCCAATTTAGGAATTTTAATGAAGGTGAGTATATTGTTCATAAAATAAGATATAATCCACCAATGGTTCAACTCCATTGTTTCTATGCTTCTCTAGAGAATAAATTGTTATAGAAGAATTATGCCACTCTTGATAAGTTAGATGGTGAGGATATGACACCTAAGTCTTGCTAATGAATTTTATCTCCTAGAATGTTTTGGGTTTGATAGACTTCATAATAAAAATAGTTTATGAAAGAAACTCAACATAACTTTTAATTTTTAGACATTATTTGTTTGCAATAAGTGTTTTTTTTTCTTTTAATTATTTGTCATGTAAATATGGACAATAAGACATTTAATGTAGCAATCAATATACAGGTCTTTTTTGTGTTTTCACCTTTCTCTTTCCTAAATGGTTGTCGCATTTAGTTGATAAGTGATGTGAGTCCACCAACAAAGCTCTGTAGTACCTTCTTAACATTGATAATCATTCAATTTTAGTTACTAATGTATCTACATCTAATGGGGTGAGCAGAACAAATTGGGGGTCACAAAAGTAATCAAACTAGAAAAAAATAAAAATAATACATAATCATGCTAGATTTTATATGCATATATTATGGACTACTAAACACCAATCCCTATTTTACACATATTATCTACTCGAATGTAAGCATTTTATATGATAGACAAGTATAATGTAATGTGATAGCATGTTCATTTTGTGTATTCCAATAAGAAAAAAATGCCTCATGTTAATAAAAAAATTCAAAAAACCAGTTGTTTATATTATGGCCTATTGTTTGAGGGTGCAAAATATGAGCATGTTTTGAATATCTCAATGAATTACTAAGTTTTGGAATTTTTTTCTTTGAATGTCATGTCATAAGAGGTGCAAATCATCTAGAAATTTTTTTTCAATCATGAATCTTGTTTATATTTTAATATTATTTTGTATTGTAGAATATATTTTTGTTTTGTTACTAAGTCCACTAAACCCTAATCAAAAACTAAAAGTAGAAAAATAAATACCTAAAGAGAACCTTCCATCAATTAAATCTCATTTGATACTTCTAAGAAATTCTCTATCCATTCGACAATGACCTGAAAAAAAAATCGGGATAGGTTGTGGATGATCTTTGGCCAAACTCCTTGGAAAAACTATGAGGAACCTCTCTATTTTTGAGAAAATATTAATGATACTTTGTCCTTACAAAATCTCCAATTATTTTTATATAAGAAAGTTTAAGATTAGAGGTGAAGGCTCTACCAAAGATAAATTGAGAACTTGTTACTAGAAAGTCAACAATGAAAACTACTAGCATAAGAAAATATTTATTACATCATAGTGTCTTCTATTTTTAATAAGAATATGGGACCATATATTCTCCATGCAATTTTTATCCTCACACACACCATAATACAACATGGAATGTAGATATCCTAGTCTCATAGTTCAACAAATGATCATGTAGTGAGACCATATAGTTCTACTAATGTGATATTCCACTTGTTTTATAGTTCCTATAAGTTATTCTTTGGAAGAGACCAAGATCCACAAGGTGGAGAGCGTGTCATCTCCCACGAGTGCAATCATAATTATTGTATGTTTATTAGGAGCTTATAATATGATCAAACAATACAAGGTGGTAAATCACAATATTATATTCATTGATAATCTACTATGTGGGTAAGTGCAAAAAGATGGGGGGCCAAAAAGGGGTCATAAGTGGCCACTTTTTTTCTGAAACATAAAATATTGACCTTGGATGAGAAATTGAGGATAGTTACACTCAAAATTTTAAGATGTAACAAAAACAATGTACAATGTGCTCTGAGTCTTCTTTCTAAACTACTAATTTTTATTGAAAATGGTATAGATTAAGGGGTTCAAAAGAGGGAGCAACAGAAATTGGTGTTGTTTTTGTCAAGAAAACATAACATAGCATCTTTTGTGGCTCCCTCAAAAGGTTAACTTTTTTTTTGGTATTTTTAAAATCGCTTCAGTGAGAAATTAGCCAACAACATGTAGTTTATGCCCGATTTTTCTAATAATTTTTTAATGAATATTTATTTTTTTACGAATTTTCAAAGTGGACACATCCTAAAAAACAAAATTTTGGTCGTGTTACCCCTACAAATTTTGAAAACTAATTGAAAATCATATTTTTAATATGTGTAGAATGGAGTCTAGTTTATAAAAATGTAATTTAATTGAAATTTCAATGAACAATTAAAAAATAAAGTAAAATTTACCAAATATTGTTTTTTTCCAAAAAAATAGACACAAACAAAAGAAATTAAAGATCAAAGACTTAAAATTGTCAAAATGTGAAAAAAATGCATCGTTAGATAGCTAAGATGGAGCCTAACATTACCCAGGTGTTCAATTTATTCGACCTTGAAACACATGCAAACTTGACAGTTAGCATGAACGAGATTATGTGAAATTTTGTAGAATATGCAAAAACATGTCTTTGGACATTAGGAAGGCACTCCAAGCCTTTGGGTTGGAAATCCAAAGCAAATCCTAGGCCAAAGGCTTGGGGATTCCCAAAGCAACATATAACCTGAGCACGTTATAACGCACTCGCATTATGTTTTGTTTTATATTTTTTACAAGTTTGGTGTGTGTCATGCTTGACATAACGCAAGCCTATTATAACGCGCTCGTGTTATGTCTCGCTTGGAATGTTTTGTGTTCAAGTATGTTAAGTATGTTTCATGTATGTAGGTTTGTATATATATTTGTATGTATGTATGTATGTATGTTTGTTTGTATATATATTTATATTTATCTATGTATGTATGTATGCCTGTATGTATGTATGTTTGTATGTATGTATGCATGTATGTATTTATGTATGTATGCATGCCTGTATGTATGTATGTATGTATGTATGCATGCTTGTATTTATGTATATATGGTTGTATGTATAGTTGTATGCATAGTTGTATGTATGTATGTATGTATGTATGTATGTATGTATGCATGTATGTATGTATGTATAAATGTATGTATGTATGTATGTATGCTTGTATGTATGTATGTATGTATGTATGCTTGTATATATGTATGTATGTATATATATATGTATGTATGCCTATATGTATGTATGTATGTATATATGTATGCTTGTACATATGTATGTATGCCTATATGTATGTATGTTTGTATGTACGTATGTATGCATGCATGTATGTATATATGTATGCATGCTTGTATGTATGTATGTATGTATATATGTATGTATGTATGTATGTAATGCATGCATGCATGTATTTATGTATGTATGTATGTATGTATACATATGCATGTATGTATGTGTACCTATATGTATATATGTATGTATGTATGTCTGTATGTATGTATGTATGTATGTTTGTATGTATATATGTATGCTTGTATGTATGTATGTAAGGGTTTTGGGTTTAGGGTATATAAGGACCTGAGGGTATAGGTTATAGGGTTGAGGGTTGAGGTTTTTGGGTTTGAGGTTTTTGGGTTTAGGGTTTAAGGTATAAGCCCTAATAGGTAGAGGGTAGAGGGTAGAGGGTTACAATTGAGGAATAATATTCAACCTGTGATATTGCTATCAGGATTCAACCGTGTAGTTTCGAGTCAAACTCATTGACCCATGTTTCATGAGTAGTGGTTCAACAAGAACCCATCTCTCATGATATTGAATGGTCCACTTAGCACTCATTGCATCTAGGTGATGCTCACGGAGGTTGTGAGCATCACCTAGATACAATAGTCTAACCATTACTCATGAAACATGGGTCAATGAGTTTGACTCGAAACTACACGGTTGAATCCTGATAGCAATATCACAATTTGACACGCTGTGGAAAAATACCTCCTACTTATCAATATTCAACCTGTTGAGTGTATAATATTAAGTGTGTAAGGTATAGGGATTAGGGTTTAGGAAATTATTCGGTTTAGGGTTTATGATATAGATTGAGGGTATAAGGTATAGGGTGACTTGGGTTAAGAGTGTATGGTTTAGGTTTTAACTATAGGGTTGAGGCACAATATTCAAGGTTTAGGGTATAAGGGTGAGGTTATAGGGTTTGTGGGTGTAGGTTTAAGGGTTTAAGGTATAGGGTTGAGGATTGAGGGATTAGGGCTTAAGTATATGGTTGAGGGTATATGGTAGAGGGTTGAGACTTTACAGTTGAGGGATAATGGTCAAGGTTGAGTGTGTAAAATATACAGTTCAGGGTTTAAGGTTGAGGGCATAAGGCATATGGATGAGGGTTGAGGGTTTAGGGTATGATAGGACTTCTAAATTTTTATGGTTCATTGTTGCATTCCAAAGTTTTGGTTTCCTGAGTTTTCCTGATTAAGGTTTGGGTCCTAGGGTTTAGGGTTTAATATCAACCTATCATGTGAGAAAGCTTAGTCTTTTTCCTCATCATTATATTTCCTAGTCGACCTGTTGGTTTAGGTTTTCGGTGGTCTAAGTTGTATCTTAATCCATTGTCTCCATTTGGTTACCGGCCCCTTATGTCTAGGGTTTCCCATTTTCTCTATTGTGTGGTAATTTTCCTTTCTTTTGGTTTGGGGTTGTTGTTTTAATAAAGTTGGAACCTTGAAATATTTTATCTTTTCATCCTAGGTTGGCTTATATCTTGGTTTATGTTAAGTCCCTATTCTTCGTTGCACCTAGGTGACCCCTTCTTTATGAACAACGTTAAGGCATGTGCTCATTGTTGCCGCTTAAGTCTTTGCATTGCATATCACTGAAAGCTTCTTGCTCATCGGTTCCATTTCCATGATGAGAGATGGACTCCTTTTGCTTGCATCGCATATCGCCAAAGACATATTTCCTTTTCATTTCATTTCTGAGACACGCTATAGCTCGCTGCTTTCCTTCACATCACTTCTCTCCTTCGTATCACTAAAGTAGCATTTCTTGTGTAACCTTTTCTGTGACGCACGATGGCCTTTGCTTTTCCTTGGCATCGCGCTGATCCTTTACATCGCTGAAAACTTTTCCAGTGATGAGCGATGAAGAACAAACAACAAAAGGTTGTAAATGTGACACCTATCAAAATATTATGCCATCACTCATCCATCACCTATCACTGAAAGCTTTTCCATTTCAAATGTTTTCATGATGAGCGATGAGCGATGGTGAACTTCTTGATCCCGTCGCATCGCTTGAGGGCAACACATCGCCCAAGAATGTTTTAAACTTTGAGGCATTACAATGATGAGCAATGAGCGATGAGAAAATTATCTCCATCGGTATAACTCTTCACATCGTTGTTCCATTTTGTCAAGCGATGTTGTTATAGTGATGCGTGATGGTTTTATAAATGAAGAAATGAAAAACGTGGAGCATCCACGTGGCGATCTCTCAGGGTATCACCGATGTTTTAAAGCAATGTGGTGTAAAGTAAAAAGTGATGGGCAAGGGAGAACCATTGATCAAGTTTTAAATTAGATACATCAACGACTAAAATTCAAACCTAAACGGTTAAGTGTTAGAATGCTCCTATTCGCTCGCACGAACTATCTATCACCATTAATGGAAAATCTACTTGCTTCTATGGCTATTAAAGAAAATAGTTGATCTTTTGTTTGTCATTTCCGCAACAACTCAGGAGCAGAAAGGTCAAAACAAGTTGCAGGTGAAGAAAATTTGAAGGACGAAGTGCTTGTTTTCCCGAGTAAGTCAATTATATATGCTCTTGTGCTTGGAATTAAGGCATTGGTTAATTTGAAAATTGGGATAGAATTGTGAGGTTTATAGCTTAGAATTGTTGTTTCTCTATTATGTAAAAGGGAATTTTGGAGTTTATATAGGGTTTGAGAAGTTGGATAAGTAGCTAAAAATTTGAGTGTAAACCCTATAAATTTGAGAACAGGGCTTTAGCTTCTTTTTAATTTGAAACCATTACTTTTAAAACCTTGCAAAATGAGTCAACCTGGTGAATCTTCTAAACCCGAAGTGAAACCCAAGAAAAAAAGGGTTAGAAAGACAAAACCTAAAGATGAGGTAGCAAAACCTGCAGTATCTAAGGCATCAAAGAAGAAGAAGTTTGTGAAAAGGGACTTCACTAGGTTTATGGAGGAAGCACCTAAAGAGTCATCTTTAGAGGTGAAACCCAAAGGGAAGAGGGAAACTAGTGAAGGTTTCTTGACAAGCCACTTTCAGGATTTGGTGGTTGGGATTGGTGATGTGGTACCTCAATGTGGATGGGAACTTTTTCTTTATGCTTTCAACAGAAGAAATTTCAATCGCCTAACGTGTCATATTTGGACATGTGACCTTGGCAAGCTAATTATTCCCAATGTTTTCATAGAAGTGGACTTGATTCTAGAGTTGACTAGATGTTATGATCCCAATAACAAAGTAATTAAGATTTTACAGATGGATCCCCCATGTTGGACATCACAAGGAGCCAAATTATAGAGGTTTTCAATTTAAATCCATTTGCCACTCACTCAATCAATTTTGGTGCCCTATATCAAGAGTATGAGCAGAATAAGTATGGTTACCAAAAGAATGTGTTGCCAAGGAACAGGAGGTATGATATGAACAAGAAGGGTGTATCTTTCAAACCTAAGGATGTTGAACACTTAGATTGTGATGAATTTGAAGATCACTTCAAGAACACAGATTACGGATTATGCCAGGTCTTGGATAGGAAATATGATATAAAGATGAGCATCCCTTTGATGTTTATGGCCATTGATATACAAAATAAATATCAGAATAAGTTATTTGACTATGCTTCCTATCTGGCAGAGGGAGCTCATAAGGATTTGGTGAACTTGAAGGATGCAAGACCTCCTTTATCTTGTAGATATTATTCACTTTTGATGCATATGTTGTTGTGGAAGGGTAGGAAGGTGTGGAGAAATTTTATGAGGTTACGAGAAAGAGATATCCAAGATAATGAACTGCCCATGCAAATGTGGACCCACATTTGGGATATGCACTATCCTAATTCAAATTATCCAGCCTTTTGTAATGGTTTCAAGTTTGGAGTTTTGGAGCAATTAGGTTTGAAGCCTTTCTATAGACTTTCTAGGGGTGTAAAGGAGATATTGAGGCCACTAGAGTTTCAAGAAGGTACAACACAAAAGTTTAATTGGGGGGGCTGGTATTTGCATACTGGTTACACTACAATCAAAATTTATGGGGCTTTGGTGCCACCCAATCGCTTACCGGTGTATGTATTTGACAAGCTTGATTTTGCAGAGAAAATCTGGCAATTAGATGCCATGGATAAAGAGCACTTCAAGAGTGCTAGGAAGGCATCTCTTATCAATCCTAGGTGTGCCTTTTATTATTTTGTGGTCACTTCAAGGGAGGGAATTGATGAATTTGTCACTCTCATCAACAGTTTAAGGATGAAACAAGATCAAGTACTTGGTATTGTGACCCTGAGGAGGTAATTGACAAGGAGAGGAAGGCAAGAGGTACGTCTGGTTTTTGCCATTATTTCCTCTACAAAGAAGATGTGATTAGGAATTTTCCCTCAGATGAAGCAGTTGTTGAGAGGAAGAAGGAATGGAGAACTATTTCTACTATTAAGGAGAAAATATTGAAAGAAAACCCTTTCTATGTGATTCCTTATGCTGAGATAAAGGACCAATATGCTCAAGCTAAGGTTATGTTGGGTCATTTCAAGGATAAAAGATTTTTTTAAAAGGTGAAAAAGGCTAAAATAAAAGCCACAATTTCCAAGGAGTGCCATGATGCATAGGTGAGGAGCCAACCGGCTCAATCTATAGCTCAGGGCATACAAGTTCAAGTAATGGAGGTGGATGATGAACAAGCTACTGCCCCATTGATGATTTATTCTGAGACAGAACAGGTTGGTGGGGACCATACACAAGAAGAATCAACTAAACATGTTCTTGTGGAATAGGAGGTTGATCAAAGATTCCCTTCCCTTGAAAGAGATGATGCTCTAAATATTCCAGTTCCTGCTAGTAGGATGGTTAAGTAGGAATATAATGAGGATAAAGATGATGATGTCAAAATAAAGGCCTGCAAAGATTTTATAAGTGATGACACCTTTATCCAAACTAAGGAGTTTAAGGATTTTGTCATCCAACTCAAAAGCCAAGAGATCAAGAAAAGGATTGAAGATGCAAAACAAGTTGACCCTTCATTATAGGAGGAGGTTGAGAAAGAAGAGGAAGATAAGATAATGAAGGAGATTGCTTCCATCACACCTAGAAAGAGGCAAGGGGTTTGGTTAAAGGAAGTGGTATTTTTTTGTTGCCTGGGTGGGATCTCACATCAGCTATTGCACTAGATGCAATAAGGAATGATCCTAGTGCCTTCATTTTTTAGGAGCACTTTGAAAATAAAGTGTTTGGTTCAAGATTTAGCCCAAAATTGCATACTCTTACAATATGGTCTATGGCACCCAATATTGGAAAGCTCAAAGTTGTTAAGTCAATTGAGAAGGAGATTGGTGTTGTGGTGGTGAAAAGAGCTATTAAAATTACTCCTACTCAAGCTACACAATTTACAATGCATGCTACAATGGTTAGTGTGGACACAACCCAGATTTCTTAGGATAGGTATGAGAAATTGTTGGAGAAGTATAATAGGTTGTTGGATTAATACAATAGAATGGTTGCTACTATTGCTAGCTCAACATAGAATACCTTGTCTTCGCCAACTTCTTCTTCTTCTTATTCATCTTCACAAAATAGGGAGACTTTGTTATTAAGGATCAAGAGTTTAAAAAAGGAACTACATGTGAAAAAGGAGAATGTAAAGAAAGTTAAGGAGGAGACCTTGAAGGTGGCCACAAATATTTTTCATAATTTCCTAAGGCACAAGGTCTCTAGATTGGTGCACAAGTCTGATAATGTTTGGAATATTTTTAAGAACATTCATGAAGCTCACCAGAGCTATACCCAGGTACAAACTACTTATCAAAATTATTGGAGTAAATGGAGTGCTAGGGTGGGTGCTTTGAAGTATATGGTACCAAATATGAAGGAGGACCCTGATGCACCTACAAATATTCCTTATTTAATAAAGGAAGTTAACTTATTGGGTGAAATACCTTCATTTCATGGAAAATTGGGTGTGCAACTACAAAATTATTTGAAGATGTTTAAAGATATGGAGGGGCAAGGAATGCCTAAAATATTGAATGAAGGAGAACTAAAGGACTACAACACATGGAAGGATGAGTTGGGAGGTCTGCTCCCATACTTCATGGAAGCAATCAGCCTCACTAATTATACTATGTTAAATGTTGTTGTTGATGATATGACAAGAATTGAGGTAAACATGGACACATTTGTTAAAGAGGCCAAGGTATTGATTGATGCCAGATATAATTAGCACAATGCTAAGGCGTAGAAATTATTGGATACTCAGTGGCCCACTGAGGAGGAGTATAATACATGGCTTGGAAAATTTACAAATTAATCCCTAGATAAAGTATAGTTAAAAACTATCTCCTATCAGTTGTGAAATTAGTGACAAATGATATTGATGTGGGTGTGGTCTATTTTCTCCCTTTTAATGCTTTTATGTTTTAAGTTCTGCAAACTTGGTGGGCATGTGAAAAGTATTTTTCCTCATAGAAAAGGGTATCTTCATCAATCAAATTCCTTTTGGAAGGCGGGAAGATCTTCATCGACAATGTGCAAATGGTTTTGTCCTATATGAAATATCTTCCCGAAGGTTGCAAATATAACTGAAATTTGAAATATAATGAAATGCTTGTCAAATGAAATTGTGACAAATGTACAATTGGCCTGAGGCTTATGCTCCATTGTTTTCTATAAAATTGAATTCATGGCCAATTGTACTGGTCTTTTGTTGAATTGATTCCAAGATAGTAATGAACGCATACAAAAAATAGTTTAAGTTTGATAATAGGTTGTAGAGTTAAGTCTTTTGCAAATTAGGATTGTATGACAATTCCACTATTCTCGAATATACATTGTTAAGATTATGAGTTCACGTTCTCTCCATTGTAACATTCTTACAAGTTATTAATGAAAATACGATCAAGGATCTTTCATTAATCTCTATTGTATTTCTATGGTGTATGCTTTGGTTTTGGTTATAATTCAATGAATCGGTTAAATTACCTTAATTAGAGTATAGATTTGTGCGAATGTTAATTGGATTTGATAAGTAGTTGTGGATTTGGAATGCAAAGTGCATATATTGTAATATAGTTATGCAAATTCTCTTAAATGCTTGGGTTAATGTTGTCATGTGATGCAAATTGTGATGGATTTGACTCCTACCCTAGGATTAGGCACTAATCTAGTAAATAAGTCTTGAAATATATCATCTTGGGTTCGTTTGCTTCAATTTAAGAACAAATTCATAATTGAACTTCCTGTTGAGTTGTAATTGTTAATATTTCATGTCGAGTTAATCATTCTATGCTCTAGATGTCAAATGTGTAAAGAATCTGGCATATTTTTGAAGGATTTCATCTATTGAGCTTAAGTTGTGAGAATGCATATATTATTTGCAATGTATTTGGTCATTGAGTGCATAAATTCATAGGTACATTGTGGGATCACCCTCCTGGGTTTTGCAAAGCCCAAAGTGCAGGAGGAAATCATTATTGCTTTCACTCATTCATTGTCCAATCCCTTCATGTTGCTAAGAATTGGAAGTGGCAACTCCATAGGCTTCCTTGAAGATCAACTTGGTTCATTAAAAATAACCAACATATTAGCGACTCTACTAGGGAGTATTTGTGAAAATATTCATGTCCTAGTATGCTTTATCCTTGAGCATTTGCAATTAGAATCATACACATGTTCAAAATAAGGAATCGAATTTTTGTCAAGTTTGTCAAATTCTCCCACCATTTATTTTTCTAAGGTCATTTGCATAAGTCCCTGTCAAGTCCTTGTGTATCCTTGCAAATCTTCCACTTAGATTGTTAAAGGTCGGCTTAGGATTTCTTTGTGCTTGGAAATCCTTATAAATCTCTGCAAATATTTGAAAGTAATAACATTATTCATAATTCCCAATCATTTTGGGTGGCGACTCTAAAAGTCTCTGCACCAGTGTGCATTATTTGAAGAAATCAAGAAGAATTGTTGAGAAGAGATGAGGAAAACCAGAGCTCATATGAACAAGCATCCAGAGGAAAAGCTACAAGGTGAACTTCAAAAGGCTCCCAAGCAGTCATGGAAACAAAAGGATGCAAATACAAGTATCCTCCACATCCTATGCCTGAATCAGCTCAATCTCTTTCAAAAATTCTATGTCATGAAAGTCAGCAAAATTTGTTAGGGTTGGATTATGAGGCTGAAGAAGATTGTACAAATAAGAATGTTGTGTCCATAAACCTAGACCCAAACAAGGAAGAAGTAGAAGTAGGATCCTTCATCGTAACATTTTTGTTACCAATGTTGATGTTGGCGGTCTATTCCCTCCAACATCTAATGGATATTCTCCTTTACCACTAGGCCTACTAATTGGGCCCACTGATAATGCCCAAAACCTTATGACTTGGTAGAATCCTCAGATTCAGAAATTACTCTCCCAAATCCTGATGAATTTTTTGGAGAGATTAATGTTCTCTAGAAAGAGATTAAAAAATAGGCTGAGATAAGAAAAAAGGAAAAGGAGGAGGAATCGTAAATGCCATGATTGAAAGAGAGACATTAAGAAAACAAGTGAAACAGATGAAACTCATGAACCAAGAAGAGCCTTAACCACTTACCACAAATCCAATTGTCTCTGAAATCCTTGAAAAGAAAAACCAACATGATCCTATACAAAATACTAACACCACTACTTGGACTAAGGTTGCAGTCACTAGCACTGTTGCTCCACACCCTGCAGCTAGTGTATCCAACAAACAAGTTGATAAGGGAAAACAACCTATGAAGAATTTGGTTATCAATGAGAAATCCACATCTCAAAAGCCTCCTCTACCTCCTAAGTCAGATTCTGTCGAAGATCAATTAAGGAGGGAAAATGAGGATTTAAAGAAGGAATTAAAAGAGATGGAAATTTGGCATCCAATATTGAGATAAAAAGAAAGATTGATTTCTTGAAGACCTCATACCTAGGTGAGAATGTTGTAGCATCTAGTTCACAAGATCCTCTTCATTCCTCAGTAAAACCTACACCTACTATGGATCTGAATGCTTCATACCATATAGATCAATCCATTCCTAATTCCAAGTCTCCACACACAGGTGATGTTGATTGAACTTACAATAAATATGGTGATGGAAATATGATTCATAATAGAGAAAGTAGGCACAATGAAACCAGAGAAGATTAGGGTGCTGGCAAGAAGTTGAGTCCACTTTTTGGCCAAAAAGTGGAAGTGTTTTCCCTGATTTTCAGCATTTGACACATTTGACCTTAAAATTTGAAGCACTTAGAGATGAAATCTTCAAAAAAGTCACAAATCATAAATCGTAACTTACTCAGAGTCTAGTTTCCAAATATGTAATTTATTTCAATACCCAGATTGTACAAATTGAGTTTCACTAGGCGTTTCTAAAAACCACTGTTTAAAAGTCACTTTTTTTATACCATACCATGCATGTGTACAACATCCATATTTTGACCTAAATTATCGTATTTTTCTAAATCCTTTTGGGAAAATATTTGTGACTCACTAAAGCTTGTTCTCGATATTTTTTTGTAATTTTTTATTGATTTTTTTTTTTTGTTATTTTTTTATTAGGAATATTTGTCGTTTTGAAAAATCGCCATGTACGACACGCATAAGATGACCTTAACTTATCATTTTTTTATTTTTATTTTTTAAATTGAAAAGAATTTTTTGAAGTTTTTTCTCATGCAATCCGTTCGTCAAAATGTTATGTTGATCAAAAGTTATTAAAATATTAAAAAACCCTAATATTTAAAGTTTATGGACCTGTTTCATCATAAATTAATTGAAAAAGAGAAAAAAATCCAATTGTAAAAAAAATTATATATTTGGAATCTCATTGTCTCATCTAAAATGGGTTTTAATTTCGTCAAAAAATTATGCAAAAAAAGTCGTTAGCCATATGTCGAAACTCAGTATTTTTCTCTAACATTGTTAGGACCTTCAACTTGAAGGTCAAACCAGGTTGAAGTCCTAGGTTCGGATTCCCAATGCTTTTCCCAAACCAAAATACAAAGCAAAAACCCGACCACAAAGAAAATTCAAATTCATTTTTTTGGAAATGAAATCTCATTTTGTAAAGCGGGATCCCGCTTTGTAAAATGGGATCTCGTTTCCTAATATTAAATAGTGTGACCATTGCCAGGGAAATGGGATCCCATCTTATAAACAAGATCTCGTTCCTTGGTCAACGGTCCCCACATTAAATATTAGGAACATGGGATCCTGTTTATTTTTTAACCGTTTTATTTAAATTTACTGTCAAAAATTATTGTGAAGTCTGCAACTTCACATGTACGGCCGAGAGTAGTAAAATTGGGCTATTTTTCATCAACTATTGTTTTTACAAGTGGTGAATTTGGATTTTTGATTAATTTTTTCAAAGGAGGCATCATGTAAACAGTTTTTGAAGTGGAATTTTGTTAGTTTTGTACTTGTTTTGAGGAACAAAAGGTCTTCAAGTTGCAATATGGATTGATTTTTTCAAAGGAGGCATGAAGAAAACAGTTTTTAAAGTGGAATTGTGCTAGTTTTCTACTTGTTTTAAGGAACACAAGAGGAAGAATTTTGTCCTTATAGGTCTTCAACTTCCAATGTGGTTGAATTTTTTGAAGAATTTCACTATTGACATTCATTTGTGCTTGAGAATTTGATAATCTTGGGAGATAAAGCTCGTAATAAGAGGAGGAAGACATTGACTCCTGAAGAAATTGAAGCAAAAAAAGAGGAGAGACAAAGACAAAGAAAAAGAGGAATGAGAATTAAATCAATGAATGATGGGGGAGCATCCAATTCCACAACTATTGAAGATGAAAACATTGAGGAGACCATGGTTGTAGATGAAGCTAATTTGCAAGAAGTCAATTTGGAGAAGAATATGATTATACAAGCAAGCCCTACTATGTCTTCAAATCCCTCTTTCAATGCTATGGAGAATGTTTCAATATGCACAAATCCAGGTACGTCTTCAAATCCACATGTTAGTGAAATGGAAAATTTGTATGTAGAATTTTTACAAGATGTTGGACTTAACAATGTTGACATTGATAATATTCAGAGAGATGAAAATTTTATAGAATTTGTTGAAAATGAAAATGAGAATGATCCTTTTGTTGAAAATTAAAACAAAAACCATTTTGTTGATGTAAATGAAAATGAAAACCATTTTGTTGATGAAAATGAAAACCATTTTGTTGATGAAAATGAAAACCGTTTTGTTAATGAAAGTGAAAGTTACCGTTTTGTTGATGAAAATGAAAACCGTTTTGTTGATGAAAATTTAAATTGTTTTGAAGTTGAAAATGATAATTATAATGAAGATGAAGATGAAAATCTAGAATGTGATGTTGAATTTAATGAAAATACTCTTTTTAAAATTGAAAGTGGTGTTTTCGATAATCTTCTTGGTCAAATTTCTTGGAGGCAAATAACAACACATGCGAATAAAATATACAACAATTTTTTTATCGTAAAAAATTTGCAATTCAATGTCAACTAATGATGCAATTGATGAGAATGCAAAAAATGAGGAAAATAATGAAAAGGTTAGGATTTTTTGTTAAACCAAAAAGAAAATATCAATCATTAAAACATGTTATGTCTATTGTTGCTAGTGCCATTCAATCTATTGGGAAAAATAGTTGAGCTGAAGACAAAAATGCAGCAAGAAGAGCTATAACAACTGCTATTGTTAATAAAGCAACTTTGAATAAAAGAATGGTAAGCAATATTAGTGAAGTTTTAAAAATACATCCTAAAACATTGCTAAGAGTGGCAAAAAGAAGAGAAAGTATAGAAAATGATCCTATCAACCAATGTTGGAGTTTCAGTGGTCGACTCTCGAGGTCTGATATGAAATTGAATGTTGAAATTAAATCTTTGATCAAAAAATATTGGCATGATAATACTTGGGTTTCATCTAATGCTATAGATGTTTCAAAATTAAGGGTGGGGTTCAAATTTCACGATCCTCACCCAAAGCACCTATTAGATACAACACAAATTGAATTTTATATAAAATTTTGTGGTGATTTAGTGTTACCTGGTAATATTAAAATAAGTCAAAGGTCTTTTGAAAAATGTAAACCGTGGTATGTAAAAATTAATATCTTGTTGTTGTAAAACGCGTGTTCAATTTCATTATTTTTATGATGTTTTTCAATATATACTTTTTACCTTGCATACTAACATGGTTATACAGGAATGTGGTATTAATATGCCACCTGAAGCAATAAGGGAGTTTATTTCAGGTTTGTTTTGTGAAAGATCTAATGGTAAATTGTTTTATTTAAGTTCTTGTATTTATGGAGAATGCATTGACTCTGGAAATCTTTCATTCTTAAGAATTTGTATGCATGAATGTGTTGATAATGATTTTGGACAACAATTAGTAGATGTTAAAAGATTTAAGAATGTTCACTATTCATTAAAAGATGGAAAAATAGGAAAACGTTGTGATTTAGTTACAGAAAAAGTTAGTGTGCATGCATTCATGGGTGAATTTAAGAATAAGATTGTATCAAAATATGTCATGCACTCTCAACATGCTCAATGGCTTGATAGCCAATTTCCCGCATGTAGAAACACATTTCCAATTGGTACTATACTTTCAGTGGTTGATTTTGCAAAAAATTATACTCTAGCTCCACAAGAGGAAATTCAATCACAGTATTATAATTCAGTGCAAGTAGCTATGTTTGTCCATATTGTTTATAGACATGCAGATGATAGCACTGAGGATGATAGAAAAGTTTTGATGGAGTATCATCTTTATTTGAGTGACAATCGATTACACTCGTCAGAGTTTGTTCAATATTGTTTCAGTATATTTTATAGAAATTTAAGAGAAAGAGGAATCCAGATGAAAGAACACCTCATATGGTCAGATAATTGTACAAGGCAGTTCAAGAATGCTTGAATGTTCTATTGGTTAAGTAGGGTTCACAAGGAACTTAATTTCTAGCATATATGGAGTTTTTTGAAGCTAGGCATGGTAAAGGAGCACATGATGGAGCCGGTGCATGTGTCAAAAGAATTCTTGCTAGAGAACAATTAAAATTTGAGGATGCAGTAAAATTTAAAGATGCACATGGGATTGTGGATTGGTGTAATACAAGATTATCTGCACCTGGTTCGAGTGAGTACTCTACAGTTCATCGATTCTTTTGGTTGGTTGAAGAAGAGAACATTGTACCTAGAGTTGACTGTGAGACAATCAGTGGATCTACTAAATGGAATTCATTTAGGAGTTCGATATCAAGCACATGGACTATCTGGACAAGGGAGCTTACATGTTTTTTCCAGTTTTGTATCTCAGGAGATTGGGAAGCATGTGAAAATACATAATGGGTTGAACTGTGGGAGCAAAGATCATTGAAACCTGCACAAGCACATGATGAATATGAAAGAACTATTGAAGAAAATGATCAACTGTTTGCATCTAAAGACTATGACCGTGTTTCACAACTTGTACAAGAAAGTAATTTAATTCAATTTATTTCACTTTATATGGATATGCGCAAGTTATTAAATCATTTTTTTTTGCAGGACATGTGTATGTTGTTGTTGCCCCTGAGGGGAATGAAGAGCAAACAGAATATTGGTTGGCTCGTTGTTTGGATACTAAACATAAGTTAATAGCACCTCGAGAAGATGATGATGGTTATCATTATCCAATAGGTACGATGATCCCCTTAAGACATCCCCTTAAGCAAATTTTGATAACAATTTTTTGATCCCCTTAAGCAATTTTTTACAACACATCTTTGATCCCCTTAAGAAAATTTTGAGAACTTATTTGATGATGGGTTTCATGTTTTCCAATAGGATCGATGGTCATTGTTGGCACTGGGCTACGGAAACACCTGGCAAGGAAGAATGGTCTACCTGCATTCAAAGATTATGAAACGCATAAAAATATTATGCATTATTCACATTTGGTGGTGGCAATAAATATAAAAATAGATCGGTATCGTGGAAGACCTGCAAATAAAGTGCTATGGACAATTTCTATGGAAGAGCATGAGACAATCATAGATGCATTGCAAAAAAGAGAGGATGCAAATGGTACAATGGAATAAGTAAATACAGGTAAATATAGTTTTACTTTTATATTTTCCTTTTAAATAGATTAAATACATGTTTCAATATTGGTCAAGTGTGTTATTAGTTGAAATTGATTTAAATTGTCCTTTTATAGATCCTTAAGACATAATCAAAAAAAGGATCTAGTCCTTGCAGATTCAACCTAGACAACATTGAATACTTGGTAAAAATAGGTAATTATTAGTTAAATTATATTTAAATACATGTTTCGATTACATATTGATATTGCTTGTACATTAATAGTTAAAATTGATTTATTATCCTTTTTTGTATCCTTAAGCCATCATTGCATTGATCTCATACTTTGAAACAATAAGGAGAGGATGCCTGGATTCAACCTACACACATGTGTGGAATACTTTTAAATGCATATACTTGAGTTGTGTACATATAGATAGTTTTATATAAATTAAAATATGTATGTTTTGATGATTTCATTGATATTCCTTGTACCTTTTTTATATCAGGTGTGTAAGGAAAGTTTAGGTGCGGAACAAACTCTCCTAACATCAAAAACCTTAGGGAAGAATGCAGAGGTGACTTTAAATTTTTCAATTACAGTCCAATTAAGATACTCATGAAAGAAATAACAGAAACAGAGAAATGAACATACACAATTGAACACAAGATTTACGTGGGAAAACCCTTACGGGAGAAAAACCCACCACACCAAGAAAAGTCTCTTTGTATTACAGTAAATAGAATTGCATACAGAGTACAGACTTCACTTTTTGATGTCAATTTACAACAGCATAATTTCCTAATCAACCTTGTACATAAATGCTCTCAGAAACATCCAATAAATTCACTTAGAATAATTTATGTTCAATCGAGCAACATTTCGTTATCTCACACATTGTTCATCGTCATCCGCCATTGCCCGAGCATAGTCGTTCTCCTTATAATCTGTTCACCTTCCACACAGGAACGATCGCAATAGTCCAACTGCTAATGGTTCACCTTTCGCTTCTCTAATTGTCTCAAAAAAGACCATGTAGGATAGTCATTTGGTCAAGGCGTTCAAACAGTATCTCATGTCGGTGAGACACTAATCTGTGTCTCCCCGATGCCATAATAACCAATTGTTGTTATCGGCTAGAGTCACCACTATCGGTGAGAGGTTATATCGAACACAAAACCATCTTGGGTAGATCTATCGGAAAGAGTTTCACTATCTCCAAGAGTCTTACATAACCTTATGTCATACCGATGTTCATCATGCAAAGTTGTCAACGAAACAAGTGCTATCGGTAAGAGTTCATATCGAAAACATACCCATCGGCGAGACAAACAATATCGCTAGGACTTCACACCGATATTCAACTCATATAGCTCTATCAGCTAGACCATCGCTATCGGCAAGACATCATACCGAGCACAGAACAGTAGGAGAGAGAAACACTGTCGCCAAGAGGTCATACCGAATGCACCAGCTTGTTAGCAAGACCACATCCATCAGCAAGAGTTCTTACTGAATGCAAACCTATCAGCCAAGAGTCTTCCCGATGTCATCCATTACCTATGTGAAAAGCCTCGGTGAGACATACTCTGTCGGAATGAGTCATTCTGAATGTTCATGCCTCTCCCCGATGCCACTCGTCGCCAAGAGTCTCCCCGATGATCACCAGGAACCAACCAGTCGGTAAGAGGTCTACTCAGACGAAAAGAGATAGGAATCTTCATAGCGATCGACATGTCTTGCCGATGACTCCCATCGGCAAGACAGAACCAAATTCTCAGCGACCTTCAATCTATAAACACAACTGCTAGTTGGTAAGACTTCCAAAGGGTCTCACCGACTTTTCTCTTTCACGCTAGTAAGATTGAGGCACATTTTCCAACAAGGTGGTGTGAAGGCCTACTACATTATGGGCATGATTTTCAGATGTTCTTGAGATGGCATATCCAAATTTTGTAAACATTTTTTTGAGATGACATATATGTACATACATACTTACAGAATTAAACATTTTGTACAAATTACAAATACATGTACATACACAATTATGTACTTTATGTACTTCTATGTATCAAAATCGATATTCTAGATATTTTGTTTGTTAAATGTGCATGTTTTCCCACTTTGAAACTCTATATTTGATTGTATAATCACTAAATATCATGCATACATTATTGTTAAATCAATTTTATCCTTAAGACGTTGTATTGTGACCCCTTAAGACATTGTATTACGACCCCTTAAGACATCCCCTTAAGACGTCGTATTAGGACCCCTTAAGACATCCCCTTAAGACGCCGTATTAGGATCCCTTAAGACATCCCCTTAAGACAACCTATAATTAGTGTTGGATGCTATTATTTGTTTTGACAGCTTATAAATTAGTATTGGATGCCATTATTTGTTTTGATAGCTTATAAATACTATTGGATGCCATTATTTGTTTTGGCAGCTTAGAAATTAGTATTGGATGCCATTATTTATTTTGATAACTAATAAATACTGTTTGATGCCATTATTTGTTTTGATAGCTTATAAATACAGTTGGATTTATTAATGCTTTTGTTCTCTAATCTTGTATGGCATTGTTTATTTCTTAAATTTTTATCCTTTGTGGTATAGAAACAAATTTCTTTTGTTTGTAAATTATGATTTATTGACTAATTATTTAATTTCACATTAATGTCCTATATTAATGTCTTGACTATGAACATAAAATGCATAAATGTACATGTGTAAATTAAAATTTTCAAAAAATAATAAAGTCCATAATTTATGAAAATATATTAAGTGCATGAAACCAATATATTAAGCGCATGAAATAAAGTCCATCAAAGTACAACCCATGAACTAAAGTCCAACTAAGTATTTGAATCATGAAATATAAAGTCCAATAGAGTACATGAGAAACCAAAAATATAGTCCATGAAATAAACAAATATAACCCATAAAATTATTTTTCTAGGTCATGTATTGTCTCTATAATCAAGAGACCTCTTCATGCCATGTGGACTATGCGGATGACCTGAAACACTCTATAGAAGAGAAAGATGAAATCAAATGTAAGACAATGAAAAATGATTTAATGACAATTTAATTTATAATTTATCATAAAATTAAATTACCATCATATCTGGGTTTGGATGCTCGAGTGCACCTGAAGCAACCTCTAAATTCTCTGAATTAATCTACATAAACAAGGCAAAGAAAGTTGAAATCAGATGTACAAGTCTACAATTAAAAATGATTTAATTCAATTTAATTTATAATTTATCATATTTTAATTGTACCATATTCTAAGGTTGTGCACCCTCTTCTCCAGGACCTATTTGTACATGCTCAACTACAAGATGTGTCTCATGCTATAAAAGAAAAAAAAATTAAAACATGTATTAGCTCATATTAAATATATATATTCAATTTGAAATTTAAAATTAAAGTAATATTCAAAATATATAATTTATAATTGACTTTAAATATAATAAAAATTTTAAATTACCATTTGTTCTAGAGCCTGCTCTGCATGTCCTCCTGGAGGTGTAACTATGTCTGGGTCAAGGCTGCAAGTCGCACTAACAAAGTCCTACAAGATCAAAATTAAAGCATGTATACTTGAATTAGGTTAAAATATATATATATTCAAGTTTGCACATTTTGTGTAGAAAATATTTTAAACAACCTGAAAATCAGAGGCCTCACAAGTAGCCACAACATTTAATGTTTGTCTGATGCCCATTCTCGTTGTGGTATCAACCTAGACATACATGTAGACATTTAACGCTTATAATATTTACAAATGTACATGCACATTTCATATATAGTGAATTCAAAATTCATAATTGTAACTATACTAATGTAATTTAAATAATTTACAATATAAATGTACCTACCCCTGATCTACGATGGCTGATAGTGGAGGAGTGCTGGACAACCCCTTGGGTGGAATCGACATGGAAGCCGATTGACTCGCCTAAAGCAACATAAATATTTCAAACAAATATGTGATTCAATTATAAATTTAAAACTCAAGTTAAAAATCATTTCATATATAATTTAAAATTTTGAAATCAAAATACCCCATAAGGGTTGCCGAGTAGGACTGGTGTCGATGTATGTACTCATGGAATGGATGATTGCCCCATCATTAGTGTCATTTGTACACAAAACAGTTTGATTGTTAAAATTTATTGCAAACTTTTCTTTGATATATGCATTCATCAAAATTCTTATAAAATGAACGTGTAGATGCATATTTATACTTGTGTCACAGTGTCCTCAGGGTGACGGTTTGTTGTATGAAACTCTACAAATGAACTAATGCGACCATATGAACCACCAAAATCTCCACGTCCACCTAAACTAGGTGTGCCCTGATCAAGTCCATAGCATACTTGATGGCAACTAGTACATACATGTGGGACGGGCCTCGACACTCCTTGAGTGGTACTCAAACTAGCTCCATAAAACACTCCTCCAAAATCATCATCTCTATGCTCCCCACCCGCTATCCCAAAAGCATGTTGATCAAGGTCTCCTGTGAGTGTACTAAGAGAACCTAATGTCGAGACCACAACTCGATGATGCATAGGTGCGAGAATGGGAGGACCAGGAGCAACAACAAGGGGTTGTGCATGCATGAGGCATTGGGGATCAACCCTTGCCCCTAACCTCTATTGTGGCATGCCGCCACCAACACCCTGAAATGATTTAAAATCAAAATAATTGGGATTTTTCCCCAAAAGAAAATCTACATACAGTTTCCTCAAAAAATACAATGGGCACTCCCAATTAGCGTGTGGGGGACTATCAAAAACCATATACCATCGATCCCAAAAATGTGCACTCATTTGTGGATGTATGCACCACCTCATGGATATTCTAGATTTGTTGGGAGGAATGGGTTGTCGAGTAACGAGGTAAAGAAAGTAGGGGGCTAGGTGGGCTTTTGTTATTTTAAAGTCTAAAATTTGTTTGTAAGAGAGACAATCAGCATAAAATTGTCTCATCTAATCCATGTCTCGTCGATGCCTATCTAGATTAGAATCAATGGTCCTAATGGCATCTACAATGTTTTGCATCGTAGATGCAAAACGTCTCACATGGGGTGGAATCAATGCTTGACTCTACATAGCATTGATTTGATTTTGGATGGATGCAACTTGGTCATTTATGTGTGCTCGCGAGCGAGCCTCATAAGATGCAATAGGTGTTGGAGGTGGCATATTAGGTGGAGGGGGAGGTGGTGGGGGAGGTGGTGGGGGAGGTGGAGGGGGAGGTGGTTGAGGTGGTGGATTGATGATGTCATCAATGTTAAAATCATCCATGATATCAGATATAAGTGTGCACCTGCATTAAATTATACAAAATTAACACACAAACTTAAAAAATGACAATTTAAATAGTTAAATTTGAAATGCACATGCAAATTTGTTTAAATAGGATGTGCATACATATATTAAGATCATATAAAATTGAAACACATATATACATTGATTGAACTTGAGCATGTGCATACAAAATTCAAAATTTAACATGTACATACATTTAAAATAAAAAATACGATGCACAATTTGCATGCCTACATCATTAAACTAAACTTTGTAAATACATACAAATTTCAAAATCTAATAACTATATGCAATTTTAATACATGTGTGCATACTAGAAACAATAAACTTGAAACATTCACAAAAAATCTCATTTTATGTCTAACGCATATATATATATATATATTACAATTTTCCAACATGAGAAATCATGATCTAGTAGATAGTCATAAAATATATACTATTATAAATTCATCATTATAAGTTCATAAATTCCACCAAATTCATAAATTCATGTCACTAAAAATATCCATCTAGAACCAAAATCATAAATTCACGTCACTAAAAATATCCATGTAGAACCAAAATCATAAATTCACATCACTAAAAATATCCATCCAACCATTTTATAAATTCATCACACAAAATATCCATCATTCACCAAATTCATAACTATTTAAGATGATTGTCTTAATTTAGAAACTATTGTGGCTCTATACTGCATCTCTTCATTTCTTTGTGTTTTCCTTTTCAAAATTGGAAGTTCTCCTCTCCTCTAGCCATTGTCGATGCTCATCTAAGATCCCATCCATAGCCCTGACAGCATCAACAATGGTTTGCATCCTAGATGAAATCATCCTCACAGGTGGTGTGACACATTCTTCATTTTGAATAATGTTGATTTGATCTTGCATGATTCTAACATTGGAATTGATACGTGCTCGCAAATGAGCACCATCGATTTCAGGTGGTGGAGGTTGGGGGTTATGAGGTGGAGTGGGTGGAGGTGGAGGTGAAGGTGGTGGAGATGGATGGCATAGAGGTGGATTACGATTATTATTGAGTTGATCCATGTGATCTCTAAGATATGAGTGAACCTGCATTAGATTTGTAATTTCAAAATGTAAGATACATGTTTAGGAAATACCCTAAAACCATTCAATATAAATGGCATAATTGAATACAAATTATAAAATATGCAAGCCTCATTTATGTCTAAGGAATGTTACTTGAATGAAAATGCAATTAACTATTAATATAGGACAATTTATGAATGCTATAGGGTTTATGGTTTAGAGTTTAGGATTTAGGTTTTAAGGTAATAGGATGCCTTAAGGGGATCTATGTAGTAAGGTACTAGTACAAAATGACGTGGCTTTTAAGTGAATAAAATTTGATGAAGATGCCCAAGGCAACCAAATTTCATTAAGGTTTGAGGCAACTTCACCAAATTATATTCACTTGAGCCATGTCATTTTGTCCTAGGAACTTAGTAGACATAGATCCCCTTAAGCCATCTTATCACCCTAAACCGTAAATTGATCAACCTAGATCGTGATTTATCTCAATCATATTATAATCATGCACAATCTTATTATTGTTAAATTTGGTTGCCTTGGGCAACTTCACCAAATTTTGAGAGCTTATTTGATCCCCTTAAGAAATGTCATATTAAGACCCCTTAAGAAATCAATTTATAGTTTAGGGTGATAGGATAGCTTAAGGGGATCTATGTCTAGTGAGGTTCTAGGACAAAATGACATGGCTCAACTAAATAAAATTTGGTGAAGTTTCCCAAGGCAACCAAATTTCATTAAGAGCCTAAGAAAAAATTATGGCTTTAGGGTTTATGGTTTAGAGTTTAGAGTTTAGGGTTTAGGGTTTAGGGTTTAGGGTAATAGGATAGCTTAAGGGGATCTATGTAGTAATAAGCTATGACAAAATGAAATGTCTTAAGGGAATAAAATTTGTTGGAGTTTGTTGATGGTGTTTTCTGCACAGCAACAACTCAAACAGAAAATGATATTCTATCTCTCTTGAAAGATAATCTTCAACAATAAATTGCTGAAAATCACCCCAAGGTCTCTCAGGTGTCAGGTCATGACAATGCATAAACAACTCAGATAATATGTGAAAATGCTGGTAATCACAATTGGACCTTACTACAAGCAAACTGTATCTCTCCAATATATCAAATTTTGCAATATTTTGATCTCAAATCCTAAATCTAACTGAATAATAAAGAAACAGCAAAAGATGAGGGTGCAAGAGAAGTAATCTAAACTATTTCTAAGATGAGCAATGCAAATGATAAGTACCTAGAACGGACCAATCTCAAATAACCAATTCCTGCTTAACCCACAATGCAATATCACAAGAAAGGTTCAATCTTCTAAGGCATACAGATTTTCAAATCATAGACATTCATCCACAATCGAACTAAGCACAAATAGATGTATGGTCTAGGTTGACTTCACCAATCTACTACAATCAGATAGTTACTGGGAGTATAGACCAAAGATTGCTACAAACATTCCAAGCATGAAATCATGAACACTATTCACCAAACTGATGTAATTCTAAATCTAACATCAAATCTTAGATCTTCAAGAAATTTCAAAGATGGAACAATAGGAACCATGCAAGATAAACTAACACAAAAGAATTCACCAAAGAAACCACAATACCTTCAATTGTATTAGATCACCAAAATGCAGCAACAATTCCACTGTTCTATGTTATAGTATTTGCTCAAAAGAACTAACTACTATCTCTACTACAGAATGCTCTAGCTCTTCCTTAATCTAGCTTGTCTCTATTATCTCTCTAACTAACTCCTTACAAATGAGGCTGGAATGCCCTTTATAGAGAATCCTCAAAACATGTCGGCCCAGCCAAACATTTACAATAATAAAATAGCCAAAACAAGTCGGCCTTAGGAATTTCAAAATAAGGCACACATTAAATGTTGATACATCATCAAGGTCGGCCCAAACACACTCCCCAATGCAGCTCAGATCAACAGATGCCCTATAATAATAGGGAAGCACAAATCTCCAGGTTGACATTAATTGTCGCCTCCCTTATCTTTGTTATGATCCAACGCTTCATGAACCTTCAAAAACACTCTATCCAGCTCAGCAATAGGTGGCAAGGGTAGGATTTTGAGCCGACACTCAATGGATCCAATTTCTTCCTTCGATTGCTTGACCATTGCATCCCAATCACCCTTATATGCCAAGTACTTATCTACCACAACCAAATAAGTAGCCGCATCATCCAATTGGTGCCCTGTCACAGAGTTTTCAACATCAGGGGCATAGACATCATGCCACCATTCCCTTAATTGCTCCAAGCTCAAGTATTTAGGAGCAATCTTCCTCCTGCCAGTCATTACTTCAAAAAAGGCGATGCACCCATCATAAACATTGGTTAAGTCACCATCCATCTGCTTCCTTTGCTTATAAATCTTTTTAATGGCTCTCTGTCGGATTTGTAGGGCCTCAAACCACTCCCAAGGCTCATTAACCTTAGATGAAGGAAGGATTCCATCAGTAACCAACTGATCCTTACCATACTCCATGATCGCTTTAGTTTTCTGCAATAAGAGATCAGTGTCTTCCTTATCTTGAGATAAAACATGCCCTAATAAATCCTTAGCCATTATTGCATCCTTTCCAGTTGAAAGGATCTCCTTTATTGCATCATCTCCTTTAGTCTGTGCCTCCTTCAACCAATCTATTGTAGCCATGGTAGAAGCCTTCGTCTTCTCTATCTCGGAGATGGTCTCCTTTGGCAAGAAGCCAGCAGCAGCAGAAGAGGATGGGTGAAAAGACTGCAAAGGCTTCATTAAGTCTTCTAGACATTTCCTTAGCCTTTCATTTTCTTTCTTTAGCTCATGTTTGGACTGTGTTTCCTTCCTTAATCTCCCAATTATCACTGCACTGGACCCCTCATAGTCCTCAATATCTTGCTCCATAGAAGCAGGCCCAAGATTGATAGTCTGTACATTGTAATCTTTTCCGGTGACCTCATCTTTACTTTTATCAGCAACAGGGGTAGCAATATGAATAACCTTGTTACTCACCTCATCTCTTTCTATCTTCGAAACTACCTTGGCCGTCTTCTTTTTCTTACCCTTTCCAATCTTGGCCAACATTTCATCCCAATCGAGAGGAGTATCCTCAACAATGACCTGCTTCCTCCTGACTTCGTTATCTATCCAATCCAGAACAGCAGGATCTACCTGGATTTCATCCTTCTTGACCTCTTCATGATGTTCCACTGTCTCATCCTTTTCCTTGTCAAGAGATTGATCACCTTTGCTTTCCAACTCTGGCTCTTCTTCTTGCAGGGGTGATGGAGTCTTAGCATGAACATCCTCCTTCTCAAGGGATCTATTATCCTTACTGCTCACAGGAGAATCCTCATATTGTACCAACGGGGAAGGATGCATTTCCACATCTTCAACCTCAAGCTCAGCTGCTGCACCAAAGAGTTCTCCTTCCTTGAATGGTTCTGCCTCCCCGCTGGTCTCATGCTCTTCATGAGTTGTCTGCTCAGGTATACTCAATGAAGGAGAAGTAGCCTTCTATTGCTCCACAGTCGATGCCACTGGAAGAGGATCCATCTTTTGCATAGTCTCTTTAGGAGATGGAGTCCTTGACCTCCTCGAATAAACCCGGGGTTTTTCTCTTGAACTCTCCACATCAACCACTGGAGGGTTTGCCTCATCTTTAGGAGCTTCCTGACCTTTCTTCTTAGAAACCCTGGTTACCCTTGTCCTTTTGGGCTCTGGAGGGGTTTCTTCTTTCTCTGCTTTCTCAAGTTCTTCCTCCTCAGTAGACTTACCTATTTTCAGAGTACGACTCCTCTTTTTTCCCTTAGGTTTCCTTTTCTGTTCTGGCTCACTTTCCTTAGGGCCTCTGATTTTGATCTTAAAAGGTGAGCTTACTTTAGTTTTTCCTTTGGAATTATCCTCACCGGATTCCTCTGAAGTGGAATGGGCATTCAAATTCCCCATCAAATTGAAGGTACAGGGTACCTTCTTGCTTTCCAATTCCCATACTTTGTGCTTCAACCATGACTTGGTAAATTTCATAATAGGAGCCATTAATTCTTCCAGCTCAGTTATCTCATTTTCTGACCAGTTTATCTCCCTAATGGATCTGTCCTTAACTAACTCATATGCATGATCTTGAACCAAATTCCCATCATCCTCTAACTGGTCAGGGATCAACTTGACATTATACATTCTGATTACATCAACTGGGAGCCTAGAATTCCTTTTCTTTCTTACCTCAAAGTCATCCTTGATGTTCGCCCAGTAATCCTCTAGATCATCCTTATGGTGATATTCTTTAGTTGCCTTCTTCTGCGCTTCTCCAGTGATGTCAAAATTTGTCCTCTTAGAATGGAAAGAGAAACCAAAAGCACTCAATTCCTCTCCTGATGCATGAGCTGATTGGATTGAAGGGAAAACCTCACTTATACCAATTTTCAAAGGGAAATCTCCACCGAACCCTGTCTTATGCTTTTCCCTTTTAACAATAGCATCAAAGTCACATATCTGCCTCGTAACCTCCAATATCACAATGTGGTCAGTAGGATTTCTTGGCAATCTGTATGGAGCAGTTGGACATCCGTCAATTCTGATATAAGAGAAGGTGGGGAATTGTATAAACCAAGCTCCATATTTTCTAACTAGCTCCTTAGCTCCATCAGATATTCTCACATGCTCTGCGTTCTGGAGCAACCTAGTAATATGCATTGTGAATGCATCATTGGCTCTTCTATAATTTTGATTCCCTAGGTGCAATTCAGGGTATATCTCATAGATGATATCCTGTCCAAATGTTCCTTTTGGGTTCAATCCCCGATATGGATAGAATCTAGCAAGGACATACACCACATAAGAGGACATGGTGAACTTCTTTGATTCCAACACATCCCTTAACTACCTATCAATCATTGCACTAATGAGCCCTGCCCAATGGTAATTGATGCCTTGCTCAATCCTCTTTATAACATGTACCATCCAACTCCCCAATACCCCAGCACTCTTCAAGCCGGCCACCCTGCTCAATAGTGTGATAGCATCATATATATCCTGCTTGAACTTGACCCTGTGCAACTACTTAGGCAACTTGGAAAAGTGAGACTTCGGTTTCTCCAACCAGGAATTAATCATCTGTTGGGCTTTAGCAAGCTCATCCTCATAGTAAGTCCTGGCCATATCCATGTCCAAGGCACACACACATGGTAAGTTTGGCATATCAAATGCCTGAGCAATAGAAATGGGATTAAAGTTTTCCAACACTCTTCCATCAGTGCTGACAATCCTCTGCGTGTCAAAGTCGTATTGGTGGGCACACTCCAATATCAATTTATAGCACTGAACTGCAGGAGGAAATCCTGCCACATGGGCCAGTCCAGACTTCATCATTCCCTTGGTCAGGGCTGATAGGTCTTTTTGAGCTGTCCTTTCCTTGAATTCTTCATATCTCCATGCTCCCACATTGGTGTCGGAGACCTCAGACCAAACTGAAGCTATCTTACTGTCAGGCAACTGGCTTTTCACATCTAACCTTAACCTCTCTGCATCTGTCACCGAAGATCCCTCCGTGTCTCCCCGCTTTTCCTGCCGTTGCTTTGCTTGATTCAGCCTGCATCCACAAAAGAACCTCATGAGAATCCAATTATTATCCATATCTTGACTAGAGGTTAGCCTTGAAACCACATGAAATCATTAAGATCAATCACTAATCATCGATCTTGAAAAGCCGAGAAAACACAGCAATCCAGGAAAATAAGGTAATCCAGGAAAATCCAGTCGGGGCAGAATTCTGAGAAATCCGACCCAGATGGACTCCCACTGCCAAGACATCATTCATCAAACAAATCATCAATATGGACAAAAGAGATGCATAATTACCATGATATTGATTCATTTAGCAACAAGAAATCATCATCTAACCTTTAGTTCATCGCTTTAATTTCAAAAATCAAAATGAAATGAAACCAGGTAGAAAACCAGAAAAATCCGGATGGTTTGGATTTCCGCGGACAGCTTGAAATTCTGGGAACTCATCATACTTCGGGAAAATGGACGAATCCGGTAAAATCCGGGCGCGCAGGAATTCCGCGAACACCTCGGAAACCCGACGACCTTTAGACGTGCAGACCATTGATCAAGTAATCACACAAATCTCCCTACTCGGATTCCACGAAGATAAACTCAACCCTAATGAGCCAAATTTTGACTGCACATGAATTTAACTCCCAAAAACTCTCAAGTGATTGATTCCTACAACGAAATGATGATGCCCTAATCTTTAATAGCCAAACCTCCGCCATGAGAGCTAAAGCAAGCTCAAAATTCAAACTCAATCCCTCAAAATGATAGAACCATGGCACACCAGGATCTCACAAACCATGAGCAAGGTCGAGCCACACGCAGGGCGCGAAGGTGACAATGACCCGACTGAACTTAACAACCCTGAGCAAACCTAATGAAACCCTACCTTCACAAAATGAACTAGATTACGCACAAACAAGGTAGGACCTCAAAAGAACACCCAGGAAATCCTGAAATTCAATCAACAAAATGAAGGGACGTGCAGTGCAAGCATTGAAAACCCGTAAAAAGATGGACCAAACCCTATCTCAATAAATATGCAATTACAAAAAAATGAGCAAAGGCCGACCCAAATAATCATCAACAATAACTCGAAAGATTCAATCACGAAACGTAAAATGAAGGGAGAAGTCAATGACGACTTACCATGAAGGAAATTTGAATGAACCTCGAGCCCAAGAAAATCACTACAAATTAGGGTGCCCTAGTGGCGATAATGTCAACACAGACGTCCAAGGAATCCATGCACAAGCAAACCAAATCCACCGAATAAAGCTCAAAATGAACAATTCTAAGCACAAGAGCAGATGACAAATGAATAATGAATAATGAAGAGCACTAAAAGCCTTTAAACTCGCTTACATTCGTGCCAGAGCAAACGTACCTCAAGCATTAATGGCCGGTAAGACATATCAACAAAATCCGAAAACCCGAGCTCAAAACAGAAAACCGGAAAAAACCGAGCCAGACGGACTATCCGGGTGAGCACGAACTCCGTGGATAACGCACCCTTCGGGACTCCGACGCAATCCAAGAAAATCTGGGTCACCCGAAAAATCCTGGATTCATCCAAAAACCCGGACTTCGGAAAATCCAACAGCGACTAGACTATGAACCAGGACCCGGAAAAATCCGGGCGAACCAGAAAATCCTGGACCCAGGTTAAAACCTAGACTTCCATTAAAAACCAAGTTTAATCAATTCAACCCTTAGGGCAAGACCAAAACCAGCAAGACCAACATCACAAGACCTTGAAAGGACAAATCCAATAAAAACCAAAGGTCTAAGAGACATCCGAAGTCAAAAAGAGGGTCCCTACTTCAAGTGGGGCGTGTGTGCAAAACTGCACAACAGAGTTTCCTAAGGCAACCAAATTTCATTTTAAGGTCCTAGGACAAAATGAATGCTTTAGTGTTTAGGGTTTAGATTTTAAAGTTCAAGATTTAGAGTTTACGGAACTTAGGGTGAAGTTTGGGTGGCCCTTGGAATATAATGAACTTGCAAGTTAGTGAAGAACATTTTCTTGTAGAACAGTTGATTGAGATAGCTCTTGTTTCAACTGACCAATCTAGATCATGAAATCTCATTCATATTATAATCTTGCATGATCTTATTATTGTTAAATTTGATTGCCTTGGGCAACTTCACCAAATTTTGAGAACTTATTTGATCCCCTTAAGAAATGTCATATTAGGACCCCTTAAGACATCGATTTACGATTTAGGGTGATAGGATGGCAAGTACTAGTGAGGTCCTAGGATAAAATGACATGCCTCAAGTGAATAAAATTTGGTGATGTTGCCCAAGGCAACCAAATTTAATTAAGGGCCTAGGAAAAAAATGATGTCTTTAGGGTTTAGGGTTTAGGGTTTATAGTTTAGGGTGTAGGGTAATAGGATGGCTTAAGGGGATCTTTGTAGTAAGGTCCTACGACAAAATGACATGGCTTAAGGGAATAAAATTTGGTGGAGTTGCCTAAGGAAACCAAATTTCATTTTAAGGTCCTAGGACAAAATGAATTCTTTAGTGTTATGGGTTTATATTTTAGAGTTAAGGGTTTAGGGTTTAGTGAACTTAGGGTGAAGTTTGGGTGGCACTTGGAATAATGGACTTGCAAGTTAGTGCCTAGTTTATGAATATTTTTGATTTTATGAATAGATTGACTATTTGTGTAATTTCAACACATAATTATGTATTATTAAGATTGAGTTTGACATATATTTTAACTGGATATTTTTTTAATTGAATATAAGATTATTTTATTTAACATTTTTTTCATTAAAATTTCCCACTTAAATGAATTTTATGATATAAAATGTATAATATAAAATTAGTTAATGTTGAATCAAGTATTTTATTTTTGATTGTTTGGAATTGAAAGAACCTAAAAGAAAGAAAAGAAAAATACTTAGATTTTTTTAGTGTCTAGGTAACTAGTGCAAAAATTGAGATTTTAGACTAAACTAGAAGCTTAATTAACAAGTAATTGACAACAAGAAATGGAAACAAGGCATTCAACTAAGAGAGATCAAAACATAAAATAGAAATGAATGTTGAATACTATCTAATTAAGTGACAATTGGAAATCGATTGTACACTTGGATTTACGAATTTGCTAACTAAATTTACAAACAAACATTGATAAAATTTATGAATTGTAACTATTCTTTAACCTATTGTTTTCCAATCTAATTATAATTTAACACTAAAACTAAAGTTTAACATATCATTTTTTCCATACAATGCAAATGAAATTTAAAACATTTAAGCAATGCAAATGTATTTTCTTGAGCTCGAAATTAGGGTTTTCAAAATCAAAATGATTTGTTCAATTTCAATTTAGGGTTTTAGTAAATTTTTTTGTTTCAATTCTATTTAGGATTTCAATTTCTAAGCAATTAGGGTTTTTAATGCAATTTTTTCATTTCATTTCAAACTAGGGTTTTTAAATTCTTTTTGTTTGTTTGATTTGAATTGAGGGTTTCAAAAAGCTTGAATAAGATTTCTAAATGCATTTTTTATTTCATTTCAATTTCTAGGGTTTTGAAATGCAATTTTTTTTGTTTTGTTTCAATTAGGGTTTTCAAATACTTTTTTTTTTGGTTTGATCAAACAATTTAGGTTTCAAAAGCTAAATTATGTTTCTAAAATACAATTCAAGGTTCATTTTTTCATTTCCATCAAGAAATCTTCAGGTTTCACTGCATTTTTTCATCTATTTCTAGAATTCCTCATTTCTACTATAACAGGAAATAAAATGCTTAAAACGTGAAATAAATTTTAAAAAGCATGCTAAAAATAGTTATTCTATTGACAATTTCAATAAAAAATGAAAAAAAATGGGGGTGGACAGGTACCTAGAGACTGTTTGTGGAGGTTGTTGTCACTTGAATTTGGGATCCCGTGCGTAGGTAAAATGCAGTTTGTTTGTTTTTAAAAAAATAAATACCATTAGGAAACGAGATCCCAATTTTTATAAATCGAGATCCCGATTTGTACAAAACGGGATCTTGATTTTTATAAATCGAGATCCTGATTCTTACTAATCGGGATCTTGTTCCCTGTCTGTCGGTTCGGGACCCTTTAACAAACGGGATACCAATTTTTAAAAAGCAAGATCCCGTATTGCATTTAGGCTCGGGATCCCGTTTATAAAAATTGGGATCCCATTTTTGCAATGCTGATTTCATTTTTTTGGCTAAGGAAAAAACTTCCACGTTTCATGGACTCAACTTTGTGCACTTACCCATTAGTTTCATAGGTGACCTATGCAATTGGAAAGGTATAGGCAGTTGTGCTTTGATGGCATACATGGCTACCCAAATCCCATTGACAATGATATTAGGACCTTGGTTGAGAAAATTCACTAGAAATAATGCAATATATGATGAGGATCACTTGAGAGCATTCCTCAATTTGCTTGATGATTATGAAGTAGAACATGAGGATGTGGTTATGAAATTATTTATACATTCACTAATAGAAGATGCAAAGGATTGGTACAGAGGCTTACCGGAAGGTAGTATTGGTTCATGGGATGAATTCAAGAGAGTTTTTAGAGAATAGTATGGAGATAAAACTAACTGGGCAGGTTCATGCTTAATGAATTTAACATCACTAAAGGATAGAATGAGATGGTGTCTGATTTTAACATCATATTTTAGAAGGCTATGAATAGACTACCACCTAATTTGAGGTTGAATGATCAAGTATGCCTTGTCACTTATTGTAATGCATGTGATTCTAAAATGAATTACCACCTAAGAGATAAGGGCCCTCAAAATTTGAGGGATACATTCAAAATTTTCCTTACACATTGAAAGTAATAGGAGAGCCTCAAGCAAGGTGGGAAGAAGAGATGATGTTAAAATCTTGAAGAATCCTAAAGATAAACAAGAAAAGACCCCTAGTTCAAATCCTACTTATGATGAAAGAAGGGGAAAAGTGATGAGTACTCTCAAAGATATCAAGTATACTGTTGCAAAAAATGAGAAGAGGCTTGGAAATGACAAATAGCATTTCCAGAAAAATGAAATGCCCCCAAGACTCGAAGATTATCCTTATAATACAAAGTGGCAAAATGGAAATCCCATCCAAAATACTCAAAAGAATACACAAGATCAAGTCACACTTGATCTACTACAGAAACACTCTGCTAATTGTACTAATGAAATTCCTTGGTGTATGGTCTGCTAGTCACCCCACTCCTCTCACCAATGTGCGGTTTCCATGTTGGTGGAAGTCGAGTAGGGTGCAACAGGAGATTATGATCCTTCTCAAGATGATGATATAGAAGTGAATGTGATCATGAGTAGATCTGACTTCGCTAATGTTGATTGCTCATCTGAAAAGAGTCCCATGAGATAAATGTGGATGGTCAAAGGAAAAGAGCCAATGCATATCACCAGAAAATTCTTCCTGATGAGGAGAATAGCAGTGACCATAATTTATGTACATTGGAAACAACTGAGGATGATGCATCCTTAAGGAGACCCTCAAATGAAGAACTTAAGGTTGATGGTGGCTTTGGCAGCGCAAGCAATAGGTTCTTATCACCTAAGAAACAAAGTTGTTGGTAGTGATAAAGGCCAAGATGGAAGCATATTCATCAAGGAGCAGGGTGCAAAGAATAAAGATTCAAAAGCTGAGACCAGAGTGGATGAGACAAAATTCAAAGATGGTAAGGTGGGAAAAATCTGGGTAAAGAAGACTGGCAAACCAAAGGTCAGTGGATAATTCATATCTTCTACTACAAAGGTAAAGACACTGAAGCAGAATTTTGAGCCTGAGAAGAAGGAGATCAAGACTAAAGCTGAATCCAAAAGTGAACAACAGAAGGAGAGCAATTTTGAACAAGGTATGATACCACTTGATCTACCAAAATACACTCCTGTTGACATGTTTCAGTTGTTTTCCCAAGTAAAAGTTTCAGTCCCCTTGCTTGAGATGATGAGGATTGAGGAGCATAAACAAAAGGTAGTAGCCCTTATCAATGGTGCTACTACAGCCTGTGATGAAACAGTGGTGTCTACTCCACTCGAAGTGAGTGGAAAAGAATTGAAAGAAAAGGAAGTTGAAGGAGCAATCACTGAAATTCCTCAAGTCTACTTGGGAACCACCATCACTGCCTATCTTGGTAATATTGACCCATTCTTTGTGACCTCGATTGTTGATGGAAAGCTCTTAAATAATTGTATGATATATTCAAGAGCCTCTTCCAACATTATGCCAATTGAAATCATGAAATAAATGGGATTGAAGATAGATAGTTCACAAGGCAAGTGTTATGCCATGGATTCTAGAGAAATCCTTATAATTGGGGTGATCAAGGAGCTCCCATACAAGTTAGATGCATTTCCATAAAGAGAATTCAAAATGAGTGTGACAGTGGTAGACATTCCACCCAATTATTGAATTCTATTATCAAGAAGATGGAGTGCCTCTATGGGGGTAGTATGCAGTGTGATATGTCTTTTGTTACTTTCCTAATTGATGGTAAAGACATCAAGCTAGTTAGGGACGCAAGAGTCCCATATATGATTGACCTAACTTTTGAGGATGATAGAATACACTTTGTTGACACTGGCATCAATGATTTTAGGATTGAAGTCTAGAAGTTTATAATCCAATCTCATAGATACCAATGAACACCTGCAAGCAAATAACCTATCACCAAAGGAGATCAAGAGAGAAGAATTGGTGCTTTGCAAACATGAAGCAAAAATGCATTAACCAAAATGAATAATTACAAAGAGATCATTCCTTAAGAAAGGAGATCGAAACCCTAAAGTGAAAACCATAGGATGAATAATTAATTATTAAAGGGCCTAAGTTTAGCTTAAGTGAAATAAAGTAAAGGTGACTTAATTAATTAATCAATATGATTAAATTAATTAAGTAAACAACCTATTACTCTAACACCCCCTTAAGATGAACTTTGGGAGAAGCTAAAAAACTAAGGACAAATGCATGAAAGCAAAGATGGGTCTTGGCAACTAGGCCTGATGAGGTACCCATGTACAAATGTAAAAGATCTCTCACAACAAGAGAAAAGGAGAAAACCTCATGGGAAAAACTCCTCTCCAAAAGAGAGAAATACATGTGAAGGACCAAGAAGCCTCCAAACAAGAGTGAAGGATTGAAGAATCCTCCAACAAGAGTGAAGGACAAAGAAGCCTCCAACCAAGAATAAATTATCCCAAAAGATAGGAACAAAGGATGGACATGGAAAACACCACTGAAGCATGAAGAAGCTACAAACTCTGTCATAGAATGACTGTTGAAATGTTGAAAGAAGAACCTTTGTTGAAACATATGCTATCAGGATCAAGAAGACAAGAATCTTTATGAGTGCCCCCAACAACACTACTTGAATTTGATGGAAAACCAAGGCATACATCAAGAACTCAAAGATACAAATGGCACAAGTACCAATAGTCTGAAGAACTAATCAAGTGAAAAATGGAAGGTCGACTCCAGAAATAGGAATGCAAGAGTGTCCATATGGTAAGTGCTCCATGTCACTGAAATGCATGGGTAACCAGACGCTACATCTGCCTAGTATATAGGAACAAATACTGTATACATAGCTCACTCCAACGTGAAACCAAGGAAGCATTAGCACCAACAGTAGAAACTCCCCCATAATGCTAACAAGGGAGAGATATGACAGGTGCACTGGAAATGAATGCTTGAATGTAGTGCATGATAAAGAACTAAGAACATCTGAATGTGTAGACATGAAATTACAAGTAGATATAAAGGGTGTGCAAACCAAGGCACACATGCATGAGAAAGGTATGAAGGCAAAACAAAGGAAAACATCAACCCCCATGGCACTTTATATCATAGTGCAAGGACAATAAGGCACAAAGTGATGTGAAAGATCCCATAATACAGGTGCAATACAGAGGCACTTTATCTTAGTTTGTTTACAAAATCATAAGTACATGCAATGTGAGCCCATAAGGTCCAAAAAGGACTATAACTCAGAAGAAGGATTTCTAGAAAAACCAAAAATCAAATCTGGAAACCACCTACACCACTGCGAAGAGCTCTGACACCGTGTTAGAATTGTGAAACAAGCACAAAACCACGAGCCACAAGATTAAACAACAAACAAATACACCTTCCACACAAGAGATCTACAAACAATATATGTAATATTCCTCAACAAGAAGAAGCTACAGAAGCAAGAGACTCTCAAGATATTCTCCAGATAATTACAATGAGGGTTGAATGCTTATAAGAGCAAAGCCCTAAATGAGAAGGGGATCAGATCATGACAAGTGTCAACATCACATGAGATGAGACATAATGATCTAATATTAGCTCAACTAATAAAGTATTAAAACACTCATGTTGAAGTTGTAAAATCCAACCTCACAGATCTGACAAACAGAAGCCAAATTTGACAAAACAAAGGTCAATCTTGACTATTCTAGCAGCTATAGATTCAATGGAGAGGTCTAATTTGACCCTAGATACACTAAAAAACTACTTCAAGGAAATATCTCACAAAAAAGGAACAAGAAGCTTGTAGATCTTGAGCTCTGATACCATGTAGAAGTTGATAATCCAAACTCACAAATCCTAATGAACACCTGCAAGCAAAAAACCTGTCACCAAAGGAGATCAAGAGACACAAGAATTGGTGCTCTGCAAACATGAAGCAAAAATGCATTAACCATAATGAATAATTACAAAAAGATCATTCCTTAAGAAAGGAGATTGAAACCCTAAAGTAAAAACCCTAGGATGAATAATTAATTATTAAAGGGCATAAGTTTAGCTTAAGTGAAATAAAGTAAAGGTGACTTAATTAATTAATCAATATGATTAAATTAATTAATTAAACAACCTATTACTCTAGTATGAAGAGCTACTTGAGGAAAGTGACAGGAAACCTGCACTCCTTGAAAGAGAAATGGAAAAATTATCTAATAATGATGATCTATGGACTATGTAATTGTATGGTGCATGCTCTAAGTAAGGATTTGGTGTAGAGCTAATATTGGTCTCCCCTGGTGGCAAGACATTAAAATTTTCTTTCACTTTGACATTTATTTGTATGAACATCATTGCAGAATATGAGGCTTTGCTACTAGGATTAAGACTGGTAGAAAAACATGGGATTAAGAAGTTAAAAGTGATAGGCGATTCTGAGTTAGTTATATCCCAGGTTAGATCAATATTTGTGTCAAAAATAAGAGGTTAAAACAATATAGGAATGTGGTATGGGATTCCATAGAATAGTTTGACGCCTTTGGAATTGATTGGTTGGAAAGAGGCCAAAACCGTGTGGCATACTTGCTTGAAAATATTGCACTTTGGCCTAATGATATAACCTTTGTTGGCATCTCCAAAGTGGAGGTACAAACTAGGCCTTCAATCCTTGAAAACATATGCAACTGCCAAGTATTTGATGATGACAAGGACATTTTAAGGTTTCTAAAGTGTGTTGATCAATATGAAGGTCAGAAGATTGATTTTGGGGCGTTTGTAGAAGTAGTAGATGGGAAAGAAACAATCTTTGGTAATGAAGTCATCCAGATGAAAACAAATAAGATCCCAAAGGGATTAGTTTCTTTGGAGAGGGTTTTTGATGGCCTTGACAAGGAAAACATCAAGTAGAATTCTACGCATAAAGAAGATCTTGAGTAAATAAATCTTGGCACTGAGAATGCTCCCAAAAAGGTCTAAATTAGGAAGAAGATGAAGCCTCAAGTCAATACCATGCTAATTGCATTGTTGATGAAGTACAAGCATGTATTTTTTTGGTGTTAATTAATGTCTTGTACCTAGCTAATTCATTCACTAGGTAATTAGGGGACATATTCACATGTTAAGTTTACTTAGGATATAAGATTCTTTCTAGAAGTTTTAGTTGGCTTTTCTAGAACTTATCTTATCTAGCTAGTAATGGTTGATTCCTAGGTGACTATTTTGTTAGTTGTCTCATGTCATAGGATTAAGACACTTGTCATGATCTCAAGTCTAATCTTATCTCTCTACCTTGCCTTTATAAGCAAGGCATCTCATGTACATTTTTATTCAATAAATTGAAGCTTATTCAAGTATATTCAACCAATATTCAATCTTGCATTGTTGAAGCAAGCTTTCTTGTCATTCTCTCTCTTATGGAAGTGGTTTTGGTCTAGCAACTATTCCTAGGGGTGTTGGGGAGTCACCATTTACTCCAAAATATTTGACTAGTCGTATGATGACCTTAAAGCATATAGAGAGGATCTATTTCAACATAAGAGTCCCCTCAAGCCAAATGGAAATCCTTTTAGGTAGAAGAAGATACTAATAAACCCCACACTGGCATAAAAAATGCAAGAAGAACTCATGAAGTTGAGAGATGTTGGGATTATTAAGCCTATTAGGCATTCCACATGGGTATCAAATTTAGTGCCATTTAGAAAGAAGAATGGTGACATTAGGCTTTGTGTTGATTTCAGGAATCTAAATGTGTCATCATTGAAAGACAATTACCCACTGCCTAATATGGAAGCCACGTTACAAAAGGTAACTGGTTGTGAGTGTTAGGAAAATGTGTTGTACACCTTGCATAATATATTTAATGTAATTATTCTTGGGGCCACTTTATGTTGCATGTAACATTAGGACATAAGTTAAGTTCCTAAAATGTAATTATTTATTATTGGGGAAAATAAATAAATAAAGTACCCAATATTAAATAAGGGGACATGGTTTTGTAATCTCATGGTTTTAGTCACATCATTTTCTATAATACCACTTGGTGGTTTTGTGGGAGCTTATTTCTATAAAAGCAACCACCAGGGTAGTTGTTTAGGTTGAGGAAAGTTTGCATGTAATCTCTTGTTATCATTTGTGAGGGTTTGAAGCATGGCATGGGATGTATGGTTACATGCTTGTTCACATGGATTGCTTGGAGATGGCTTGATTCTTCAATGGTGTTCATGGAGACTCTGAAGATGTATTGTAATCTTTATTGTTGAATAATACATGAGAGATGGATGCTTTTGGAGGTTGGGTTTTTACCTCTTAATGGTTTTCCCAGGGTATATCTTGCATCATATTTTCATGGGTATGTTGTTTATTCTCTTGCATGTGGATTTTGAATACTTAGTTGCATAGATTTCTCTTTTGGGTTATGTGGAAATTGTCTTTAAATGGCTACAAGTTTCCAACATTTGGTATCAGAACCATGGTTGTGGTTGTATAACCCTTGGTTGAGAAAAATCTTGTTTAAGTTTGAATCTATGCATTGCATGAGAGAATCAAAGACATGGAAATATATGAGGGTTTTGCAGGTTGTTTATTGCAGATCTGAGGGTTTGGGGTTTGTTGTTATGATGGGTTGTTTGCAAATTTGGGGTGTGAAAATTTTGGGAAAAAATGGGTTTCTTGGTTTTGCATTCAAGTGAGGGTTTTGTGGGAGAAAATTTACATAAGACCTCCTAGAATAAAATGGACATCATAATTGGATCTAGGTTGGCTGAGAGATGAAGATTGATATATAACTCGACCTATTTTTGTTACTGTGAAAAAATGCAAAAAAAAAATAGCCCCAGCCCGGTCGTACGGCCGTCCAGGGCATCTACAGGAAAAAAAAAATTCAATGTCCCATACCTGCAAAATAAAAAGTCAAAAATTAAAAATAAAAGAAAAAAAAAATCAAACAATAAGAAATCGGCTTGAAAGCCTTTTGAAAAAGTTTAAAAAAAAAAAATTAAAGGGTGTGTGGGGCCAACCCCCGTACCTGCCACCGCCGCAGCAGGCAAAGGCCTGCTGGCAGCCAATAGAGGGTACCCATGGTACCCGCTGTCAGTGGTACCAGTAGGTACCACTATTGACTTTGCTAGTTGGCGAGGCTCGGTACCTCCGCCACCCCTTTTTTGGGGTTAAAAACCAATTTTTTTAAAAAAATTATTCATCGCCTTTTTAAAATAAAAATCTGCCAGTATTGCAATGTAAAAGGGCCGATAACATTTTTAATATTTGCAAATTTAATCAGAATTTATAAAACTTTTAGGTGCGCCACCCGGGGCACCACCACCACGGTGGCTCTGCCCGAGGGCCACCCCTATTGTGCCTACATACCAGAATTGTGCAACTTTCTTCTAGGGGACATAACTTACATCCAGGTGCTCCATTTTTTGACTTCTTGGACTTGTTGGAAAGCTGACTTGGTGCTCTACATTGTGGTGATAGTGATTTTTTTGGTATTTTGCAATTTTTACAGTGTTTTTCATGCTAGAAGTCAAGCATTTTTTTGAGTTTTGAGAGGTGATAACGGGTGCATATGAAGTCAGATTTTGGACTTCGAATAGTCAACGGAAAGCTTGTTTAGAGCACTACACAATGGATCAAGTTTGAAGTTATTTTGGCATGATTTATTTGCTATTTCCTTATCAAAATTGTTTATGGGTTACTTTGACTATGGTGATACTAAGAGATTATGGATGATCAGATCTTGGAGATTTGATGTTGGATTCATTGTATACTCAGTTGTATATCTCATATTATTCTCTCATTTGACATAGTTATCAGTATATGTTTGTATTTATATGTTGCATTGTTGTATCTACAAGTTGTGCAATATTGTAGGTGATCTATACTTACATGTTGCATTTATGACTTGGACATGGGTTGTCTTTGCCCATTGATATTTCAGTGTTGATGTATGTTCATTTTTGGTGGCTTGTTTTATTCACTTGGTTTGTTGGTTTTTTTGTCATGTTGAGGAGGTGAGATGGTATTGCCAGGTACAGTCATGATATGACACCTATGCAGTTGACTATGATTATGTAGATTTGTGGACACGGTTGGGTTGAGTTGTTGGTACATTTGGTGGTGATCATGGTGTCATGGATGTTTCTTGTGATTTAGAAACTTTGGCATGTCATGATGGTTTATGCAGGTGCATTTTTGGTGGTGTTGGATTGGTTCTTGATTATGGTTGTGGCGGTGTATCTTCATGATATGAGGATCATGGTTTTACTTTTCCTTTTGGGAGCTCTTGTTATATTTGAGTTCTTTGATTGTGTGAGGGGATTTGGTTGATCTTCATGAGGATATTTTTATCATGATGTCATGGATAGCTTGATTATACTTTTCAGTGGGAGCTTTTGACAGTGATGGTTTGGTGATGATTGGATTTGTTTATGATGGTTTGGTGGTTGTAGGTATCTTCTTGGCTTGGATATTTTGGTTCTACTTGTTATGTTACTGACATTTCAGTTGTTTCTATAGATCTGGATGATCTTCATGGAGAATATGGCTGTCATGATGCCATGTGTGACTCGGTATCACTTTTTAATGGGAGTTGTTGGTAGTAATGTGGATTCACCATTTGATGGTGGATGATCTTTTGCAGTGTTTGATGGTGTCATGGAATGGACTCTTGGTTTCTACTTCTATGCAGTAAGGGTTCATTGACATCTTTGGTTTCATTGATAGGGGATGGAACTATATTCATATTGATTAGTGATGTTTCTTGGTTTAGAGCGTTTTTGGTATTGTGTCATGGTTTACTCTTGATTACATGTTACAGTTTTGGCATGATACTTGTTCTCTTGAGACCAGGATGTATGTATTATTTTATGTGATCTCCTAGGAGGAGATGGTTAGATCATGTTGTCATGTTTATGTTCTTGATTCATGATTGGAGCTTTTACATGGATCTTGTATGGCTCTCTTAGTATTGGGTACATCTATCATTTGCTTGATTACTTCATGATGGTACTATGTTGCATTTGGAGTTTGGCATGGATTGGTTGGTTACAGGTACTCATGGATACTTGGAGATATAGGTGAGGCTTGAGTTCTCTTATGATTAGAGACATGTGTTGAGATGGTTACTCTTGATGAGATTTCAGCAGGAAGTCCAAGGAGCCTACACCTTGGTTGGGCGTGAGTTCAACATGGACCTATGAGGAGAGTGTTCTTGGATGAGTCGTGATGACTTGGATGTCTTGGAGGAGCATTCTCATTCCCCACTCTTGGTCTACTTAGTGGTTTTCACTTGAGAGGTATTTCCCATTGCTTCTTTTAGGTGAATTATGTTTATGCTTTATCTTCTCATGCATATGGATCTTGAGCTATGGATATATGGTTTTGGAGGGTTCATTTGAGGAGTGTTGGCATGTCTATCTCCTTATTCATTGTGATTACATTCATTGATGTTGAGTTTAGGAGATATTTTTGGGATTATTTCCTTTATTGGGAATGGATTTAGTTTGATCTTCTTTGGTTATGAGAGGCTTATATCCATGTTGATTACATGATACATATGTTATTTTTTATCTTGGTGATTGAACGGATGGGTGTTTTCATGGATTTTATTTTGGGGTGTTGTGGAGGAGATCATACTTGACATAGTTGGCATTTAGAGGTGCATGTAGGATATTTTTCTACAGGTATATGATGTACTGTAGAGTTTCTCTCTTTGGTCTTGGTTATCTTCCTAGATGTTTGGTTTCACATTACATTGGTTTTAGGTTTGGTTGGAGCTATAGTGATCACTAGCTTTTGGTCATGTGTTTTCACTTATGTTTTTGGGTGATGAAATGGAGGTTCCTTTATATTTTTCCTTTGTTGGGTGTGGAGAACTTGGGAGAGCTATGGAGACTTGTGTTGAGAGTTGTTCTTATAGGTTATTGGTTTACAGGTTTTGCATATCATTGTGGATGATTCCTTGGTACTACATGATGTTGTTTACACTTTCTATATGATGTTATTGGTATACTTGGTATGCCTTGATCTTTTTCATACTTGCATTACCCATGCAATGGGAGCTCTTGAATGTGTATGTCATTCTTTGACAGGTTTTGCACATGGAGTTTATGATTGTAGTTTATGGGTATATATGTTAATGGCATGAGTTTACTATGATTTTTATACATTGAAGGTATGGATAGTTGGATGTGTTGACACTTGTTGTGGGTGCTATTTCAGCTATGGGTTTGTGTATCTTGACAGCTAGTGGTCCATATTGATACCTTTGGATTGAGTGTTTTTGTTTGGGATATCAGTTGAATAGGACTTATGCTTCATTGTGATAGATTGTGTGGCTTCTCTATTGGATGGCTTCTTATCTTTGTTCATTGGCATGATGGGGGATAAGGGAATTCATGCTTGGGATGGTGGTCACTTTGATTCTTGTTGCAGGTATCTTGATGGAGCACATGGAGCACTTTGATTCCATGATGGTATATGTGGCTATATGGATTGTTCATTTGATTCATATTTTGAGGTTACTTGTTCCCCTTATGCAATGTATACAACAAGTGGGATAATTTTAGGAAAAGGTGTTGTACACCTTGCATAATATATTTAATGTAATTATTCTTGGGGCCACTTTATGTTGCATGTAACATTGGGACATAAGTTAAGTTGCTAAAATGTAATTATTTATTATTGGGGAAAATAAATAAAGTACCCAATATTAAATAAGGGGACATTGTTTTGTAATCTCATGGTTTTAGTCACATGGTTTTGTGTAATACCACTTGGTGGTTTTGTGGGAGCTTATTTCTATAAAATCAACCACAAGGGTAGTTGTTTAGGTTGAGGAAAGTTTGCATGTAAGCTCTTGTTAGCATTTGTGAGTGTTTGAAGCATGGCATGGGATGTGTGGTTACATGCTTGTTCACATGGATTGCTTGGAGAGAGCTTGATGCTTCAATGGTGTTCATGGAGACTCTGAAGATGTATTGTAATCTTTATTGCTAAATAATACATGAGAGATGGATGATTTTGGAGGCTTCATTTTTCCCTCTTAAGGGTTTTCCCAAGGTATATCTTGTGTCATATTTTCATGGGTATGTTGTCTATTCTCTTGCATGTGGATTCTGAATACTTAGTTGCATAGATTTCTCTTTTGGGTTATGTGGAAATTGTCTTTAAATGGCTGCAAGTTTCCAATAGTGAGTTGTTGTCAATGATGGATGGATTTTTAGGTTACAACAAAGTGATGGTGAGGGAATCTGAACAATACAAAACAATTTTTACAACACCATGGGGTACATATGTCTATGTGAGGATTCCATTTGGTTTAACCAATGCAGGGGCTACTTTTCAGAGAGCCATGGATATAGCTTTTGCAAATCTTATAAACATATTTCTAGTTGTTTATCAAGATGATTTGACCGCATACAGCAAGAACGAATCTGACCACTGTATACATTTGAATAAAATATTTGTTAAGGCATTGGAATATGGAATATCACTGAATCCTAAGATGTGTGCATTTGGAGTAAAAGAAGGGAATTTATTGGGAAATATTGTTTCTAAAGGAGTTAGGATTGACCCAGAGCATGTAGCAACTATTTACAAGATCCCACAACCCAAAATTGTTAAAGGTATACAATCCTTCTTTTTCCAAATCAATTTTTGAGAAGATTTGTTACAAATTTTGCAGAGATTCTCCCTATCTCCAAAATGCTTAAGAAAGGAGAAAAGGTAGCATGGAGTGATGAACCTACAAAATATTTTCAAGCTATTAAATAGGCCATCAAGGAAGCTCCAATATTGAAGTCCCCAGATTTTTCAAATCCTTTTTAGCTCTTTTCTTTTGCTTCATTACACACAGTTGTTGGAGTTTTGCTACAGAAAAATGATGAAGGGTTTGAGCAACCAATAGCATTCTTTATAAAATCCTTGCAGGTTGTCGAGCTCAAATATGACATGATAAAGAAGCAGGCTTATGCACTAGTGAAAGTAGTCAAAAACTTCAGAACTTATCTTGTAGGAGCAACAATCAAAGAATATGTTCCTACTATTGTTGTTAAGGATATCTTCACCCAATAGGAGGTCACGGGTAGGACATGTCAGTGGATAAAATGATTACAGGAATTCAATATCGATATTGAAATCACAAAATTAGTGAGAGCGAAAGGTTTAGCAAAGTTGATGACTGAAACTAATGTGGAAGCCAACCAGATAAATCAGACAAAATGTGTATTTGTTGCACCTATGTGTGACATGTAGACATGTGATTGGTGTTGGAAATTGAAATGTTGTCATTAATGTCAACAGTGGATCTTGGAAGATTGTCATTGATACACATCATTCAGTAGTTATGTTAACTCTGATACAAGAAGTCTATTGATTTGGTATTTTGATCCAGATTATCTAATAATATGTTCTATCTTGAAATCCATTGCATCCATTGACAAGGATTCAGTTGACTAGGTTTTCTGGTTGGAAAGGTACAATTACCAGTAGCTTAGGAAATAGTGTTCTACTTATACACTAGCTCTGTACATCAATTTTTTGGTCTAGATTCTATCTCAAAAAAAGATATCACTATAGGACTTTGTACATAAATTTGAGACTACAAGATGCATTCTAAATTAAATTTTCATGATGATATATGAAGGCATTTGGAAGATATGAATGACAATATTATGATCTGAAGACTACAATGAATTTCTATACTGTATACTGATATGGGAAATTCTACATTTCCTTATAATTGATTATCATACCTTGAGATGTTGAAGATAAGTTGTTTGATGTCTCTAAAGGATAATTTGATGTGTTAACATGGTTTTGTGTTGCACACGTGATGAATTGCATATATGTTCAGATTTTTGATATATTAGGTCTAACTCTGGTCGACCTAATTATGTATTAATGGTAAGAATTTCTAATATGTGTTACGAATGATAAAGGGATCTATCTTAGGTCCACACTGGCTATCTATATGCAAAGATGAATATACTTTGAGGATAATTTTGACAGAGTTGGTTTTTGATTTGAAATAAGGTTTCTCTAATCAGGCCGACCAGATTAGTGAACATGAATATATATATATATATATATATATATATATATATATATATATATATATATATATATATATATATATATATATATATATATATTTGTGTGTGTGTGTATATATGTAATATGTTTGAGAGGATTGAGGAAGTAGAGATGTGGGAGAGATAGATGAGAATAGAAAAGAGAGGGTGTGTGTTGCATATGTGTGAAATTGTATGGATGAGAAGATAGATGTGTTATTCATGTAATGTGCTTCACCAGAACTGAACTCCAACACAAGGAAGGTGCATTCTATCTCAATTCATCACTTGGTAGTGAGCCATTATTCATTTTGTAACTTACTTTAGGCTTTGAGCCTTTAAGGATAGTGAGTCCTGACAGTGAACCATTGTAATATTCTATATCCGGATATATTATATTGTGAGCTAATCCTCACCATGGTTTTTCCCATTTTGGATTTTCCACATAAAAATACTGGTGTTCATGTGTGTTTATGCATTGTCTTGATTCCATGTTTCCTCTTGTTAATTCAGTTAGAACTATGATATTATTTGGATGGATTTTATGTGAATGGTTTAATGGAATACTGATTCACCTCCCCCCCCTCAGTATTTTGGATGTTCAACAATTGGTATCAAAACCTAGTTCCTCTAAAGAATTCTAACACCTTGGGGAAGGTCTTGAAATTCGAATATATGGAAGAAAAAAAAAATCTTATTCCTCTGAAAGTGATCTCTATTGAACACAGAAGAAAATGAAGATTTGAAGGATATGTTGAAGGAATCAAATGAATGCGTTAAGAAACTGCAAGTAAAATGTGGAGAAGTAAGTAATCAATTAAAGAAAGCAGATGAAGACATCATCAGACTAAAAGAACGATTGGAAGAAAAGAGAAAAATTGAAGACTATCAGAAAGATGAAATACAAAGGAAAATGGATGAATGTGCAAAGCTCGAGCAAGTGGTAATTCTAAAATTGGATCTGGAAAAGGAAAAAAAGCATGAGGATAAATTCGTGACAAGTTCTATAATGCTAAATAAACTAATTGCAGGACAAAAATCCTCTATGGATAAAAGTGGTTTGGGATTTGAAGGACAAATTTTAAAGGCGAATCAACCCTCAGATATGAAGACTCAAAGCAATAGTGGACAATTCAAGAATCTAAGAAGAAATACTAAAAGGATTCCTATCAGACAACCTAATGCTCAAAGGTATTTATCTTTCAATGGTGTATGTTATTTTTGCAATAAGTTTTGACATGGGAAAAAGATTGTGAAGATAGAATGACACAAAATGATGGAATGAATGAAAATACTTTATCATTCTCTGGTCAATGTTTTGAATGCAAGAGGATTGAACATAAAACTAAAAGATGTAGAAATAAAAATTTGAATAAGAATATAAATATCTATTCAATGGTTACTGTTATCACTGCAATTCATTTGGACACAAGGCTAACTAGTGCAAATATAGATTGAATAAAGGACAATTTGCATGGAAGAATTTTGTGTGTTATAATTGCAGCAATCTAGAACACCTTGCCAGAGACTACAAAAGCAGAAATATGAGAAGTAACAATCTGATAAAGAGATATGAACAATCATTCATATTGATCCAGCAAAAGTTAAGAAAGAAATGGAAAGGATTTGGAAGAAGGAAGAAGAATCTGAGAAGCAAGAAAAATCAGGAATGTCAATTTCATTAGTGTCGTCCTCCAGTGTAGATACTCCCATCAAAAATTAATCCAAGCAATGGCTAAGGGGGAGCAATAATCAAAACATTTAATAACCCCTTTCTCGATATATGATGGCATATCATGACATGAATGCATTTACTAAGGAAACGAATTCAGATTATATGCGAAAGGAATTTTCTGACACATACGTGAAGAATGAATTCTACGAAACTTGAAAAGATGTATACACTAGTTTCGAGGTCATCTACTTGTGATCTAAAGCATTTATTGCTAAAGAATTTGAGATCATAGAAATAAATTCAAATATGTTAATAAAAATTCATTCGATGAAAGGAATTTGTGAAAGAAAAGAAGTGTGTAGGGAAAGCTTGAAGAAACCAGAGCAATTCCATATAGCAGAAATTCAGAATTTGGTCTTTGTGTGCAAAAAAGAGGTAAGTCACTATTGATATACATTATTTCATCTGAGTTACTTGTCAAATTTTGTTGAAATGTGATGGATATACCTCAAACCTTAGACAATTCAATGAGATCGGAACCACAGCTTAAAATGTACCTAGTTAAAACCCTAGAACTCTATCCTTTGGGTGCTTTTTCGAATATCCCTTTTGGTGTTGTGTCGCCAAAAAATGTATACCTAGCATTTTTTTGCTCACTAGAATCTCTCTTATGGACTTTGGCTTGATTTTCCTAGATTTAATGTTGTAATGTGATCAACACGTTCACATTAGGTCTTGGACCCTTGAGAATCATTAACACTTCTAGGATGTCTTGTAAAGGTGTTGTGAAGTGTTGTAACCCACTTTCACCCTTTTCTAGGACCCCTTCATCATAATTCACTTAAATAACTCCTTTTTATCACTTACCAAGCCTTATTTCAAAGTGTTGTGAAGTGTTGTAACCCCCTTTCACGCTTTTCTAGACTTGTCATCACTAATTCAACCCTTTCTCATGTTTAAATGACCCCTTAATGCACTTTTCGGTCGTTTTTAAGTGTGTTTTTGAGGATATTCCCGTTGGACAACATTTAATGCCCCGTAATTCCCGACACCCACTTAATTTGTTTAAGTGGGACTAAGTTGCCAATAGGGGCCGCTTAGTCCTTTTTGGCACAAAACTCAAAATTATTTCAAATTTCTAGAGGGATTTTATCCTCTAACCCTTGAGGTCGGCCTGTGATGTGTTATTTTCTAGAAATTTAGTAAGATCAAATATAAATAAGGGTTTTTCCTCTCATGTTACATCTTCCAATCTCATACAATCTTATAACTCATTAAGCATTCAAGCACTCTAAGCACAATCAAGTCATCCATTGGAGCACTTCATTGCATATCTTTAGATTTCTACATCAAAGGAGTTGGTAAGTTTATGACATTTTCATGTTATCTATTTATCATTCTCTTTCCATTTCATTTCATTGTTTAGGGTTTGATTACCAAAGTGGGGTTTGACCAAGGAAAACCCCTATTCTCTAACCCCCAACCATTTTTACCTCTTTGCATGTGTGTTTGCAGACTTTGTAGGAAGATGTGTCAAAGAAATAGGTGTTGAAAAGTGGTCAAGAATTCATCAAAGCTATTCAAGTCAACATAACCCTAATTCAAGCTTGGAGACACTTTTTATCCTGTTTTCTACATAATCAAAAGCGAACACCTATCAAAAAAGCAAGTGCGGACCTGAAGCTACAGGATCCTATCCCGAGATTCCCAAAATCTACAAGTGGACTAGAAGTCACCACTACTAGTGTATTAGTCTCACTACCAGGCCTGAAAAGTGGTTTCTGCATTTTTGGATACCCATTTGGCAGATTCTTGTTCCGGCAAGTTCTCCCAAAATTGGGACTAAGTCACCCAGACTGGCATAAGTGTCCCAGTCAACATTTTTAGTCAAATTTTTAGGATTCCAGAATCTCTCTATATCAAACTTCAGATTCCAGGTGCACCTCTCTAGTTTTGTTCTGTTATTTCATCATTTACTTGCATTTTTAGGTGTTTTTGCATATCACAATGTGTTTTCCAGCACTTTGCATTTCTTAGGTTTAGCATCATTAAATCATTTTATTCTTAGATCGGTGCATTAGTATATCATAATTAGACATATTAAAAATCATTTACATTAATCTTGAGTGTAGACATTTGCATTTTGGACCCCTCCCCTTTCTCCTTTTAGGTGAAAAACCCTAGAAGGAGCTAAAGTTGTGTGGGCAATCCAAAATCATTGTCCATAAGTGAAATATCAGTTGAAGATGTGGGGATATACATTCATAGAAAGCTAGAAGAGTCTACCTATAGAAAAGCTCGCATGTTGTGGCTTGGAGAATTAATTGGAAATGATCTTATCCTAAAACTGGAATAAAATGTACTTGCGGAAATAAAATTGGACATGATTGAGAACAAGACATAATATGACCTTTGTGGGTGGAAAAAATTTCTTTATGCTTTATGTTACCTGATTTTTAGCTTTCAACTAAAATCAGGTAACTTAGTGTTTATTCTTTTGGTGTTTTCGTTTAAACCATTTAAAAGATAAACCATAGTCTACTAAGTTCATTAATATGCATAAAAGGAGATTGTCAAGAACATATTTCATTTTATTCCAATGTTGCAATTATAGAAAAATGAGAAAGAGAACCATATGAATTGCAAATGTAATCTTTATTAATAATCATGAGAGTATAAATGTCCCTCACAAGCCAAGGGACTAGCTATCCTAATGCTAGTAAAGAAGAAATCATACGCATATGGATACAAAATTAAAATTGCATATAACATGAAAAGGGACCCATCATTTCCTGGTGGAATGATGAATCCCATTGACTTGGCCTCGCATCATCTCAATCCTGCTCTGTTGCCTTGCTTCTGATTGACTCCCTCCTCATTGCTCCTAGGTTTCCTGCATTGGATGAAAACAATGTTGTTAGAGAAATGAAAGGTCCCTGGTCAAAATTATATGCAAAGCATCCATAAACATGTGATCAAATGTCTACAAGCATTAAAATAGTAGCATACCATAAGTGTCCCTGAAAGCAAGAAAAGAGTGATCAAACACACCTATGATATGCTTTGTTTATCTAACTATTTGTTCCTTGTACAGATTTAGGGCAAGTCTTGTTACTATTTTGATTTAGCTAATTACAGCATGTGGGGTAAATGTGGCTCCCACGAGGGTAGAGCTCAGCATGTTGCCCTCTAATGTTTTAAGAGGGATAGGAAATTGAGCAACTTGATCAAAGATATACATGCTATTAATGCATTAAATCAACATGGAATCACACCAGTTGATCAAATTTCATTATCAAATTCAAAAGATACAACATATAATTTGAACTGTCAAGGGTTTATACTTCATCTTTTCATAATGAATCAGTCATATGGTTGCCATCATGTCAAAAGGAAGATACATTTTTCTAGATATGTCCTTCAATCTTCTTAAGTGCATCCAAGATCCATTTCATTAAAAGAAGTAAGTAATTTTAGAGATGCATCAAGTTCAATTATGCATCTCTTAAATAATAAAGGAGAAATCAAGGCATGCCTGAAGCCATCATGAATCATATGGGGCAGCAAGAAGGAATAATCCAAGGTACTGTCAGATCCCTCTCACCTCAACCCTATTGGATAGCCACACATCACATAGGATGGTGAGATTTCAGGTCACCAACATAGGTGACATGTGTATGCCCACTAGAATTAAAGTGAGGAGACGGTGTGTATTTGTTGCACATGATCTAAAGGAAAGCAATTGTTGTGGAGACCAGGTTACAAACATGTGGGGAAGCAAGCAATGGTTGTGGGAACCATGAGGATTGGGGCAAATAAAGAAAGGAGGATGCATGCTACATCTCATGAAGGGGCAGCAATGTTAAAGCATGCAATCAAGCAACATGGACTAAGTTGTTGTGAGGAATCACATGAAAGAAATTAAAGAAAAGGTAAGTACATTCAATCTATTTTATACTTGTCAAGTACAGTAGGTGCCTTTACATTAAAAGCAGTGAAGTTTCAATACATGAGAAAATCATTGAATGCTTAAACTATGAAAAAGATAAGCATGTGAATGAGGTAAGTAGACAATTCCCCACATAGGAAACAATTCAAGATATGTTGTATAGTCTACAAAAAGGTTATGAGAAAGGGCATTCAATGGTTCTCAAAAATATAAGCATGGTAAGCAAGGTTACAAACACAAAGAGAAATGAAACAAAAGATTGCAGTTTTATCATTGAAAGGAAATATGTGAAAGTTGCAAGATCATATTAAGATAAAGATACCTGCAATCAATGTCAAGAACTTCTAAATTGACATCTAGTTCTATATGATATAGAATGCAGCCCCTGAAGATAGAATTGCGGGTTTAAAAGGTAGCAAGGAGGATAAAAACTCATGGAATTATGCTTCTACACCTCCATGTGCATGAGTATGTTTCCACTTTAAAATGCAAATATAGAGTACAAGGAATGGTTTCTCTTCCCAAACAAAGACCCCACCTGGGTTTGTTTCAAAATAATAAATACAGAAAAATCAAAGGAGAAATGCATGGGGTTTTATGTTTTCAGAAATAACACACAAATCAAAACCATTTCATTCCTTTTGGAGGCCATGGCTGGGAGAAGTTTGTTCTTCATGAAATGAAGTAACCCACTTGGGGTTTGGCTGGAAATTGCACATAGAGTAATGTTGAAGGAAATAATGTGGTGTTTGTTTTATAGAAAGAGTATTTCTTTTACAAAAGCAACAAACCCATCTGGGTTTCTCTTAAATATGCAAATATAAGATTTTTGAAGGAGGGTTTTCATAGAAATTGTCATTCTACAGAGAAGTGTAATAAAAACCCTATTTCATTTTCATGGTCGCGACCAAAGGAGAAAAAATCCTTCACAAAACCATGAAATACACTTGGGGTTTTTTATTTAAACTTCAAATACAGGAAATAAACTAACTTTCAGCTTTGTTCTTGTATGGAAGCTCAAATTTGAGCTTTATTTGCATCAAAACTGTGTTTTTTCTCAAAGCCAAAAAACCCACTTGGGGGTTAAGTAAAAATTACAGATACATAAGTTTTTTTTAAGTATCATGAACATTGTGAAACAAAGCAACAAATATGAAAAACAAATTCATATGTTCATGGTTGCAGTCAGAAGTTGCAATTTTTCTACAAAATGAAGAAACCCATCTGGGTTTGTGTACAAAGTTGCAAAAAATTGAGATAAAAGTAAGTGTTTCATGGAGAACATTCTACAAGAAATCAAAAGTCAGAAAAAAAACCCTATTCCATTTTCTTGGCCGCAGCCTGAATGATCAAGTTTTCTTCACAAAAACAACAAAAAAATGTTAGGGTTTCTTCATTTAATCCAAAATGTGGAAGAAAATGAACAATGGTTGCTTTCTTTCCAGATTAGAAGCTCGCGTTCGAGATTTTTTTGCCAAAAAATGAAAGTATAAGGCTGAAGTGAGCTTACCTAAACTAGAGCAACATTAACATTGAAAGTTGAAAGTTCTTTTTTCAAAATCAAGCTTCTCGTTCAAGCTTAAAAAGGGTCACCAATGGTGGTTGAAGCAAGTGAAAACCACGGAGAAAGGTAAAACAACAAAAGATGGTTAGAAATATGTCCATGGTCACGGCCTTAGCTCAAAAAATAGCTTTCAAATGGTGGTGAAAAACACAGATTTGTATACAAAACCCCAAATTACAAGTTATTCTCTGTATTTTTTATCAGAAAGTTGCCAAGAAGCCATCATAAAATCATTTTGTGTTCAAGGATGAAACCCCATGGTAGCAGCAAAACATTCTAGAATGCTCAATGGTGAAATGAGGGCTTTTTTCCTTTGTTTCATTTTTTGTTGTTTAGGGTTTGAACCCTATGTTTGGTGGCCAATGGGATTTTTCCCATTCTTTTAAAAAATGAAAACACATTAAAATGTGTGGTGGGGGGCTAAATGGTAGGTTTTAAGACTTAGGCAATTTTTTGCCTTATGCTTTTGAAAACCTTATGCCTTGCTTCAAAATGTGCCAAGTGTGAGTTGTGCCTTTGACCTTTGAAACATGTAAGGTCATATGATGCCTTCAAAATTGTGAGAGTATGCCTTCCAAGATGTGTGGAGTCCCTGATGCCCATATAGGCCGAATCATTGGGCCTTTGTTTTACCTTTAAAAATCAAGAAATGTTGACCAAGTGTGTGGCCTTGAAGTGCAGGAGTGGAGGTGACTGTAATTTCATCAAATGTCTTGGAGTTTTGATTTTGTTTAATGCTTTTGGAAGCATTTAGATATAGCATTTTATTTCAAAGTGTAAAAACATCATTTAAGTGATTTGCAAATCACTTTGTTGTTATTCATATGCAAATGTAATGTAATTTAATATTGATGGTGCGGCCTTTTTTGCATTCTATTCTAAAATGTAAAGTAATTTGTTTAAGTGATGGATTCTAAATCTCTTAAGCAGATTATCTTTGATTTAATGCAAATTAGTATCATGTGTTTTCAAAACACACATATAGCATGGTTCAAGGTTGTGGGAGACAAAATGATGACTTGCAGACATGAGGAGAGTGTGTGAGTTGTGCCTTTGACTGTTTTGGAGAGAAATGTGTTGTTTTGGAGGCTGTTTTGTCACACTTTTGGCATGACTATGGTCTTGGCTTGACCTTGGACCATTTGGAGGGATTTTTGGAGTGATTTTAAAAGGTTTTTTTTTGGCCTCATTGTTGCATCCAACCAGACCCTTCTAGATGGACGTGTGTGAGGGGATTTGATGGGTTTTGCTTAAGTAGCTTCATTTTTGCATTTTGGAGGGAGTTCTTTCTTTCCAGCAAAGTGATAGCTTTGGTTTTTTGGAGTTATTTTTCAGCATGGAGTAGTATTGTAACTCAGATGGACTTGTTATATAGTGAGTACTTTGAATCAATAAAATAGAGCATTTTACCTTCTCATTTCATGTTTTATAGCATGTTGTTAGTGATTGATCAGTTTGTTTTGTGAAATTTAATCTTTCCTTGCAAACTTGTCTCATATTTAGGCATCTATTTAGCAGAAAATGCATTGTTACAGGTTATAAGTTGTGCTAGTTAACAGTGTTGTTAGTTGTGAGACTTTTGTTTTCCTTCTAAGAGTCTTGTTTAGAAACCTCCTTATAAATTACTTATGTGAACTGCATGTGAAAATGAGTTGTGTAAGCAAAGTTTTATGATATTGTTTTGAATGTGATAGGTTGTTATCAGGTCTTAGTCAGTTTTTGGTGTATCACCTTACGTAGTTTCAGTTAATGTTCATGTTTTATGCATCTCTTACCCTTTTCCCCAAAAGTCATTAGTTAGGTGGAATCAAAAAAGGAGTCATCCCATAATCTGGAGGTCTGCTTTCGAATAGGACACCCACAACTTGAAAGCAGTCCCATGTTACATCCAAACCCGCTAAGTTCTTTCATAGCTTGGAATTATGGGTGCAGATTTAGATCACTAACACTTTCAACAAAAGAAATTCCAATCACCCAACGCGGGTCGTCTATTCTCAAGCTATTCCCCTCGATAGCTGCTTCATGACTGTTCCATCACCATAGCATTTTCTAAGGGTATTCCCACATCTCTCTCCCTAGATGGCTGCTCTCTCACCGCCTCAAAAAATATTAGCAGTACTCTGGGTTATTCTCCGCGTATCCCCTCGAGAGCTGCTCTAGAAGTATCCTATCACCAGAGCATTTATGAGGGTAGGGATGGCTATACTGGAAACTCCGGGCTGAGCTGATACGAAGCGAATGGAGACAAGTTATGTTCATCTTTGGACATGTGACCTTGGCAAGCTAATTGTTCCCAATGTTTTCATAGAAGTGGACTTGATTCTAGAGTTGGCTAGATGTTATGATCCCAATGACAAAGTAATTAAGAGGTTTACAGATGGGTCCCCCATGTTGGACATCACAAGGAGCCAAATTATAGAGGTTTTCAATTTAAATCCCTCTGCCACTCAATCAATTTTTGTCCCCTATATCAGGAGTATGAGTAAAATAAGTATGGTTACCGAAAGAATGTGTCACCAAGGCATGAGAGGTATGATCTAAACAAGAAGGGTGTATCTTTTAGACCTAAGGATGATGAACCCTTTGATTGTGATGAATTTGAAGATTACTTCAAGAACACTGATTATGGGTTATACCAGGTCTTGGCCAGGAAATATGATATAAAGATGAGCATCCCTTTGATGGTTATGGCCATTGATACACAAAATAAATATCAGAATAGGTTGTTTGACTATGCTTCCTATCTCGCATAGTAAATTCATAAGGATTTGGTGAACTTGAAGGATGCAATACCTCCTTTATCTCGCATACATTATTCACTTCTGATGCATATGTTGTTGTGCAAGGGTAGGAAGGTGTGGAGAAATTTTGAGGTTACGAGAAAGAGATAGACAAGATAATGAATTGCTCGTGCAAATGTGGACCCACATTTGGGATATGCATTGTCCTTATTCAAATTATGCAATCGTTTGTAATGGTTTCTAGTTTGGATTTTTGAAGCAATTAGGTTTGAAGCCTGTCTGTAGACTTTCTAAGGGTGTAAAGGAGATACTGAGGCCACTGGAGGTTCAAGAAGGTACAACATAGAAGTTTAACTGGGGGGACTAGTATTTGCATACTGGTTATACTACAATAATAATTTATGGAGCTTTGGTGCCACCCCATCGCTTATTGGTGTATGTATCTGGCAGGCTTTCTTTTGCAAAGAAAATGTGGCAGTTAGATGCCATGGATAAAGAGCACTTCAAGAGTGCTAGAAAGGCATCTCTTATCAATCCTAGGTGTGACTTTTCTTATTTTGTGGTCACTTCAAGGGAGGGAATTGAGAAATTTGGCACTCTCATCAACATTTTTAGGATGAAACTAGATTAGGTAAGGTATTGTGATTCTAGGGAGGTAATTGACAAGGAGAGGAAGGAAAGAGGAAGGTTTGGTTTTTACCATTGTTTCCTCTACACATAAGATGTGATTAGGAATTTTCCCTTAGTTGACACAGTTGCTGAGAGGAGGAAGGAATGGAGAACTATTTGTGCCATTAAGGAGAAAATATTGAAAGAAAACCCTTTCTATGTGAGTCATTATGTTGAGATAAAGGACCAATATGCTCAAGCTAAGGTTATGTTGGGTGATTTCAAGGGTAAAATATTTTTTGAAAAGGTGAAAGAGGTTGAAATAAAAGCCAAAATTTCCAAGGAGCACCATGATGCACAAGTGAGGAGCCAACCGACTCAACTTACAGCTCAAGGCATACAAATTCAAGCAATGGAGGTGGATGATGAACCAGATGTTGCCCCATTGGTGATTTATTCTGAGACGGAACAGGTTGGTGGGGACCATACACAAGAAGAATCAGCAAAACATGTTCTTGTGGAACAAGAGGTTGATATGAGATTCCCTTCCCCTGAAAGGGATGATGCTCTAAATATTGTAGTTCCTACTAGTAGGATGGTTAAGTGGGAATATGATGAGGATAAAGATGATGATGTCAGAATAAAGGCCTACAAAGATTTTATAAGTGATGAAACTTTTATCCAAACTAAGGAGTTTAAGGATTTTGTCATCCAACTCAAAAGCCAAGAGATCAAGAAAAGGATTGAAGATGCAAAAGAAGAAGTTGACCTTTCATTATAGGAGGAGGTTGAGACAGCATAGGAAGAAAAGATAATGAAGGAAATTGCTTCCATCACACCTGAAGAGGCAAAGGGTTTAGTTAAAGGAAGTTTTATTTTGTTGTTGCCTAGGTGGGATCTCACATCATCTATTGGACTAGATTCAATAAGGAATGATCCTAGTGCTTCCATTTTTGAGGATCACTTTGACAATAAAGTGTTTGGTTTAGGATTTAGCCCAAAATTGCATACTCTTGCAATATGGTCTATGGCACCCAATACTGGGAAGCCCGAAGTTGTTAAGTCAATTGAGAAAGAGATTGGTGTTGTGGTGGTGAAAAGAGCTATTGAAATTACTCCTACTCAAGTTGCACAATTGGCAATGCATGTTGCAATGGTTAGTGTGGACACAACCCAGATTTCTCAGGATAGGTATGAGAAATTGTTGGAGAAGTATAATAGGTTGTTGGATGAATACAATAGAATGGTTGCTACTATTGCTAGCTCAGCACAGAAGACCCTGCCTTCCCCAACTTATTCTTATGATTTGTCTTCACAAGATAGGGAGACTTTTTCATTAAGGATCAAGAGTTTAAAAAAGGAACTGCAGGTGGAAAAGAAGAGTGTGAAGAAAGTTAAGGAGGAGACCTTGAAGGTGACCATAGATATTTTAATAATGTCCTAAGGCACAGGGTCTCTAGATTGGTGCACAAGTCTAATAATGTTTGGAATGTTTTTAAGAACATTGATGAAGCTCACTAGAGGTATACTTAGGTACAAATTGCTTATCAGAATGATTGGAGTAAATGGAGTGCTAGGGTGGGTGCTTTGAAGGAGATGGTACCAAATATGATGGAGGACCCTGATGCACCTAGAAATATTCCTGATTCAATAAAGGCAGATGACTTATTGGGTGAGATATCTACATTTCATGGTAAATTGGGTGTTCAACTACAAAATAATTTGAAGATGTTTAAAGATAATGGAGGGGCATGGAATTCCTAAAACATTGAATGATGAAGGAGAACTGAAGGACTACAACACGTGGAAGAATGATTTGGGAGGTCTACTCCCATACTTCAAGGAAGAAATCAGCCTCACTGATTAAACCATGTTAAATGTTATTGCTGATGATATGATAGGAATTGAGGTAAACATAGACACATTTGTTAAAGAGGCTCAGGTATTGATTGATGCCAGATATAATCAGCACAATGCTAAGGTGCAGAAATTGTTGGATACTCAATGGCCCATTGAGGAGGAGTATAATACATGGCCTGGAAAATTTACACATTAAGCCTTAGATAAAGTATAGTTAAAAATTATCTCCTGTCAGTTTTGAAGTTAGTGACAAATTATGTTGATGTGGATGCGGTCTATTTTCTCCCTTTTAATGCTTTTATGTTTTAAGTTATGCAAGCTTGGTGGGCACGTGAAAAGCAATTTTGCTCGTAGAAAAGGGTATCTTCGTCGATCAGGAGCCTTTTGGAAGGCGGGAAGATCTTCATCGACAATGTGCAAATGGTTTTTGTCCTATATGAAATATCTTCCCCATGGTTGCAAATATAACCGAAATTTGAAATGTAATGAAATGCTTTTCAAATGAAAATGTGACAAATGTACAATTAGCCTGAGGCTTGTTTGCTCCCTTGTTTTCTATAAAAGGGAATTCATGACCAATTGTGCCGTTCTTTTATTGAATTGATTCTAGGATAGTAATGAAAGCATAGAGCAAATTAGTTTTAAGTCTGATAATAGGTTGTAGAGTTGAGTCTTTTGCAATTTAGGATTGTATGACAGTTCCAGTATTCTTAAATATACATTGTTAAGATTATGATTTTACGTTCTCTCCATTGTAACATTCTTACAGGTTATTAATGAAAATATGATCAAGGATCTTCCATTAATCTATATTGTATTTCAATGGTGTATGATTTGGTTTTGGTTCTAATTCAAAGAATCGGTTAAATCACCTTAATTAGAGTATAGATTTGTGTGAATGTTAATTCAATTTGATAAGTAGTTGTGGATGTGGAATGCAGAGTGCATATATTGCAATGTAGTTATGCAAATGCTCTTAAATGCTTGGGTTAATGTTGTCATATGATGCAAATTGTGATGGATATGTCTCCTCACCCTAGGATGAGACACTAATCTAGTAAATAAGTCTGAAATTACATCATCTTGGGGTAGTTTGCTTCAATTTAAGAATAAATTCATAATTGAACTTTCTATTGAGTTGTAATTGTTAATATTTCATGTCGAGTTACTCATTCTCTGCTCTAGATGTCAAATGTGTAAAGAATCTGTCATATTCTTGAAGGGTTTCATCTATCGAGCTTAAGTTGTGAGAATGCATCTATTATTTGCAATGTATTTGGTCATTGAGTGCATAAATTCATAGGAACATTGTGGGATCACCCTCCCGGTTTTTGAATAGCCCAAAGTGTAGGAGGAAAGCATTATTGCTTTCACTCATTCGTTGGCCAATCCCTTCAGGTTGCTAAGAATTGGAAATGGTAACTCCATAGGCTTCCTTGAAGATCATATTGGTTCATTAAAAATAACCAACAGGGCAAAAGTATAGGGTTGAGGGTACAGGGTTTAGGGTAGAGGTTTTAAGGTTAAGGGATAATGTTCAAAGTTGAGTGTCCAAGGTTAAGTGTATAGGGTATAGGGTTTAAGGGTTTAATGTTTAAGGGTTTAAGTGTATCTAGGGGTTGAGGGTTTACGGTTTAAGGGTTTAATTGTATCTAGGGGTTGAGGGTTTAGGGTCTAAGGGTTTAAGGTTTGAGGGTTTAAGGGTTAAGGGTTGAGGGATTAGGGTTTAGGGTATAGTGTTGAGGGTAGAGGGATTATGGATTGGGTTTATGGTTTAAGGTTTAAGGGTTGAGGCTTTTGGGATAGGGTTTAGGGTTGAGGGTTAAGGGATTAGGGTTTAAGGGTTGAGGGCTTAAGGCTTTAAGGTTTAAGGGTCAAGGGTTTAGGGTTTAAGGGTTGAGGGCATAAGGGATTAAATTTTAAGGGTTGAGTGATAAGAGATTAGGGTTTAAGGTATAGGGTTGATGAATTAGGGTTAAGGGTTTAATGTATAAGGTAGAGGGGTTGAGGGTTGAGAGTTGAGGCTTTAGGGATAGGGTTTAGGGTTAAGGGTTAAGGGATTAGGGTTTAAGGGTTGAGGTTTTAAGGCTTTAAGGTTTAAGGGTCAAGGGTTTAGGGTTTAAGGATTGAGGGATTAAGGGATTAGGGTTTAAGGGTTGAGCATTATGAGATTAAGGTTTAAGGTATAGGATTGATGAATTAGGGTTAAGGTTTTTTAATGTATAGGGTAGAGGGGTTGAGGGTTTAAGGGTTGAGGGATTACAGGATTAGGGCTTGAGGTATAGGGTTGAGGGTATAGGGATAACGAATTAGGGTTGAGGGTCCAATGTATAGGGTAGAGGATTTAATGTATAGGTTAGAGGGTTGAGGGATTAAGGGGTTGAGGGTTTAAGGGTTGAGGGTTGAGGGTTGAGGGTCTAATGTATAGGGTAGAGGTTTGAGAATTGAGGGTTGACCTAGTTTAATGTATAGGTTAGAGGGTTGAGGGATTGAAGGTTTAAGGGTTGAGGGTTTAAGGGTCGAGGGACTAAGGGTTTAAGGGTTGAGGGTTTAAGGGTTTATGGATTGAGGGTTTAAGGGTTGAGGGTATAGGATTAAGGGTTTAAGGGTTGTGGGATTAGGGTTGAGGGTATAGGGTTGAGGGATGAAGGGTTTAAGGGTTGAGGGATTAGGGTTGAGGGTCCAATGTATCGGGTAGAGGTTTGACATTTAAGGTTGAATTGGTTTAATGTATAGGTTAGAGGGTCAGGGACTAATGGTTTAAGGGTCGAGGGTTTAAGGGTTGAGGGTTTAAGGGTTGAGAGATTAGAGTTGAGGGTTGAGGATTGAGGGATTAGGGTTGAGGCTTGAGGGTACAAGGTTGATGGTATAGGGTTGAGGAATAGGTTTGAGGGTTTAAAGGTTGAGGGATTAAGGGTTTAAGGGTTGGGGGATTATGGTTGAGGGTATAGGGTTGAGGGTCCAATGTATAGGGTAGAGGTTTGATAATTTAGGGTTTATTTGGTTTAATGTATAGGTTAGAGGGTTGAGGGATTAAGGGTTTAAGGGTTTAATGGTTGAGGGTTGAGGGTATAGGGTTGAAGGTCCAATGTATAGGGTAGAGGTTTGAAAATTGGGGGTTGACTTGGTTTAATGTATAGGTTAGAGGGTTGAGGGATTAAGGGTTTAATGGTTGAGGGATTATGGTTGAGGGTTGAGGTACTAAGGGTTTAAGGTTTGAGGGTTGAGGGTATAGGGTTGAAAGAAAGAGGGGTAATGAGGAGGGAGAGAGGTGGAGAGAGATGGAAATAACTAAAGAGCCTTGAGAGATATAGAGATGAGAGACCTACAACACAGGGAGAGAGGGGTGAGAGATATAGGGGGAGATAGGGGAAGAGAGATAGAGGGGGTAGAGGTAGATAGGTGAGGGGGAGATAGAGGTGAGAGATAGAAGAAAATAAGAGAGAGAAGTTGAAAACTTGAGGGAAAGATGCATAAGGAGGGAGAGAGATGGAGAGGAAGGGAAATAAGTGGAGATCTATTTGAGAGATATAAAGGTGAGAGACCTCTAGCCTTGGGAGAGAGGGGTGAGATACATAGGGGAAAGATAAGTGTGAGAGAGATAGAGGGGGGAGAGGCCCGTGGGTAATGAGATAATGAGTGAGAGACCTAGATGGCCAAGGAGGGATGGAGAGGTAGAGAGGTGAGATATAGAAAGGTGGGGACAGAGATAGAATAAAATGAGAGAGTTCACAACTTGAGGAAATGAGGGGTAAGGAGGAGGGAGAAATGTGGAGAGGGAGGGAAATAACTAGAGAGCCTTGAGGGATACACTGTTCACAAATAAAAGAAAGATAGAGAGAGGTGGCTTCACAACTAAGATTTGAACTGATAGAAGTGCATCTAACATATGTTGGATTTAGTTCCTTTGAAGCTCATAACACACTCTAATCAACTCATATTACAAGTTTTTGCTTTGCTTTGTATTCGCACACCTTTTCTCAATGCTCACAACTTATTCACACAATTCTACAAAATTTTGCATCATTGCTTACATTCAGATCATGTACACATCAGATTCTCTCTTCATCAACTTAAATCAACCTTGTATATATACCAAACTTCATCACAAACATCAATTAGGTCGGCCTAATTAGATGTAGCCTTAAATCATACAAAATGTGTTTAGTCGGCACCCAATTCAAATCAAGAAATATTTATGCCTAAACATATGCAATATAGGTTGGCATTGACCTATAATAACTCTCTCTTCCATTCACATCACATATTTAATCTCCACAACTCCTTACATATATTAAGTCGACCAGGCATAGAATCCAAAAGCAAAAATACTCCAACTGATCATCACCATAGAATACGCGGACTACAAAATATCACACCAACTACAAAATACAATGCACTGACACCTATTAACATTCTCCAAAACCACAAAGACTAACTCAAATCCGTGGAGGAATGCGGACCAGTAAGTTATAGCCAATACACATAAAACTATGTAAACCATATCTATCGATCTTTTGTTACTTGCAACTTTTGAACCACTTATCTAAAACAACTAAAATTCTAAAATAAGATGCTAGTGATGTCCATGAACAATATATTAGAACTGCATAAGTAGATCTGACATGGCAAACAAATGCGAACCAAATTACCTGAGGGCACTATGTGTTGAAACTGTCGATGTAGACACTTAGCCAAAAACCCTTTTGCAAAATAACTCTTCTATAAACATCTGCCATATAATTTTGACATCCATTATGTAGTGTTGACATCAATGACAACTCATTAATGACAACCTTCTTCATTCTTTCAACAGAATCGACATTATGGGAGCCAAATTCAACCCCATCTGATAAAACCACTTTTCTTTATAGTTTATTTCCTTTTACATACATCCTATTAGTCTCTTGGAGATTGGAAGAATTATAGCGAGGTAATTCCTTTTCAATTTCATTCCCCTTGTTTTCCCTTTTCAGGCTCATTATTCTTCTGAGAAACATCGACAGTAGAATTTTTTATATTTTTTTTGGGCAATACGTTGCTTGATTTTATCCATGACTAATTCCTGAGCATTTTTTTTATGCCCCTGTAGATACTTTGCGATTTCAACAGGCTTAGTTTTTGGGGGGCCGCTGAGCACAACCTTATTGGGTTGAGGGGATGATCTCATCAACCCTGATTCCCCCAAATTCCATTTTTGCTCCACGATCTAAGATAGTTCCTCAACTCTATTCTTAACAGACCTTGTGCTCTTGGAAACTAAAATATTCCCCTCGGGAGCGCTAGCTTCCCTGAAATCTGAGGCCAACTCCCCTCTCGAGGAAGAATCTGTATTGGGAACCACTAGTAAGCTTAAAGAATTAGCCACGAGATGATTTGGAAACAACACAGACTCGATATTGCCCTTGTGCTAGGGTTTGGACCGAGGGGTTTGTCTTGCTGAGAAATGGATTTCCTTTTTATAAGGGTCAATTCCTCCTTGCATGGCCCTCCATTTTACAGAGGTAGTGCGCGTTGATTCTCCCCATTATTTCAACATTACAGGAAATCACAAATTTAGGGAATTCCACATCAATTTCTTCGAGGACATCCACACCCAAGTTCAAGGCAATTGAAACCATAACATCCATGTTTAGAATGGTGGAGCTAGATTGTTCAATTTTCAACAATTTCCCTAAATAGGTTACCAACTGAGGCAAGGAGGACCACAATTGGGAGAGGGGGGGCCAGGGGACGGATTTGATTTTTACCCATCTTGGATATGAGAGCGCAAGAATTTCTTCATTTATTGTGCTCAAGGACCAGGCCAGTATTCCAAAAACCCTTAGATAACACCACTTCTTGCATCTTATGGTTCTTAAAAAAATAAAAAATAAAAAATCCTTTTATAGTAGGGGAGAGGACCCAATACCTAAGCATGTTTCAATAGTTGTGATAGTAGTTGTTTATATAATGCCTAATATTTTTATCAATATTTGACCAATAGTTGTGACTTTAAATTTGTTAGTGTTGATGATGACTACCCATAATTAAACATAGGCATCAATAGTTGTAACGTTAGCGCTCCAACAAACATAGGCATCAATGATCACAAACTAAAATATTATAATTCATAAGCAACTCACAAACTTCTATTGTCCAAAAGGAACAGTGTTCCACGGGGACCCCTCCCCCCCTAAATCCACGTGTTTTGGAGATAGGGATGTCTCAAGGGAACATGGGGATGGGTGGGAAATGCCCCCTGTCGTACCGCCACCTTTGCCGAGACTTAAGAAACCTTGTGGGGACAGAGGAGACATCTGGACAACTCAGGGATGCCTAACCGTCCCTTGAGCATCTTGGGGACGCCCAAGCATCTCTCACGTTGGGCAACATGAAAACATGTTTAACAAAAAAACTCCTTTAAAATTTCTTAAAATTTGTGCCTTGGGCATAGCCCTAAAGGCTTGTGGGACCCCTCTCCAAACACACTACCTCTACAAAAAACTCTAACTCCTCTATTTTTGCTTACATTGACATTTCATGTTTTGCAACAACTAGGTGAAAAGGAGGGAAAACAATGAGAAGAGTGGGTGAAAGAGTGAGATTGAGGTGCTACAAACTTGCAAGAGGGGTTTGGGATGATTAGAGACCTCCCTTCATTACATTTTTGCATTTTGTACTTATTTTGATATCAATGTATCATGCTACTCATTGTAATCATCTTCATGATATGATATTATGATATCATATTTTCAATATAATAGAAATCTCAATTTCGACAATTTCATTTGTCAAATTTTATTTACTGTCTTTTAGTAATAGTATTCAAGTATTTAAAATGTTAGTATTTGCAATTTTGCTATTTTACTAATTTATCAAAGTTTAATTTGAAATGTAATTCTTAAACATATTTTTATAACTAGTTTTTCAAGTACTATATGTATATCAGCACCGCTCCTCCCCCTTCCCAATGTCGTCCCTGAACTTAGACCCTTGGTCCCCCATCCCTGAAACCCATCCCGACAGAAAACTCCATAGAACACTGAAAAGAATTCAAGCAAATAAAAAATGTTTCCTATTAATGTTAGAAGTTCTACAAAATATTTTACCACATTATGCAACATAACTCTTTCCCTCAAGTAAATACCCATATTCTTTCATAAAAAAATTGAGACATGGACATCAAAACTAAAATATCATACTTCATAAACAAATAACAAACTTCTTGTCCAAAAGAACTCAAGCAATTAAAGAGCCTTTTCTATTAATGTCATAATTCTTCAAAATAATGCATAGAATATTGAGACATCATAGCAGAGAAAGCAGCAGCGCAAATTTCTTAGCTCTAGGGACGATATTAAAGATATTTCTGATATAAGCGTTGAAAACTGATCTGCCACCTCTCTTTGCAATACGACCAAAATGGCGATACTCCCACTATAGATATCTAGTTATTCCGTAACATTTTTGAGGATAAGACCTCTTCATGGCCTGATCACCAGTGAATAGTCAAGCATTGTTCATCCAAGGATCCCAGCACCCCTATTTGTCTATGAAATTGCCCACACTCTAGCACCCGTTCATAGGGATCGAGGGGGAAATATGAGGCAAGGAAGGCCACATTTCAAAGGAAGGTTTTGGAAATGGGGTTGCAAGTTAAGTGGTCTTAATTTTGGGGAAAACTTTTTGGTTAAGCACGTTTGAGTTGGAGCAATACTAGGATGGGTGACCTCCCAGGAAGGTCCAGTGCTTCACCTCTATGAGCATCACCTAGATGCAATGAGTGCTAAGTGGATCGTTCATTATCATGAGAGATGGATTCTTGTGAACCACTACTCATGAAACATGAGTCAATGAATTTGACTCAAAACTACACAATTGAATCTTGATAGCAGTATCGTAATTATGAACAACTTGTAGATAAGTTTCCACCTTGTGAATTGGCACGAGGTATTCTTTAACATAAGATTTGAACTCAGCAAAAGGTTCGACTTTTCCCTCAATTTCCCTTGATTGTTGATGCCTTTCACGTGCAGACTCTGCGATGTCCTCATTCCGGAGAGGCTTGCGAAGTGTGTGAGCGACTTCACCACCTCCTCCTCGCCTTGTGATGCCATGCCTCGTCTGTGTCTCGCTCCTCCTAGAGTTCTCCTTGACATAAAAGATATTAAACTTCTTATGAAAAGGCGAATTCCTTGTCTTTTAATCTATCAATGTTGCATTTGTCTTCTCACGTGAAAAGTCTTTTCGTCCCACCATCCCAGCAAGGTCTTCTATCGCCTCCCAAACTTCTTTCAATTCTCATTGATGTGTTTGATGCCTCAAATTCCTGCTAATATTTGAAATTTATGTACTTGACAGCCTATAGTTTTCCAATATGAATTCGAATCCTATTTTGGCCTTTTTTTTAGGACAATAGACTATAAGAGGTGGCACAGAAACTTATTTTTCTAATTCCGTACAACGTGTATGTGACAGGGCAATCTACCATATTACTGTTTTGCCTGAGGTATGTGGTTTGACTGGTTGGCACGAGTGACCTAGACATTGTTGGGCACAGGTTCCAGTCGTACTAGTGACCCCAATATTCTAGCGCCACACAAACAACTTGTTACAATAAAAAAATACTGTCGTTTTCATGGCCTATATAAGAGAGAGGGGGGAAGTACAGCGTGTTAGCAAAATATGACTAGAGTAAAGCCATATATAGATAAATAGCTTGTAATTGAACATGCATCGTGATGATAACAAGAATGCAAAGGGATCAACAAAGTGAGATAATGATCACTAAAAAAGTTAAACTTATTAGCATATAAGAGGGGACTTTGCCCCTGTCATGCCCACATTTTACATACTTAATGGACACAAACTAATCTACAACACTTTACTAATTTGCAAAAAAAAATTCTTTAAAAAATAATAACACATTGTTTATAACAAGTTTGTAAAGGATGAGAAAGAAAATTAGGGAGGCCCGGTTCAACTTGGGATATATTGTTTTGAGAGTGTATGCATATGATGTCTCCTTCAGTAAAAGAGATCTATGACTCCTGATGTACATACCCTTTGAATACCAAATGATATATTTTATAAATGCTATTTTTATTTATTTTTGGTTTTATGCTCTATAGGACTATTGGGTTATGTCATAACTTGATGCTTTATATGAACAAATGTTGGTAATTCATTATACAATCTAAGTCATGAAATAACTCATTATTTACATTTTATTTATGGAAATTCCTCCTTAAAATAGCATTGCTTTCATACATATTTTATTTGGTACTTTCTTACATGCAATATCATGTCTATGTCCTATATTCTCTATTTTTATTTATTTATCTCATCTAGCTTAAGATTTCACTATTAAGGATATATATTCAAGTTATTGGATGATATTACTTCTATTGTTCAAAATTGTGATTGTTAGTGGACTAAATTAATTCTTATATATAGTGGAATTTTTTTTCATTTTTAATATTTAATTTGTGACATTATGATTCCAAGAAATTATAATTGAGGAATGGCACTTCACAAATAGGATCATGGAGTAGTATATGGTGAGAAAAGTCCATGACAACACTAAATTCCAATGATCTATAAAAATTGTGGTCAATAAATAGTGGTTTAAATTCCTTCAAATGGGTTATTATTGGCACCAAGGCATAAGATTATGGTAATCTTGAATTAGTTCAAAAGGAACATCAAGTAGTTAATACAACTTAGTAATGAACGATAGCATGAATTTTGATCATGATCCAAGTAGGGCATAAGCATTGCTCATTTCAAAACTACATAGGAGTAAACCACACTATGTCATGCATATCTATAGGTGGGGCCTCACAGCCCCTCTCAAAATCATGTGGCAATTTTGAATCATTCTATTTTTTATAGTAATTTACTTGGAAGGCTCTTTCTTATAACTAAGGTTCCGGGGTCCACATCATCAAATATGATGCCACATCAGCATACTTTTTGTTAAGCTATCCAAAAAGATCCAAAAAGAGGGTAGACCAATAGTAATACATTAAGTCATGTTTGTTTGTGCACAGATATGACATCACATAATTTGTTACTTTTTAAATCTGAGAGATATATTTCATTCAATTATGAATACTTATGATCAACACAAACAACTTTAACATGACACCTACTAATCCTATACTATTAAAAATATCGAACATTAAATTAACAAGTACTGTGACAACTATTGAAACATACTCAACTACTGAATCCTCATCCCTACATATTTCTATAATAGATGTTAGCCTCCCTCAATGATTCATCCAGGAAATGTATGTATGTTCTGCCAAAGTAAGAAACACATAAATATTAAAATATAGATCATCGGTATGATCAAGAAATTATCCAATTTCTAATAGATACTAATAAATTTGTGTTACTCTTATCATGGTACAAATGTTGGACAGTTCAACTGTTTTCCAGAACCCTTTTTCTCGCATATTGGGGCAAACTGGAAGTTTGTTTACATGCGGTAGGGAGTGAAAATATTCGATTCACTTGACGGAAAGAGTAGACAAAAATCCGAAAAGACCAGGGCCTCCTCTTTGCATTTGCCAACTCCTTGAGAGAGGCTTCTAATTTCTCTCTCTTCAGATTTCAGATGTTGATAACCCTGCTAAAAAAATACGTTGAAGATGGGAAAAAGAAAGAGATGGTTATTCTATTGAGCTTTAAACTAGAAACCAGTGATCACTCCATGTCAATGACTTGTATGTTATCATACACTCATCGGTATTCTCACAACTTAATGTAGCTTTAAACAATCACAAAAACAGTGTATTTCGGTTTAACATCTGTTTTCCCAGAAGTTTGTTTGCCAGATTTTTGTAACAAATTAATTTTATGTTATTACGAGCTATCACACAAGCCAAAACTGGTGTGGATTCTATATACTTCAAGTGAAGAGATTGTCATTCTTTTTCTTTTCCATTGTTGGCTTAAAACAGATCGCTGCATTCACCCTTACTGCGACAGGATTGAGCAAAGTAACATCATAAAATGAATGTAATATTAAGGCTAGTGGAGAAGAGATCAAAAAAAATATCAAGTCAGTCCATTTGCATTGAACATTATATTGTACATAGAACTCATGTGCATAAGTTGATCACACAAAATGATATGACGATATTGAACCTTCAACTAAAAAGTACAACACCGGATCTCCCAACTAAAGAAAGCCATAGAAGATTCTACCACTCTTCACAGATCCGTTAATTGCTCAGACAAAAAGACTTTATCAATTTGCCACTTAAAGAAAGACAAAGTGATGGATATATAACATACAGATGGAGTCTTGAAATTTTTAAACATCTGTTAAAGCCACAGTCAGCCTTGATACCGACTAAACGACCTTCACAGATCCATCTTGCTCTTTCTTTTCTATTTCTCAGACATCCTAATGTATACTGGATGATAACATAGAATTAATACAATGCAGATCTTTGCATTTTACATGGTGAATGATCCTCTGAGCTCTTTATCATTCTTCATCAATGCCTGTACTGTATTTTGAAAAATACATGGGAACAAGTTACATCCCTTGCATCAAATATCAATTTAAATACAAATAAATGTGAAAGTAGGAGATAAATGGCACGACTGTCAATCTTCGTGCCTGAGATGGAACTCCTTTCAAATTTTATGTACAATTTATACATAATCCTGTTGTGCATATAAAACACACCGGCAATAAAGGTGGAGATATCAAAGCTGGAAAAAGTGTTTTAGAGAGGCTAGGTTAGCTGGTAATCAGCAAAGTTAAAGTCAGCAATGATGAGTTGTAAGGAGTTTCATCATTAAGTGGTATGTAGAACCTGGTACTGCCTTTGGCTGAGGCCATTTGGCTCCTGTAGGAACCTTAATGCATCTGAAGCCCTGTCTTTGGTATAGTGCCAAAGCTGCAGGATTATTCACATCACAATGCAAGGCCATGGAGCGACAACCCCAACTTCGTGCCAGAGCTTCTGCTTCTATGACCAATCTCTGTGCAATCCCTCTTCGCCGTCTTTTTTGACGAACTGCTACATTTGATATATAAGCAATACCTGTTCTGCAGAAGAAAATCAACCATGCAAGACTTCTTTCTAATCCCAATCATAGCTAAAAACATAAAGGGGTTTGACTTGACCTCATATCTATTAAAAATTACACTTTAGCAGAATTTAATGTAGCAAAAACATAGTTCAGTACTAGTAATACATGAGTCAATGCCAAAATAGCTGCAAAAATTTAACTCCATGTAACAAGCAAGACAGAACAACCTCTAGATATGGAAATTATTTGAAAAAATACCCAAAAACACAAGTGCAACTCGAGGTAAAAAAAAATTGTTACATTCTACCCCAAATTGCTATGTTACCGGATTCGCTCCTACAGGCTCCGGGTTCAATTCGGGTCTGGTTCGGGCGAATTCGCTGTGGGTCCGTTTTTCTGACTGCGGGTTCGGACCCCTGACTGTGGGTCCGGACAGGGTTCAAAAATTTTGAACCCGGTTCGAACCTGGGTCTATTCCGCGCCCAGGTGCGTTTTTTCACATTTTTTCACATTTTTTTCATTTTTTTAATACTCTTTTGACTCTTTTTTGACTTTTAATGACTTTTATTCTTTCTAACCCTAATACTTGCCTCAAAAACATGAAATAGGTAAAGTGATACTCATTTACCAATTTGTGAATGAGAAAAAAGGATTTTTTGCCTCCATTGCTGAACTTTCTCTTTTGCTTGCACAAGCTGGAATAGACTTGAAGGCTGATCGTAGATTGTTCAAAGTTGATTGTTGTGCTATTCCTAAGCACTTGCAAGTGTCTATTCGTTGCTAAGAAGATCGTAGAGCAAGATTTCTTCAAAAGAGGTAGGTTTTTTGAAGTTTTTTGATTATTTTTTTTACATTTTTTTTCACAAGTGAACTTCAACTCTTTTGTTTTGTTTTTTAGTTATTGTTTTGTTTTACTTTTCATTCTTCTAAATGTCTATAACACATGTTCAATTTTTTCATTTTTTTGAAATTAATTAAGTCTTTTAGTTTCAAATTCAATGAATCAATACCAAAATTTCAATATGTTGTGCCTTAGGTATTCACTATTCCGTATTACAATGGCAACCGGTACCTCCTCAGGCTCAATCCAATCTCGTTTCAAAACAAACCCAGCCTCTCCCCTTTGGAAATATGTAGAAATGGTTCAGCAACTTCCAGGTGGTGGAGGATATGTTTGGATTTGTAGTCATTGCCATGTTCAATATTCGAGCTCATACAGTCGAGTAAAAGGGCACTTGTGCGGGATCCCTGAAACAGGCATCAAAAATTGTCCAGGTGAAAACAACGATGGCATTCCAAAAAATATAGTGTTGAAATATATTGCTGAGCAAGAAAAGGCAGACCAAAAAACAACCAGTGGTAAAACAAGCCATCCTTTGAAGAAAGGATCTCGATCCATGAAACCCCCTACACCACCTTCTTATTTTCCACCTACAGAAAGCCATCCATTTATGGACATCCCTCAAGAGCAAACCATGCCCTCTTCAAATAAAAGATCTAAGGGACCGTTGGAAGCTTCATTTCAGAATGAGGCAAGAGAGATTGTTGATCAAGACATAGCAAGATGTGTCTATGCCAATGGATTGGCATTCAATGTTGTTCGTTCACCATATTGGCAAAAAATGGTGAAATCTATTAATGAGGCTCCAAAGGGGTATAAGGGCCCAGGTTTTGAGAAGGTGCGTTGCACCTTATTGGAGAAAGAGGTGAAACATGTAGTAGACTCTTTGAAGCCCATAAGGGATTCGTGGATCGAAACAGGGGTGACCATAGTTTCTGATGGATGGAAAGATGCAAGAAATCGCCCATTGATCAATGTTATTGTTGTGTCCCCTAAAGGGGCAATGTTTTTGAGAGCAGTGGATTGTGAAGGACAGGTGAAAGATGGTCCATTTATTGCTGACATCCTTTGCCAAGCTATTGAAGAAGTGGGCCATCAAAATGTTGTGCAAGTTGTAACCGACAATGCCAAAAATTGTAGGGCTGTTGGGTTATTGGTTGAGGAGAAGTATCCACACATTTTTTGGACACCTTGTGCTGTCCACTCCCTCAATCTAATGCTACAAAAAATTGGATCCAAAATTGAGTGGATCAAACAGGTGTATGCCGAGGGCGAAGACATCCAAATGTTTGTCACCAACCACCATATGACACAAGGAATATTTAGACAATTCTCAAAATTGAGTTGTTGAAAGTAAGTTAATTCTCAATATTTTTAAATTTTTGAATTTTCTTCTTTTAATTTTTAAATTTTGATTTTGTATATTTAAATTATATTTTAATTTTAATTTTGATTTTCAAACAGGTTGTTGAGACCCGTTTTGCCTCCAACACAATTGTGTTGAGACGACTTATAAAGGTTCGTGAGGCACTATGTGCCATGGTAATCAGCCCTAATTGGGTTGTATGGAGGCAATCTAGCAATGAAAGGGCAAATAGGATCAAGCAAAGGATCCTAGATGATGGTTGGTGGGATCGTGTTGAGTATCTCGTCAGTTTCACCGAGCCCATATTGAGCATGATCCGTTACACTGACTTGGATAGACCTTGTTTGGGTGAAGTATATGATGGTATCGACTCAATGATTGAGAAGATGAGATCCATCATCAATGCAAAAGAGGAAGATCCTGAAGAAAAATTCTTCAAAGAGCTACAGGAAATCATGGTTGATAGATGGAACAAAATGACCACTCCCTTGCATCTTCTCACTTTTGCATTGAGTCCCAAATATTATAGTCCTAAGATACTTTCTGCTTCATCAAAAGTTGCTCCATATAGGGATGGTGAAATGGCTCAAGGGTACAAGGCAGCAATTCGTAGAATCTTCACTGATCGTGACCAACGTGATCGAGTGAGGGCTGAGTTCATGGCTTTTGCATGCTCTGGTAGTGTTGATCAGAATATGGATGCTCTTCGAGACAATTGCAGGGTGGATGCTCATAGTTGGTGGTACTTCCATGGGCAAGAATACATGCACCTCCAACCTATTGCAATAAAAGTTTTATCCCAAGTAAATTTTATATTTGTAATTTTAATTTTAATTAATAATTTTGTTTAGTTAAATTTTGTAACTCTTAACTATTTAATAATTTATTAATTTAATTTGGTCTTAATAGGTTGCTAGTTCATCCTCTTCTGAGAGGAATTGGAGCACATACTCCTTCATCCACTCAATAAAACGCAATAGGCTACATTCAAAAAAGGCTGAGGACTTGGTGTATGTGCATTCAAACTTGTGCCTCCTTACACACAAACATAGTTCCTACAAAGAAGGAGACACAAGGAGGTGGGCTATTGAGCCAGAGCAGCTTGACTTGGATGCTTCCACAAGTCACTTAGCTGCACTTGATATTGATGATGACTATCAACTTGAAGCAGCTACTAAGCATGAGAGCGGTAGTGCTAGTGCTAGTGGCAGTGCTTGTGCGAGTGCCATTAATGCTATTTGTGGTTCTACACAAAATGTAGCATCTAATGATGCTGATGATGCTGCTTTTTTTGATGACCCATATGATTCAGATTGATCAATGATCAATAATTATTAATGGCTGATTGTAAACACTTGACATTTTTATGTTTGAAGTTTGAACTTTAATTTATAATTCTATATCATGATATTTGACTTTTGAGTATAAAGTGGTGGTGTATTTTTGCTATGTCATTTGACTATTAATATGGTGGTGTATGCTGAACTTAATTACTGCTACAAATATGTATATATTTCTGATTTTTATATGTTTTTGTATTACCGAACCCAAAACGAACCCAAACCCAAAAAAAAAAATTCCCAAACTGGCGAACCGGGTTCTCAAACCCGAACCCGAACCCAAAACCAAACCGGTAACTTAGCCAAATTGATATGTGCTAGAGTTATATAGGATTTTTTAATCCAATTTATGTACAATGTACATACATGGTGCTAAAAGGGTTTTCAATGGATGTTTTCAGAAGCAAATTTTGGGTGGGAAAGTTGTGGAAAAGAAATATATTACAATCATAACAACTTGAGTGTATAGCAATCACTTCAGTTATCACTCACTTATCTCCTTAAGACAAACAAATTTCATCACATGCTAGCTTAGGGTGATTATCAATAGAGCTGCTTATTAAAACCGAAAAAAAACAATATGCCAATATTACAATCATAACAACTTGAGTGTATAGCAATCACTTCAGTTATCACTCACTTATCTCCTTAAGACAAACAAATTTCATCACATGCTAGCTTAGGGCGATTATCAATAGAGCTGCTTATTAAAACCGAAAAAAAACAATATGCCATCCATGTGCCAACTGAATGGCAAAGGTTTTTATAAAACTGAGAGCACTGGATTCTTAAAATATTAGAATATATGATATAGAATCAACGTCATAGAGAGAAAAAGAACATCTAAAAAGAAACCAGTTAGTGAAGAAGCCACTGGTCAACTAAACAAAAAATAAATATGCCTAGAAAGGAAGCTGATTACAGTGTAATTCAGATATTTGTTGCAGGAGTTCACAGAATCCTCAAAATGTGATTTGCTAGATAGCACTGAGACACTATTGAAGGTTAAAAGGCAAATATAGATAACAGATGAATCTAACTGAAGGTCCTGTATACAATAAAAATTCATGCAAATGTGTAATTATTGGGTAAGTGAGCAACTAACGCAATACAGATCCAACCTGAAAGAACAAGAGGAAAAAAAATACTAACGTTGTTTTTGTAGGGTAATCCCGTCATAATGAATACTACATTAGCCATGTCATTTCAAAATACTCCTGCATTGGTTGATCAACTATCATCATACTAATTGTCCCCAGTATCATTAATAATACAAAAATTGCCCACCATTTTTTGCAATTGCTTTAAAAAATCAAACAACTACCTCTCTGTTATCATCTAGTGCGTTAATCAGCAAACAATTATTTGACTATTTCTAGTATTGAACTATGCGCTAGCCATTTTACCTATAATTTCTTATATTCTGTTTCTGGTAGGCCATTTTCCCCCTATGATTTTCATAAGAATACCCCCAATTATTTTCATGGTAGAAAACATCCGTTTGGCTTGGTAGCTCACCTCCTATGTCCAAGATGGCCCTTTCTTGGTAAAAACTCAGCTACTGTGTCTATTGTCAAGATTCCAGAAATCCTTCCACCATTCAGATGAAGCTTGGATTCAACCTCCACATTTTCATGTCTCGCAGAATTGAGAAAAGTATTTTCATCTGTCAATCTCTCATCAATAGCAACCAGGCATTGTTTTCTACACCCTGGAGGTATAGAGAACCCAGCAAACATGGCTACCAATCTATCTGCTCTTAGAACCAAATCCATGGGAAAGCCGCGGTCAGGAAAAAAGGAGCTACAATGGGTTTCTGCCACTTCCCAATAATCTTCAGGTCTTGCTTCACGAACAAGAATATCTGGGCAAATCGCAGTAAGATATTGAGCTGCCCCAGTACTGTTTTTTCTTCTTCCTGCATAACATGAGAAAGTTATTCACTTAAACAGATTAAATGAGTCCTGAGAAGTTACCAAAATGGAATATTTAAAAAAAGAAATATCAGGATGCACTTGGATTATTTGGTGAATAGGACAGTTGATTAATCGGTGAACAGAGATAACAAACTTATGTCTTCCCGAATGGAAATGTAATGAACCGGACCAATTTTTTTTTGTTTTTTCATAAAAGATTACAATGCAACATGCACCCGTTAAGGTTAGCATAAACCAAAACGATGCAGAAAGTAACTCTAACCAGAATGTACACCAGGATCCCGATGCGGGCAAGGTGTGAGCATTGGTCAGAGGATCTCAAAGTAAATACTGAACAAGAACTCTAACCAGAGATGCGCCGGCGAACGACGAGCATTCGGTCAGAGGATCCCTATCTATTGCAATACTGAAAATAGCTCAACACCAAGTATGTGCTACTCGATCCGTGAAGGATAGGAGGCGACCATATGGCGGAGACTTAGGAAATTACAATGCAAGAAAGTAAAAGGCGGCAAGCCAGCCTCTTCCACTTATTCAGTGGGCAGTACAAGTAAATACCAAATGAGAGGAGAGAATTGCTGACAGTACTACTGTTCAGCTTACAATAAATTAGAGAGTTTGTCAATATCTTAAGATTAGAATCCTTTCGAAGCTATATCAAATTAAGAACTCCCTTTCACACTCCCAAGCTCACTGAATATCAACTCCTCACACACTAATGAACTTTCTCAAATCTGATGTGACTGTTTTTGACAGAAATGATACAGAACAGCAGCATGAAAACTCATCAAAATGCATATAACTCACTCTAAACACATCCTATTGACGAAAGATCAAATGCAGATTGCTATACTGATGCAGGCGCCCAAGATACAATCCCTAAACCACTCAAAACAAGCCTTATTTATTTTTGCACAAACTCCAATGTACCTCAAGATGGTACGGCCCAGCTGCAAGGGCGAATTTCCTTTATAAAATCAAAGAGACATAAATAAAATCTGGAAATTGGCAAGCATGGTCGCCCTTCATAAACAGATTGAAAGATCCAACACCCAGAATGATAACATTTTTATTTCATGAGCTACGAGCGATTCTTACATTCCTCAATGACATTCAGCAACATCAAAATATGACAGAAAATGTAAACTAGAACTCCAACAATGTAATTACTCAACTAGAAATGCAATTCAAACCTAATACAAGCTAACCTCTCAACTAGTTGCTATCTTTCAAGCAAGAAGATGAGCCAATGCTAGGAGGTGTGCTTTCCTCGAAGCGAGTGCCTGAATACAATCCAGCAGCATAACGGTGTAGTAGACAGAAGATGCCAAATGAAGAGCTGAGGCCTGCTTAAATAGAAATGAGAGAAACATCTAGAAACTTCCAGAGGGCGCCCAAAAACCCTAATTTTCAAATTACTCATTTCCCACCAAAAGAAGGCGTCCCTTTTCCTCCATAAAATATTTCACTTTTTAAAATAAACTTCATCTCACAAAAGGGCGTCCCATTTAATAATCTCAAATTTGACATTTAAAATATAATATAACTCCTTATGACGCCTTGACCCTCAAAAGTCCCCTTTTTAAAAACAACTTAAAGTTGCACTGCTAGACCAAGGGGTATAATATTAAAATAATAATATTATAATAAAATACTTATCTCTCCACTAAAAAATGCGCCCAAGGCCAAGAATTGAAGTGCCAGCTGAAACAACAGAAGAGGTGATCCAACTGAACTGAACCCAAACTGTCCACTGCCAGAAATAGAATTTACTAAAAATAGTAAATTCACGAAGTAGCCCGGAATGCCGAACTGAACACACCACTGCGAAGCTCTCTGAAAACCCAGAAAGAATCCGCAGTCAGAAACCCCAACTCCAAGCAACAACCTCCTCAAAACTAGGAAACCCTAATTTCACCCTCCGCACAGCCTACGGGTCTCCGGAATAGGCCAACGGTCAACAGAAACGATCACTGCTGAGAAGGGGACATTACAGTCCGCCCTCCCCAAGATTGCTTGCCCTCAAGCAATCGCAAGTCTGGATGCTGTAGAATCTCCTCATCCTCCCAAGTAGCATCCTCCAATGGTAAATTCTTCCACTTTACCAAATACTCTTTGATTGTTCTCCTCCTCAAGGAACGCTCTCTGAAATCAATAATCTGTTCTGGAACCAAAGTCAACTGCCCTTCTTCATCCAAAGGAGGTAACTGTGATGAAGCCACAACGTTGTGTCCAAGTGCCTTTTTGAGGCGAGACACATGGAAGACATTGTGGACCTTACTACTCGAAGGTAGTTCCAATTCATATGCCACCGCTCCAACCTTCCTAACAACTTTGAATGGTCCATAGAAGCGGGGTTTCAGCTTCTCAGCTCCACTCTTCTTAAGTGTGGACTGTCTGTAGGGCTGAAGCCGAAGATATACCATGTCACCAACCTCAAATGAGCGCTCAACACGCTGCTGATCAGCGTACATCTTTTGCTGATTTTGTGCCATTTGAAGGTTGTCCTTCAAAGATTTCAAAACATCTTGGCTCTGCTGCAACCAATCCTTGGCTTGAGGAGCTTTGCTATCGCCAAACACCAAATCTGCAAAGCTTGGAGCCTCGTAACCATAGAGGGCCATGAATGGAGACATCTTTATTGACATGTGGAAAGACGAATTGTAGCAATATTCTCCCAAGTGGAGCCATTTTACCCATGCTCTTTGCTGTTCTGAGACATAATTTCTGAGATAGCCCTCCAACCATTTGTTCACAATCTCCGTTTGACCATCCATTTGTGGGTGATAGCTAGTGCTTGGAGTAAGCACTGTACCACTCATCCTAAAAATTTCCTGCCAAAAGGTGCTTAGGAACTTGCTGTCCCTATCACTCACAATATTTTTAGGCAACCCATGCAGTCTAAACACTTCATGGAAGAACAAATCTGCAACTTGAGCTGCTGTAAATGTGCTTGTGATGGCAAAGAAATGAGAGAATTTGGTCAACCTGTCCACTACAACATAAATACAGTCTTTGCCTTGAGCCCTAGGCAACCCGGTGATGAAATCCATAGAGATACTCTCCCATTTTTGATTTGGAATGGGAAGTGGCTGCAGTAGACCAGCTGGAAGAGAGTGCTCATTTTTATTCATTTGACAAGTACTACACTCCTTGATGTGACGCTGAACATCATCCTTCAACCCCTTCCAAGAGAATCTCTCTCGAATCTGCTTATATGTCTTGAAGTACCCTTGATGACCAGCAAGTGGACTGTCATGGAAAGTCACCAAAATCTTCTTCTTAAGTTTAGAATCAGCCACCAAGAAGATTCTTCCCTTGTAGTGGATCAACCCATCAACTACCTTGTACCTTTCATCATGAAAAGTACCTTCAATAACGCTGGTTGCAAACTGATTTTTGGCATAATCAGCAAGCAACAACTCCTTCCAATCAGCATTAAGCTCACACAATGAGCTCAAGTGAGGCCTTCTAGACAAAGCATCAGCCACAACGTTATTCTTCCCTTTGACATACTCAATGTCAAAATCGTAAGCTTGTAGCTTACTCACCCACTTCTGCTGTCTCTCATTCAAGTCCTTCTGATGCATAAAGTGCTTGAGACTGTTGTGATCAGTCTTGACCACGAATTTACTCCCCACCAGATACTGTCTGAACTTGGCTAATGCATGCATGATTGCAAGCATTTCCTTGTCATAGATAGAGTAGGTTCTTTCAACCCCTCTTAATTTTCTGCTTTCAAATACAATTGGATGCTTCTCTTGCATCAAAACAGCCCCAATACCTTCCCCTGATGCATCACACTGTAACTCGAAGGGTTTGGAGAAATCTGGTATGGCCAATACAGGACAAGAACTCATGATTTTCTTGAACTTATCAAACACACTTTGAGCTTTTTCTGACCACATGAAAGCCCCCTTTTTAGTGAGGTCAGTAAGAGGAGCAGCACTTTGAGAATACCCCTTTACGAACCTTCTATAGAAGCCACAAAGACCCAAGAATCCCTTCAAATGAGTCAGATTTTCTGGAGGTGGCCAATCTACTATAGCCTTGATCTTTTCTGGATCAACCTTCACCCCTTCAGCGCTGATTATGTGGCCAAGGTAGAGCAGCTCCTTCATTCCAAATTCACATTTGGACTCTTTTGCAAACAAACTTTCTGATTCAAGAATGCTAAGCACTTCCTCCAAGTGCTTGAGGTGTTCTTCCCACGTCTTGCTGAAGATGAGAATATCATCAAAGAAAATTAACACAAATTTCCTCAACTGCTTCTGGAAGACTCTGTTCATGCAAGACTGGAAAGTGGCTGGAGCATTAGTCAAGCCAAAGGGCATGACTAGGAACTCAAAATGACCATAGTGGCATCTGAATGCCGTCTTCTCAACATCTGAGCCCCTCATCCGGATTTGATAGTAACCCGATCTCAAATCAATTTTGGAGAAGAATTTAGCACCATGTAGCTCATCAATGAGCTCATCGATCCGAGGAATAGGATACCGATTTTTTATTGTGCTTTGATTCAAGGCACGATAATCAACACACATGCGGATGGTGCCGTCTTTCTTCTTCACAAGAACCACAGCTGAAGCGAAGGGACTCTTGCTAGGGCGAATGAAGCCCATCTCCAGGAGTTCTCTTATGTTCTTCTCAATTTCGTCCTTCTGCTTCTTAGGATATCTATACGGTGTTGTAATGACTGGTTTGGCCCCTTCCTTAAGTTCAATAACATGCTCAGCACCTCTTTCTGGTGGTGGCCCAGGTGGTAGATCAGCAAACACCTTACTCCTTTTGGTGAGTATGGATTGAATATCAGGAGGATATTCCCTCTTGGTCTCAACTGGACTGGCAGGAAGAACCATGCATTCCGCAGCCCACTCCACTTGGTCATGTCTAATCAGCCTTTCCATCCTTTTGAAAGAAACTATACGAGGACCACCATTAGACATTCCTCTCAAAACAACTCTCTTGCCCTCAGATTGGAACTTGAGCTCCATTGTTTGTAGGTTGAGAGAGATTTCACCCAGTGAGCGTAACCATTGTATGCCCAAAACTGCATCTGTGTCACCAATAGTAACCACATAGAAGTCATCTTTGACTTCATAGTTTCCCAACTGCAAGGACATGTTAGGAACTCTTCGTGTGCAGGAAATGTGAAACCCATCAGCCACCATGACTTTGAAGCCTTCAAATTCTTCAGTTTTGAGACCTCTCTTTGCAACCACACCTTCATCAATGAAGTTATGCGTTGCACCAGTATCAATTAATGCAACAATACGATGGCCTCCAACTCCACCACGAACCTTGAAAGATTCGTTCTTTTGGAAACTAGAGAGTTGGGCAATAGGGCCCCCAACTCCTTGTTCATGATCGGACTCTTCTGTGGCTCTTTCATCCTCGCTGTCCCCAAAATAAGACTGCTGATCAGACATATCAGATGCTGATTCATAATCTGAATAGGTTCCCATTTGATTATAACGCCCTCTTCCAGGACATCTATGGCCTTTAGTCCAAGGCTCTAAACATGTGTAACATTTGCCCTCCTTTCTGAGCTGTTCACGTTGCTCTTCAGTCAATTTAGGTGGGAACTTCTTGTGCTGATTAGAAGAATGTCTTCTATCCTTATCCTTCTTGTGGCCAAAAGGCTTAGGCGGAAATTTAGGCCTAGGAGCTGATAACTCCATACTACGAGCCTTCTTGATTGCCTCATCAAGACTTGGTGGATCGAAAGCTTTAACCCATCCTTTCAAGGGTTCAACCAAACCTTCAGAAAACAACACAACCAATCTTCTTTCGGTGATGTTGGGCACCATCACGGAAAGCCTCTGGAAATCAGCAATGTAAGAATCCAAGGAGCCATGCTGTTTGAGTTGTGCAAGCTCGCGAAATCTTACTTCAGGATCCTTAGTGTCGAACCTTTCAATCAGCTTGTTGGTGAATTCTCCATAGGTTCGAATAAGGTTATGGCCAAGAGTGACCAAACCATGGTACCACCACTCATGGGCAGCTCCTTCTAAATGGAGTGTTGCAAACTTGATGGCATCTTCTTCTGGCATGGGACGAAGTGAAAGGTAGTTGTCTAACTTCTGAACCCATGATCTTGCTGAACACGTATCACTTCCATCGAAGTGAGCCAATGTTACCTTCCCTAAGGCTTGATGGAAATCAGTTCTAGGAACCCAATTAGCTCGGTTATCAACTCTTCTTCCTTGTCTTCTGTCCCTCTGATTCAAGAATTGATCAAAGGACCATTGGTTCCTAAGATCAGGGGGTAGGGTAGCATACTCCATATAGGCTTGTCGGGCATCGTCTACCAAGGGAACGGGAGCTTCAACTGGTTGTTCTTCTCTTGGAGTGAATGTAGGAAAGAGCGGTCTAGAGGCTGATCCGCTAGAGATGGCATCATGCTGTCCAATGGTTCTACTACCTCCATTACCATTGTTTCCATTATGCCCGTTGTTTCCATTGACACCACTGCTTTCTCCTGTAGCATGGTTTTGATTCGGAATATGGTTCTGAGTAGCTTGCTGATCCATTTTAGCAAGTAATCGAGACATCATCTCAATCATTCCATCAAACTTCTTTTCCATCCTTGCATCCTTCTCTTCCATGGCTGTCCTAAGACTATCTGACATGTTCTCAACTGTTTTACCCGTATCCACTGTTATTCCAGTTTCTCTCAAAGCCTCTGAAAAAGTATCTGCTTCTGGCACTGACGGAAGCTGTATCTGTTGTCTTCTGGCCTGACCTCTGGTGAAGTATCTGCAATCACTGTCACTCATCTGACCATTGAATCACTGTTGGGCACAGGTTGGCAGAATCATGGCTCTGATACCACTGTAATGAACCGGTCCAATTTTTTTTTTGTTTTTTCATAAAGATTACAATGCAACATGCACCCGTTAAGGTTAGCATAAACCAAAACGATGCAGAAAGTAACTCTAACCAGAATGTACACCAGGATCCCGATGCGGGCAAGGTGTGAGCATTGGTCAGAGGATCTCAAAGTAAATACTGAACAAGAACTCTAACCAGAGATGCGCCGGCGAACGACGAGCATTCGGTCAGAGGATCCCTATCTATTGCAATACTGAAAATAGCTCAACACCAAGTATGTGCTACTCGATCCGTGAAGGATAGGAGGCGACCATATGGCGGAGACTTAGGAAATTACAATGCAAGAAAGTAAAAGGCGGCAAGCCAGCCTCTTCCACTTATTCAGTGGGCAGTACAAGTAAATACCAAATGAGAGGAGAGAATTGCTGACAGTACTACTGTTCAGCTTACAATAAATTAGAGAGTTTGTCAATATCTTAAGATTAGAATCCTTTCGAAGCTATATCAAATTAAGAACTCCCTTTCACACTCCCAAGCTCACTGAATATCAACTCCTCACACACTAATGAACTTTCTCAAATCTGATGTGACTGTTTTTGACAGAAATGATACAGAACAGCAGCATGAAAACTCATCAAAATGCATATAACTCACTCTAAACACATCCTATTGACGAAAGATCAAATGCAGATTGCTATACTGATGCAGGCGCCCAAGATACAATCCCTAAACCACTCAAAACAAGCCTTATTTATTTTTGCACAAACTCCAATGTACCTCAAGATGGTACGGCCCAGCTGCAAGGGCGAATTTCCTTTATAAAATCAAAGAGACATAAATAAAATCTGGAAATTGGCAAGCATGGTCGCCCTTCATAAACAGATTGAAAGATCCAACACCCAGAATGATAACATTTTTATTTCATGAGCTACGAGCGATTCTTACATTCCTCAATGACATTCAGCAACATCAAAATATGACAGAAAATGTAAACTAGAACTCCAACAATGTAATTACTCAACTAGAAATGCAATTCAAACCTAATACAAGCTAACCTCTCAACTAGTTGCTATCTTTCAAGCAAGAAGATGAGCCAATGCTAGGAGGTGTGCTTTCCTCGAAGCGAGTGCCTGAATACAATCCAGCAGCATAACGGTGTAGTAGACAGAAGATGCCAAATGAAGAGCTGAGGCCTGCTTAAATAGAAATGAGAGAAACATCTAGAAACTTCCAGAGGGCGCCCCAAAACCCTAATTTTCAAATTACTCATTTCCCACCAAAAGAAGGCGTCCCTTTTCCTCCATAAAATATTTCACTTTTTTAAAATAAACTTCATCTCACAAAAGGGCGTCCCATTTAATAATCTCAAATTTGACATTTAAAATATAATATAACTCCTTATGACGCCTTGACCCTCAAAAGTCCCCTTTTTAAAAACAACTTAAAGTTGCACTGCTAGACCAAGGGGTATAATATTAAAATAATAATATTATAATAAAATACTTATCTCTCCACTAAAAAATGCGCCCAAGGCCAAGAATTGAAGTGCCAGCTGAAACAACAGAAGAGGTGATCCAACTGAACTGAACCCAAACTGTCCACTGCCAGAAATAGAATTTACTAAAAATAGTAAATTCACGAAGTAGCCCGGAATGCCGAACTGAACACACCACTGCGAAGCTCTCTGAAAACCCAGAAAGAATCCGCAGTCAGAAACCCCAACTCCAAGCAACAACCTCCTCAAAACTAGGAAACCCTAATTTCACCCTCCGCACAGCCTACGGGTCTCCGGAATAGGCCAACGGTCAACAGAAACGATCACTGCTGAGAAGGGGACATTACAGGAAAGTACACCTACGTCATAACATGGTTAAAAGAACCAAAGTATCGTTTACATAGAAAAGCTAGCAGCAAGCAAATGGATTATTAGTAACATAGGGGTACTAATAAAAACCATATGGATTATTAAAATAGCAGAATAAAGAGAGAAATTGTGCTCATGTAGATATTTTTTCCCAATAATGGTTAAAAAAATACGACTTCTACAAAATTTTCAATATTGCTCATACATGTTAGAAATATTAATAGATTATCTTCTCCAAATCCATCCAAAAAGCTACACAATCCAAATTCTGGACTGCGACAGAAAATAAAATGTAATGAAAACAAAATCTCTGACTGTTATGAAAACACATTTAAAAGATCTATTTACAGTGAGAAACGCCTTATACCATCAAATGGGACTTCTATTTTTTATCAGGCCTCTTCTTCTGTAAAATTTAGGACAGAAACAAGACAGTCTGTTGGGGTGTTGTCGATGCAGGTGCACACATGGCAATTCCACTTGTCCTGCACAAACCAATGGCCACCCAACTGGAGTGAGATGCCACACCTGCTTGTCACCCAGGCCCTGGAAGCATAGTAGCAAAAAGTGGAAAAAAATCGTGATTTTCCACAAGAACTTGGAAGTTGGAAATCAACCTCAAAAATGAGTTTGTGCAGCAGAAAAGCATGGGACCACAAGAATTGCGATTAAATCGGGAAATTAGAGTTTCTGGCAATTTTCCACAATATTTTGGTTTAAAAATTAGAGTTCCTGGTTTTTTTAAATTTCCGTGGCTATTATTTTCTGATTTTTCCCTAACCCAGCAGCTCCCCCAGGATCTCAGATTGTTTACTCAAAGACACAAAGGTAGAGAGGTGTTGCACAAAAGGTTAGTCACTGGCATGGTCGAGAGCGCAAGCTGAGCATACTTTTCTTAGGAATTAATGACAACTAAAACATCAAAGATAACTCAAAACCGAGTAAACATTCCATTACAAATATATTAACTCAGAATAATGGCTTCATTATATTCATCATTTGCACACTCAGACATCTTGGGTTCATTACAAAGTTCTGCATATGAGTATACGTTACTAATTCTATTCTTTCTATTCTATCAAACTCTCTACATCTCCTCTCTAGCTAACTCTCTATATATCTTCTTTGTATCTTTTGTTTTCTCTCTCTACTCAACCATCTCTTTTTGCGTGTTCTTTGTCTTTATAGATGCTTCTTGCCTCTAATTTACTTGGTCAAAATTTGTTCCTGAATCAATGGTCAAGATTGGTTCTTACATGCATGGATGGGATTGATCCTCCTCATTCTTTCAAACGATAGTGTCCTACCACATGGTCTGCCATTGTTTGCCACATAGCCCATGTGGACTATTTGTCAATCCTCCAAGGAAGTCTCTCTCGGGTCTTTGTGAAACTTTCAATGTTGATGTCAACCCTATTTTGCTCGAGTCCCATCCCATTTGTGTGTGCTAACCTTATTTAGCCACCATTGATAACTGATCTGCGAAATCCCAAGTCACTCCACCTCCTACAAGTGTTGCCAAGTGTTCAATAATTCTTTGGTGTTTGTGTGTTTGAGAGGCCCTTGTCATTTTCCCAAGCTATGGGCTTTCAAGTGGACTTGGAACTAAAGGAACAAGTCCCCAAGTTCCAAGTTCCCCCGAAACTCTAATCCGCATCCTTCTTCATTGCTCCTCTTTTCCTCCCATTTCCTGTCAGGCCACAAACCTTCACATGGAATTGGAACCTCGGAACCAAGTCCCCAGTGTTCCAAGTCCGCTCACTATCCCAACCTCTGCACCCCCACTCTCATCTCTTTCCCCTTTTCTCACCGAGTGCAAACACCTAGGAGGCATTGGGACAAGGGACTAAGTCTCAAGGTCCCTAGTCCCCCCAACACCCTAGTCCCCAATTCCTACTCTACCCTCCTCCCTGCAAGTCCCCTTTTTTATTTTCCTTATTCCCCTAGAGGCCAAACATCCAAGAGGACACCAAAACTTCCTCACTATCTACCCTCAGTTTTCTCCTCCACAACTCTGTCTCAATTCCCCAATGTTCCTCTAGTACTCACCACTCCCTAGTCCCTCTCAAAACCCAATCCCCACTCTATCCCAATTCTTGTCCTCAATTCCTCTTCATTCCTAGTCCCAAATCCTCCTCCAAACCTAACCCCTGACCCAATCTTTTCCCTTCAAACCCCAAGTCCCCAAAGGAATACTTCACCCTCAAACCTCTCCTTACTCCCATGCATTGATTTCTTCTCAACCCTTAAAACCCGACTCTTCCTATTGGTTCCAATTCCCTATTTCCTCCCACCTCCCAACTCTCCCCAATTTCATTCACTCATTCTCTGCGCTAGATCTACAAACTTCCCCTACACTTTTGAACCTAGTTCTGAGGTCCCTCCTAAACTCGAAAACCTGCCAAACAACTCATTTTGCCCCCTAAACCCTATTTCATCTACTCCTATGGCTTGCCCATCACTCCATTGATGTCGGATTTGGCATTGCAACCACCAATTTGTATTTCCCACCCAAAGAACCCATTGTTCCATATGTTGGCACAATTCCAAAGGCAGATCTAATAGAGAAAGACATGAGTGGTCAAGTGCCATAAATGTGGTCATTGGACTTCATGTTGCCTATTTTGACCAACATCGGATCTCGACCACTGATCTGTGAGGTCCCACAAGCTTAAACAACTTCCACATGTGACATCCACAATTTGGATGATTCCCAAACGCCAAGTCCACAATTTCTTCCCACTTTCAAGCCCCTACAAGCTACTAAAGGCCAAATGTGGAAATCTATAAATGCCAACTTGTTCATCATTCAAAGGGTTGATCACAAAGCCAATTTTCTAGTCTAGGAAGGTCTACAATTGATTCTTAAGGCATCCAATGATACTAGTCTAAACTACAAATGAAGGAATACATGTGAAGAGTAGGAAAGGTTTGTAAAAGCACATCTCCATGTAATGGTATGTCTCCATAGCAATTTGTAATAATTCACGAAAATGTATGGTCACAGTTGTGCATTTTCTCTCACCACATTTGCTAGTGTGATTGTAGTAGGGGTTAAATGAAGGGTGATAGCTTCCAATGCATTACAAATGCTTTGTAATGGTCTCTCCTTTGATGCAAATGGGTTATTGTAGTTCTAAGATGGATTATTACATATGATATAATCTTTGATTGTCATGTAATTGAAATTTAGTCCGTTGATACTTTGCCATGATATCTCTTTCCTCTTTGTTGTTCATGACTTTGTTGCCCAATGGAGTAGGCGCCAGTCCATATTGTTGCAAGATCAAACATTCATTATTTAAAACACCCCCCATCCCTAATAGAAGTAGGAGTAGATTGGGTTTAGTTTAGGGTATACATGTTATTCATTATTCATTGTTATAAACCAAGGAGCAATCTTAAGCAAACCTAAATAATTAAATCATCAAAGAATCATGGCATGCACGTCTACACCTTACCACTATGTATGAAATAATGAATGCAACTATCTAGGGGATTATACTATTGTGTGCTATCTATAGATGCATGTACAAGGTATTTTATCTATATAAGAGGTTTTATGTAGCTAGTTTGTCTTTGACCTAGTGACAATTATTGGGGTCAAGCATACATTGGGTATAGTTGCCATTGTTGCAATCAAGTTACATTTTAATTGGTTTAAAATCCTATTAAAGATACCTTTGGAAATACCCTCCCAATTCTAAGCTAAGCTCAAAGTGCAAGAGAGTATACCCACTATCGTCAATTGGCCTTTACCCCCCCTCTATCTGTTGATGAATTCCTTTTTACCTTCTAGATGACACACCCTAGCCTTGAAAGTGAAACTATATTCTAGGATTGAGGAGCAATGGTTTTGGGACCCAATAGAATGGCACCATTGCCAAGGATGTAAAATCTTGGTTCCTATCTTGAAGACCCTTGCAACATTGCTAGTTAAGAAGTTGCTTTGCATTTGCAGCAGTGTTCCATGGGGACGCATCCCCCCCAAAAAACCTCACATTTCCTAGACGGGGACGTCTCAAAGACTTGGGGACTTGGGGGGGGACGTCCCCCCACCAACCCACCATCCCACCACCAATGTCGTTGTCTCCAAGATGCCGCTAGGACTTCAAGGACGCTGGGGTGTCCTCAAGATGTCTAGGGGACTCCTAGTTGTCTCCAAGATGTATAATTCTTATACATTTTTTTATAACTATTTTTTCAAGTACTATATGTATTTCAACACCCCTGTCGCCCCCCATTGTCGTCCAATCGCCGTCCCCCTGCCGCCCCCAAACTTAGACCCCTCCTCGCGTTTCCAAAACGCATCCCCTGCTGTCCCCCCGTCCCTGTCCTCGAAACCCCGTGGAACAACGATTTATAATTTGTTGTGTGTGTGGGTTGGTAGCCTATCAACTTACGCCAACAAAATGGTTGGGAATGTAATTCATTGGGTTGAAATAAAACTGAAGACTCTGTTGGTGAGCTGAACCCAAAAGTATTTTATTGCCTTGGAGAAAAGTGTGCTTCAAGGATCCTCTTTTGAAAGAGGTAGCAACTCAATTGTCTAGAAAGAAAAAAAATTATTGCTGTTGTACTTTGTCTGCTGTTAGTGTTTAGAGAACACATATCAAGTCTATAGCAGTTGGTGATGAAAGGTACAAATGCTTTTCTTCTTACTTTTGAGGCATTGTTTCTTTCATGGTAAAAAAACATAAAAATTTGAAACCTCAGTTTTCTGCCCTACATGGTGGTGTGTGATTAGTCATGGCTGATTGGTATGGACATAATACTCCTTTCAGTGTTCCTCCAAGTGCTTCATATATTTCTAGCCCTAGGAACTTCATCCAATCAGCTGTCCGTGACTATTTAGTGTGTTTCCTCGTGGTATTCAAGTAGCCCTATATCATGTGCAAACCCATGCCCAGATGTGTAAGCATCCATACAAGAAAGCAAGCAAAAACCCAATGAGCTTGATAGAATGAAAAAAGAATGTGAATGGGTCAAGCTATTGCAATCCAATGTCCACGATGAGCACACACTTATACTGAGAGACTGGGGGGGGGGGAGGACTGTCATGACCCTGAAATCATGACATTTAGATAAGAAAAAGCATATTTTATTAACCATTTGATATTGTTATAATTATAATTGTCAAAGACAATATTATAATAACGTGTTGTTTATTAGATTAAGGATATAAATCTAGGTCATTCCCAATTAAGAAACTAAGGTGTTGGATCATCCAAATTTTTGTTGCTTGAGGACAAGCAAATTTGGGAGAGAGGGAGCGAGGGGGACTGTCATGACCCTGAAATCGTGACATTTAGATAACAAAAAGCATTTTATTAACCATTTGATATCGTTATAATTATAATTGTCAAAGACAATATTATAATAACGTTATAAATATTAAAATAATATTATAATCATTATAATATAATGGGTATTAAAGTATATAAAATCAATATAAAACTCAAACATAAACTAATATTATAATTAAATTAAATTATGGAATATAAAATTAATAATGTTTATTTGCTGCATGCATTCATGGGAAAGAGGTGAATAAAAGAAATAAAATTATATGATTTTTTTATTAATTTAAAAGACTTTAGTAATAATAGTAAAAGTTAAAAATAAATAAAATAATAAATATATATATTTTCGTTTATTTGAAACTTTGCATTGGAATGAACTTAAAAATAAAAACTTGAGAATCGCATGAGGCTGAAAAGAAGCGGTGGGCTAAAATAGAGGAAACTGAAGTTAATTGAATTGCATGAACATAGGAAGTAATAGTAAAAATAAAAGCTAAGAATTAAACGGTGGAGAGAAATTAATAAATAGAAAAGAACCGATACCTTAAAAGAGGAATATACAGGTATAGCTATTGGAAATTACGGGGGGCATCAATCACAGTGACAAGTTGGTTGGAGCAGAATCGGGTTTATTTAATACAGTCAGAGAACTAAATACAGGTGTAAGTAATGATTTTGCCTCTTAAATTTTAAATATATTTGGATGCTTTATATAAATATTTTCTCAATACCCAAAGCATTTCAATGTAAATTTATATATATTGTACTGCCTATCAACATTTCAATAGAATACCTTATAAAATCTCTATCAATGAGTATCTTCCAACTAAATAAAGATTTTGCCATTTTAATTGAGTACAGTTAAAAAAAATTGTAACATACTGACCCTTTCATAAAGTAAAAATTTCTTAATTTTACACCAAACAAGTAATGGTAACAAGTAATAAAGCCATTGCACTAAAAATTTTATTTTCTTTTGCTGATAATTTCCAAACATGATACAAACATATTCCTTCAAGTATTTTTTTTCTTTTCAAATATACATCAGAGTAAGAAAGCATACAAATACATACATAGCTCATGGAGCTTTTGAACAAATAGTAGTAAGAAGGTCAGGGATCCGTCCTTTCAAATCTTGGTTCTTCGGTCCCCTATTGTGGAGGAGAAGCATCACTCAAACGCTTTTCCGCCAACCACGGACTCTTAATGCGGTCCCCCGCACATCTATCATTCGATAGATGGCCCTTCCCTTCGACGAAGAGATTGGTAAAGTAACCAATAACAACAACCAACTGAGCATAGTGTTGTGTCCTACATAACTAGATCCTTTAGTAACACGACATTCTCGAACTAGTATGTAATACGGGATCACAGTGAATTGACAGTGTAGTCTCAAGCATCACACAGTCTAAGTGGATGTCGTACATTGCACTACTTTGGCCAAAGTGTTTCATTCAGTATGTTCTACTAAGGGTCATTTGTCACGTACACTATTCAGGACCGATTTGACTTAAGGCTATCTTACACTATGCATAGGTATTGTTCAATGGATAATCTGTATCCCAGACTAGCCTACAACATACTAAACTACTAGAAATGAATCTACTTAGCAAGTAAGTACACAAGTTTCCTCCCAATACTAGAATACTATCCTAGGAGTAACACGAGCTTTTCCGAGTTAAACAAATAACTTAGCTGGTTGAACTTCAAGTGACTCTTGCATTCATTCAAACCTAGTAAATAATAACTATTGCAAATAACATTCTCCTATTATGGAGATCTTACATACAAACATTGTATAACATAGCTAGAATACATCATTTTTCCTTTCACAGAAGACAAACATATTCACTTCCTATGCACAGACAAAAAATACAATTCAAGCTGCATAACGATTCTTGCAAATAAATAGTAAAAGAATATCCCATGCCTATATTTGCTTTTCCCAATGTGATGACAGTGTAGCCTTCACTAATAGCTCAATCCAACTTCTCAAATAAATTCCCAGCACTTCTGAAATTGACAACTCTTCCTCACAAAATCAACTCTTCTCACACTTAGAAATCAGATATAATGAACTGGTAAAACTCAGAAGTAATAGCCAGCAATGCGTATTCCTTTGGTATGATACGCCTACCTCAATGCTCACACAGAAATGAATGATGGTAGCAAATAATATTCACTCTCTAAATGGTAAGAATGATACACAGAAAATGCTCAAGGTAAATCGAATATGAAGAATGGGATAACACAAAAGGCAAGACAATGATATGACAATGGCAATGAGAATGGTACGATACAGGAGAGTTGGCGACTATTTATAGAGAACCCGGCTCTCCAAACTCCTACAGCCATGGCATGTGAATTGACACCACTGCCATTTTGAATTGTTCAACCTAGAGGTGGCGCCAACTCCAACATGTACTCAGCAATGAACATGGTGAATCAACTTCTAATTTTGCCAACATTAAGAAGACTGTTTCTAAAAGCACATGGAAAAATTCGCAAATCAACAACTACAAAAAACTAGTAATAGAGGTGGCGCCAAAGTTGTGAGATGGCGGGATTTTCATAATTTGAGAAGAAGTCAATAATAATTCATTAACACATACCCAGCATCGACTATTTTCTGGGTTGAGTCGATAAAAGTCATTTACTACGTTGAATTTAGTCAAGCTCCAGATATCGACTTGGTCAAAGATTTAGATGCATTTCATGGATTTATCCCTACGTGTTCACTAACAGGTGATGCGCGATTTCCCTCAGAGTCGTATGCGATTCAAAGTTCGAATTCCATTATATTAACTATATCAGCATATATATGCCAAAGTTTATATTCGTAAATTGAAGTCTTCACAAAATTGATTCATTTATTAAATCTGAATAATTCAATTTCCAAAGTTGAGAATAATATGTATATATATATAAACTTTGTTTATATATAATATACATATATATAAACTTTATATATATATGTATATTATATATAATATATAATATATGTATATTATATATAATATATAATATATGTATATTATATATAATATATAATATATGTAATATACATATATCTATATAAACTTTATATATATATATATATATGTATATTACATATAATATATATAATATACATATATATATATATATAAAGTTTTTATATATATATATATATATTTAAATACCAAAATTTATATATTTATGTGTGTGTGTGTGTATCAATATAACTATAATATATATATAATATTTAATATATATATTATATATATACATATATATAGTTATAGTTATATATTAATATAACTATAATATATATATATATATATCATGAGCCAATCAACATACATCCGATATATATATATATATGTAAATTCGGAAGGTAATAATAATAATATTAATATCCACATTATACAAGATGTGTGCATATATACATATATATACCTGTGTATACCTCTACGTACACATGTGTAGGTATACCATATCGATGCATCCGTATGAGCATATCGATTTGCCAACGTACGCTTTTATCGATATGTATATACATATGGATACATGTATATACTATACGTATGTATACATGTTCACATCTAATTCACTTACATCCATTTACGTTACCATCATATTGATAGGTGTGTACATGTGGTATATCTATACATATGCATTTACGTGTCAATAGATCCTCCTAACATGCATATGCATACATATAAACATACTTCCACCTACATCCCACCTATCACAAGATAGATCTCAGAAACCAAACAGATAAACATCACTCGCAAATGCATATAGAAGTAAACAAGACTCCTAATGCAAACATACAAACTATGGATGACTTACCTACAATCCACACAAACTGACTCAGTTCACTCAATCTAAGGTGGTGTGCGTATGCTCAGATAGTTTACTTTACCGGTTACCCGACCAAGATCTTCTCCCAAGTGATACTTCCCCTCCGCCTAGAGGAATGGTACATATACCTGCATCCGCTGACACATGCTCACGGCAGTCAAATGTTCACAACATAAGCAATATACATAAACACCTCCAAAGTTAGAATAATCACAATTCAATAACCTTATGTAATATTTCACCAAGGATAACATCAATTGAAGTAACATTAAATGAGACAATCATCAAATGTGAAAACACTCATATTGATAACAAGGAACAAGCATATTTTATTCATCACCAGAATTCTCATTACATCCATTTTTCCCTATGCAATAATAGTAAATAGTAACTATACAATCGGGGTGTAACAAAAATTCTAGATAACTACTTAAATTCATGGGGATTTTACCATTAATTATGGAGTCTTGGCATGTGCTATACGGACTGTTGGGGTTGAACATTTATCAGCTTTTAAGATCTTTAAATAATTTTTCTGGTTTGATTTGTTATGCTGTTTGGGTCTGGTATATATGGATTTTACTATTTATTGTGATAAACTTAGTGATTACCAGAATTTTAAAATACACTCAACATATGTATATATGACTGATCAAGATAAGGTCACAAGCTAACAATTCATATAGAATTATTTTCAATCATTTTTATATACTAAAAATTTTGGCTCAAAAGTGATTTTTCTTACGACCTACAATTTTGTATTTAATTTTATAACACTTTTTTTTTTTTTACTTTTGCATTAAATACTGTATAAAATTTAGGAATACTATCATAATCAAATTGCATGGCAAATTCAAGTTGCATATAACATATAGTGAAAAGCATATCAATCATTTTTAATTACTGTTTTTAAGAATGAAGTAGAGAAATGTCATCAAAAAGATTTATACATGTTAAAATTAGTAGCATGTAAAGAAATGAATTATATGTCAATGATTACTTTATTGTATTTATGCATGTGAAGTTAAAACAAGGAAAGAGGTATGATTGAATATTTGCATGAAAGGAAAGAGTAAACATTTATTTTCATGAGCATTATGCATATTACTATTTGCTATGTGTTTTGGGTTTACCTTCCGAGATAGATGCCCAATATGGGCTAACAGAGAAGGTCGATCCTCTTTTCAGGATCTACTTGATACTTTAGTGCTTTGGCCAAAGCCATGTGTTCATTACAATAGATGAAATTTTGTAATGTCCCCATTTTACCTATTTGCCCTTCAGTGACTGATAGCCTATTTCCAAAAGCCTGTAGGCTCGTTAGAGGTTAAATTAGGGTTTCCTATTTTATAGGGGCTCTGAAGCATTTTTTATGGCTTGCATGTTAGAGTTTCGGATGCTTGTCTAATGGGGTTTTTTGGGTTTTTAGAGAGCTTCGCAATGATATAACATGCAAAATGAGTTGAGCAACTTTTTAGAATTTACTATTTTTAGTAAGTTCTATTTCTGGCAATGCCATCTTGGGCAGTAGCATCAGCAGCTAGCTCAATTTCCATTTTGGGCAAAGCAGTTTGGAGTATAGTTGGTTTTCAACATTTTTAAGGCACATTTTGGTAAAATGATTTATTTCAAGTCATTAATATTATGTTTCCAAATTGACCCCTTGGCCTAATGTAATGACTTGAAGTTGTGTTAAAAGGTGGTACTCAAGGGTGGACACCTCATGGAGAAATTAAAATGATTTTTTATAATGTTTATTGTGCCTTGAAGTTTGGACGCCTAAATAAGGTGGAATAAAGTGTTTTGAAAATTTAAATATTTCAAAAAGATGAATAGGCGTCCCTTTGGAGGGAAATGTTGGGAATTTGAAAGGTCATTACTAACTCTATAAAAGAGAGGCTTTGCTCATTCATTTGGCATCTTTGGAAAAATATAACAAAATGCTATTGGATTGAATTCAAAACCCGGCTAAGGGGAAACTTAGCAATTCTACTCCATTCTTCAGGCCTGCAAGTATGGTTCCCTAGATGGTGGATCGAGGGTGTGCTTCATTTAAAAGTGCATATTGTGCATCAAATTGAAGATTTTGGTAATAATTTCCAGTTTTGTACTTGCTGGTTTATACATGGCTGTAGATAATTTTCATTCATAACTTCTTGAGAGATTTTATTCTTGTTCTGGGCATTGAAGCTAATCATTTCCTTGCTAAAGGCGACTCCATTTGCAAAAGATCAGATTTTATTGTGTTGTCCTTGATTTTTTTAGAGTGGTTGTACCTTCTCCTAGGGCCGTACTTGTCCTTGCTGCTTTGGAATTCAAGCTGGGCTGTGTTGAGGTCATTGTGCTTGGTTAAAGAAGATTTATTGGTCGCCTAGCATTGGAGGTATTACATTTTCCATTTGTATGGATTTGGTGAAGTGTAGTTGAAGTTTTTGAGGGTTTGATAGTGTCTTTCTTGCTGGTCTGAGTATTTCAATTTGCTGGTCTTATATCAGACCTGATTATTCCTCTTAAATGCTATATTTCTTGGGTCTTTCAATTCATATTTGTAAACAGATATACAGTATAACCTTTGCAGAAATTTGAAGCAGATTTCTATTCAAAATTCATTGTAAGAGGCTCATTGTAAGTTGGTTACAGTAGTACTGTATCAACCTTTTTTATCATTAGCTTATTTTCAATTGTAACACTTTGTAAATTGCAGATAATTTGCATTGTAAGGCTGTAAATTAGTAGTACTAATCCAGTCAATATTATTGCTGCATTTACTTTGTGATTTTTATGCAAAACACTATAACCCCTAGATGGTTTACCGCCAATGTGGAGAATAAACAAATTGTATCTCTCTTTCTCACCCACTGAAAAGTGGTGAATCCCCACTCACGAGTGGATGCCCGCCGCAGCGGATGAATTAGTTTGTTTTGTAATTTCTTCCCCCCACTGAATTAGTGGAAGTGTGGAAAACTTTCATGGCTGGTTCACCGCCTAGCTCCATTCAATTGTAATTTCATTTCAGTTATTGCTTAGTTTTCTCCGCCATATGACAACACCTCTCCTTCCTTGGGATTGAGTGTGCATTTTTGGCGTTGAGATCTTTTAAATTTGGATTTCAATTTTGGAGCTAACGCTAATTCATTTGGCATAGTGTTGATTGTTGGTGAAATTCTTGGGAAAAAATGGAAGGGGCATATTTCAAATTTATCTAGCAAAATTACTATATATTCTCTGCCATATCATGTTTGTGGGACATTGCATGCTCATGCTAGAAATGCATGTATATACATCAGGCTTGCACCGGGATTCCCTCCTGCTTTTTGTTTCCAGGTTGCTAGGTACTCCATGCAAAGTCAAGTATTCTTCAAGTTAGGAAGAATTCTGGGAAAGCGTAAGCTTCGTGTTTGGGCAGAAAAGCGCATGAGCCATGTTCTCATCTCTTGACTTGCGGATGACTATGAGGGTCAATGGCAGTCAGAAACTATGCTATTTATGTCCTCACACTGTTGTCGTATCATTGTTTGTAATATTTCTTCCAATTTTTAAATTTAGATCATTCCATGGCTTGAAAGCCTGAATTGAATGTTGTATATCAGCTATTATGTGCATTTGGCTGGATTATGCACTACTTACATGAGGTTATGTTATGTAATTTATTTACTTAATGATGTATCATTTTTATTCCATACCTATTGATCATTTTGTGAGATTTAATTGGGACACGATCCTTACACAAAATCCCTTTGAATATCCTATCCTATTGCATTTACAACATAGTCATGGCCACCAAGCATAACACAACTTGCTTTCCAGTGGTGCCTTTTTGTTTTTCATAGGTGTCTAGCATAATGTAGCTTGCTAGCCTTGTGGAGCCTTTGACCATTTTTGTGTGGCGCCTTATCAAAGTTATTAGGGAGTATAACTTTTGGTATGGTTGGCATATGGGAGCCTATAGACCTAGCATGACTTTCCCATCAGCCACCTTTTTGTGGGTACATACCAACCTAGTGTGTGTTTCTCACTTTCTTGGGGCTCACCTAGTGGACACTAGATTTCACTAGCCCTCGTGAGTATATTTTGTTTGCATAGTGGACAACGGGGTTTCACTTGTGAACACATTTTATGGACAATAGCGCAACCACGACTAGTCCATCATTCCTTTTCTTTCTTTTTGCATTAATTTCGACATTGCATGATTGTGTATCTTGTGTTGTTGTTGCAGGCATGTGTCTCTTTGTGCCTTTGTTGGTTTGCCATGAGATCTTAGATCTTGGGGGCTTGATCACCCTCCTTAACTTATTTCATCTTATCTTTCCAACACTTGTACAATTATGCCTATTAGCCTCTAGTTTGCTAAATGTAGGTCCCTGAAGATTGGAAAATTGAAGCCACTGCTCTCGAAGTATGGTTGCCTCCTCAGTGCAATACATTTTACGAAGGGCTTCCATAAGCCCCTCCATTACCTCATCATCCTCAGAAGGAAGTATTCGGCCAGGTATAGGTGCATACCATTTCGGATTAAGAGCATAGGCAGCCATATGAAGAGGGGTGTTCATTGTGTTCCACCTCTTTGTGACAATAGACCTAATATGCTCCTCATAGAATTGCAATCCAAGATCCGTGTCACGAATTGCTTTCTTCATTTCACCAAGCATGCTATCAAAAGTCTCATAAATCTCTCCAAGGCTAGGAGAGTCGGTATCCGCATACCTGATTACCCTCACAATAGGTGATATGATATTGCAAATATATCTACAAGCAACATTATGACATGAACACTATTAGCACTAATAATGAAAATAAAATTTCTAAAATAAAATATTAAAAACTAAAAAATAAAAAGTAAATCAAAGTAGTAAGTACATACTCAAACAAATTTTCTTACTTGATATTGGACCACCAACTATCATTAAGCACCCTTTCTCTCACCACCTTCCCTTCTTTTGTCTTTTGATTGCGCCCACTTTTTCCACTCTCCACAAACCACCATGGATTGTAGAGCATCTTGCACCTCCAACATCCTCTCCAACAATATAAAATAGCTCGCATATCTCATCTCAACTGGTTTAACGAATGCTTTCTTTGAATAAGACCAAAATAGTGCAAGTGTGATGATTAGATACAAACATTTGTATGTCTCTAGCTTTGGCCACTACTACCTTCACCCAATCTATTTTTCCAATGTCTTTCAAAGCATTATTCAAGGCATGTATGTAGCATGAAGTCCAAAAAATATGTCTATAAGCACAGCACTCTCAATCATCAAACCAGCTAGCTTGCAAACACGGGTTGAATTTGTCACAACTTGCACAACATTTGAAAATCCAACCTCCTCTATGGCCTCCTTCAAAATGGCAAACTGGAAATCAGCATCCTTACGTTTCCCAGAACAATCAATAGCTCTAAGAAAGTATGAACCAATAGGGCATGTAACAATAATATTGATGAGAGGCAGATGTTGAATATCAGTCCACCGATCCATGACAATGGAACAACCAGTCCTAATCCATGTTTGTCTCATCTCCTCCATCAACATGTTCACCTTTGAATATTGTTTGTCAAGGAGGGAGGCACGCAATCTATGTTCTCGAGGGGGGGCATAAGAGGGTCCAATTGTTTGTGCATCTCTCAACATAGCTTTGAAATAAGGTGACCTTGCCAAATGAAATGGAATAGCATGGGCATAGAAAAAATTGACCACTGAATCACCGGCTTGCTCACATTTTTGCACATTCATTAACCCCATCACTGTATTTTTTTCACTTGCCTTCCTCTTCCCTTTTTCACAACTCTCTCCAAATGATACATTGGAATAGTCATGCAAATCACTAGATGTCCATTTCTTACTGTGAGTAGTACCCATGATTTTGTCCTCACCCACTCCAACCAATTTTTCCATTAAAACCTGTTGCTCCAATGTTATATCTTCACAAACTCGAACCCCATGTCCACTCTCACCCAATAGATGGGTTCTAACCCTAGTATAGCTCCCTTTGTAATCAGTTTTACAAATATGACAAAGCCAATGCCTGCTGCCCCCTCACGTTTTACCCATAGTTAAATTGGTGGCAAATTGAAGCAATGGTCTTTTGGGGTTGAAAGGGCCTTTTGCAAAATTTTTAAGATCAGGTTCAGGGCATTTAAAACGGTCTTGAATACTTCCAATAGAAGTTGTGTTTCAATTTTCCGATTGAGAAGGGTTTAATTCTTCAACTTCATTTTCACTGCCCTCATTCATACTTTCATCACTGTTGTTGTCCATTTTGTAAGGGTTTTATGATCTGAAAGTTGTAACAAAAATATAATACATTTAAAAAAAAATTAAAACAAAAACTTCAAGTCTTCAAAGTTCAAAATAAAATATTTTTTTTTAAAACTAAAAGTAAAACTAAAAACAGTGAAAAAAATTAAAATAGGATAGCAATTTGAATCAACAATAAAATACCTATGCAAAGTTGAAGGAGCAACAAAATGCAAAAAACGTCCCTTCCAAATAGCAGCAAATTTTTAGTTTAGTCGGCCAGAAATTTATCACTTAAAAATTTTCAGTAATAGGGCTAGAAATTTTCTGCAACCCGCGTGCTCTATTCTTCCTATACCTACGTGCTTTGTTCTTCTTTACCTGCGTCTTCTTCACCTGTGATGCGTCAACTCTCTGTGCTGCGTATTTTCTCCTGGTCGCTCTTCTCTGTCGGCAGTGTTTAGCCTAACCGTGCATCAAATGAAAAGTAAAAAAAAATTGTATAAGACTTAAAAGTCTTCAAGTTCATTTCAATTTTAGCCTGTAGGTTGAACAACTAAGAGTAAAGTGTAAACATAATAATATTTTATTATTTAGTCAATGTGCAGGATAAAATTAAATAGTTTGTTATTATTTAAAAAGTTGGTTATTAAATAAATAAAATACGCTTGGTTATTATTTAGTATTTTAATTTTTATTGAACACCCTTGCCATTGATTGTTTAAAATAATAAAATTAAATTAAAAGTCTTCATTCAATTTTAGGTTGAACGACTAAGAGTAAATATAATAATATTTTTGGTGCAGGAGCACCCAAAATACAAGTATCAAATACAAGCATAAATTTTAATGTAATGTTTTTAAACTTTTTGTTTTGTTGTGTACGGTCTAATACACCATTGATAAGGTGTAAGGGACCTTCTTGAAGCTTAGGTTTAATTCTGAATAAATTAGGAATCAATTTGTAGGCGTTTCCTTAGGTTTTGGGGAAAATCGCAAAACACAGTGTTTTCGAACACATATTTTAACCACTTTAGAGCCCGAACTGAAAACCTAACTGATTTTTTTCGGTTTGAAAAGAAAGATCTCGCCATTTTGCAGGGTTGGAAGCTTTTTTGGAAGTTTGTGACTAAGGCGTTATGGTAAAAATAAACAAGAGGCAGTGATTTTATTGAAAAAAAAGACTATTTCCTGTGCATTTTGGCGTGACAGTAAAATAGAAGGATGGAATAGATTTTTTGTTTGTTTTTTTGAGCATGTACAGCAACGTTTGAAGTTTTGTTTTGTCATTTTTCAAATAGTTCTCTCATCGCTTTTTGTTCTTTGTGTAAACTATGTTTACTTTAATTCTGTTTTGGATTAATAAAAGAAAACAGAGATATGGAGTTTTAGTGTTGTTTCTACTCGCACCAGGTAATATGGACGCAAAGGAAGCAATGCTAGGCTCCAAGCATGTAAATAATGTAAATATGGTAGACATTAGAGTTTCTTTAGTCAAGAAAGAAGACTGTTTCTGGGCGAGTTTGCAGACCCGGCTAGAAAGACAGTCAAGAGGGTAAAAGAAACCCAACATAGCAGGGGTGTGCAACATTTTTTTCATCTAATGAAGATTTGTGAATGTAGGCAGGTCAAAGAAAATGTGGAGTGGTAAACAAAAGGCTCTTAAATGCATTTGAGGTCAGTAAAAGTAGAATAAACCAGGGAAAGGTCCTAGGATACCCTAGTTTCCACCAAGATTGGAAAGTACCCCTGTACAGGCAGAAAAGGCACCAATTTCCGAAGAAGCAGTCAAAGCTTGGAAAAAGAGCCAGAGGAATGTTAGCAAGATTGGCACAATTAGTGGGAAGAGAAGAGTTTTAACCTTTTACTTTGAGTTAAGAGGGCTAAAAGGGTTTTGAGGCTTGTAAGCCTGCCCAAGAACCAAGAACTTTGTCTTTGGGAAAACAATGGTGAGCTGTAGCCTAGTGTTTGCTGAAGCATCGTAAAAGATAACTTGGAGGCCTTGGAAAGTGCCACACACACACCCCTGCAACAAAGGTTGGCAGAAAGGAAAGTGGACTAGTCTTTAAAGGAATAAGGGCTAGGTGGTGAATGTGATGAAAGAGTACCAAGAAACGTTTTGTAGCAGCAAATTTGAAACGATAGCAGGGTTGTCATAGTAAACCGGGGGTGCCTCAATGTCAGAGGACCTATAGGTTGCAGGGTGAATGAATTAGCACCTTAGGAGTTCTCAAATCAAGGACTCAAAGCAGTGAGATAGAATTTTCTCATATCAACCCTCGTTCTATCAGATTGGCATCAGAGCCCAGCTAAAGATTTGGGAAAGGAATCTTGCATGTCAGACATAGAATCAAGTGATACTTCCACCATGGTGACCAATGCAGAACTAGCAAAGATGGTTGAAGAGCAGGAAGAAGACAATAAGCAGTTGAGGGAAAGAATAGCTCAACTTGAGGCAGCAGTGAAGAGTGCACAGTTTGAAGGAAGAATTCCGAAAGAAGAAGAGGTTGCAGAGGAAGATAAGACCCCTGAACCTGACCCCGTCTTGAAGGAGGAGCCTTTCTTGAAGGCATTAAAAGCTTTGAGTGGAAAATCATTTGAAGGAGTGCCACTATTTAGTAGAAAGATGGAACCTGACTTAGTCATGGATTGGATAGAAGGAATGGAGAACCACTTCGAATGTGATGGAGTTACAGAAGCACAGAAGGTGAAGGTTGCAAAGTCAAGGTTGAGAGGATCAGCGTTAACTTGGTGGAAGTTTATTCAGACTGAAAGGGAGAAACAAGGTAAGCAGCCCATATCAACCTGGAAAGGAATGGTTGCTAAAGTGAAAGAAGCCTATATGCCAGATGATTATGAAATTCAGCTCCACAAGAAAAGGCAGAGTTTAAGACAAAAAGACCAAGATGTAAACACCTACACGGAAGAGTTTCAGAAGCTTTGTTTGAGATCGAATGTGGCAGAAGATGAGAGCCTAAAAGTGGCTAGATACCTCAATGGTTTGAAGTGGAATATACAGGAAGAGATGGCTTTGCTCAGCCCCAAGACAGTCCACCAATGTTATCAGCTAGCTATCAAGATTGAAGAGAGGAATAAAAGGAAGCATGATCAGTCCTCAAAGGGCAGAGGAAGAGGCAGAGATCAAAAAGGACAGCGTGGAGGTTACCAAGGAAGAGGTGGTGACCAAAGAAGCCAAGGAGAATCCAAGCTTACTGAGCATGGAGGTGAAACCTCATCAAGAGGAGGATTTAATAGAGGAAGAGGACCTCAAGGGGGTTCAAACAGAGGTAGAGGAGCAGGCAGAAGTAACTCTTACTTTGCCACCATGAAGTGTTATAACTGCAATTAGCTAGGCCATCCAGCTTATAGATGCCCAGAGAAGGCTTCATCTAGCAACGAGAAAAGACTAGCTTATACACAAGAGGACATCGTGAGTGTAAAGACACCTGAGATCAGTCACATAGAATCAGAAGTAGGTGAAAATCTGATGATTAATAAAGTGCTGATCAGACAACCGGTCAAAGAAGAACCCAAGCAAAGGAGAGCTTTGTTTAGAGCAAGGTGCAAGATATTGGGAAAGGTATGCAAGGTTATTGTAGATTCTAGTTCTACGGATAATATAATATCTGAGGAGGCAATAAATAAGTTGAAATTGCAGAAGGTACCTCATGCCAATCCCTACAAAGTCACATGGTTGAACAAAGGGCAAAGTGTCTTAGTGAATGAGCAGGTTACAGTGGAATTCTCAATTGGAGGCTACAAAGACAAGCTGATTTGTGATATACTGCCCATGGATGCATGCCATCTTCTTCTTGGCAGGCCATGGCAATATGATAGAGGTGCTGTATATCATGGGAAGGAGAACACCATTGAGTTCACGAAGGATGGAAAAACATTCAAGCTGCAATCGTTGATTGAGGAAAATGAAAGGCAGTCCAAGGTTCCAAACATTATGTTGAGCAGTGGTAAGGAGTTCATCAATGACCTACACCAAGGGAATGAAGGGTATGTGATTATGATGCAGCCCACAGAAGAGAAAAAGGCTGAAAGGGTAGTGTTACCAGCAGCAGTCCAGAACTTGCTTGACAAATACAAGAGCATAGTGAGTAATGGAACACCATCAACCCTACCACCCAAGAGAGCAATAAGTCATCAAATTGACTTCATACCTAGAGCCTCATTCCCTAACAAAGCAGCATACAAACTGACCCCTGAGCAGAACAAAGAGGTGGCTAGACAAGTGGAAGAGTTGCTGAATCAAGGTCTGATTCAAAAGAGTATTAGTCCATGTGCAGTCCCAGTTGTTTTGGCAACAAAAAAAGGAGGTAAATGGAGACTTTGTACTGATTCTAGAGCAATAAATAGAATCACAATTAGGTATAGATTTCCAATACCTAGGATTGAAGATTTATTGGATTGCCTTGGAGGTGCAAAATTTTACACTAAGCTAGATCTTAAGAGCGGGTATCACCAAATCAGAATTAAGGAAGGTGATGAATGGAAGACAACTTTTAAGACAAACGATGGTTTATATGAGTGGAAAGTGATGCCATTTGGCCTCTCAAATGCCCCTAGCACGTTCATGAGACTAATGAATGAGGTGCTTAAAGATTTCACAGGGATTTTTGTGGTAGTTTACTTGGATGACATACTAATTTTCAGTAAGACAGCAGAAGAACATTTGAAGCATGTGGAGATGGTACTCAAAAGGTTGCAAGAAGAACAGTTGGCAATCAACTTTGAGAAGTGTGACTTCTTCAAACAAGAGCTTGTGTATCTAGGTTTTGTGGTATCTCAAGGAACGCTGAAGATGGATCCAAGTAAGGTGGAAGCTATCCTAAACTGGCCTACACCAACCACAGCAACTGAGGTAAGGAGTTTTCATGGTTTGGCTCAGTTTTATAGGAAGTTTATAAGGAATTTTAGTGGTATATGTGCACCAGTGTTAGATACAATCAAGGGTGGTCAGAAAACAAAGTTTAAGTGGACTTTAGAGGCTGATAAAGGGTTTGAAAAGTTGAAAAAAGAAGTGGCAACACAACCTATCTTGTTATTGCCTAGTTTTGATAAATTGTTTACAGTTGAGTGTGATGCAAGTGGAGTAGCAGTAGGAGGAGTCCTTAGTCAAGAAGGTAGACCTGTAGCCTTCTTTAGTGAAAAACTTAATGAAGCTAAGCAAAAATACTCCACCTATGATCTGGAACTCTATGCTTTAGTGCAGTCCCTTAGGAAATGGAGGCATTATTTACTACCCAAAGAGTTTGTGGTTTTCACGGATAACCAAGTACTCAGTTATATTAACACCCAGGAGAAGTTAAGCAATAGGCACTTGAAATGGATGGAGTACATTCAAGCTTTCACATTTACCATTAAGCACAAGAAGGGACAGCAAAACAAAGTGGCAGATGCATTAAGCAGGAGGATGTTGACAGTCCAAGAGATACAGCTGAAAAGCATAGGATTGGAAAGTTTTAAGGATCTCTATGGTGATGACGAAGACTTTTCCGAAGCCTACAAGGTATGTTCAGACTTTGCAAATCATTTTCACAGTCAATATGCTGAGTATACATTGCAAAATGGGTTGTTATTCAAGGGCAATCTGTTATGTGTCCCAAGAGGATCAATGAGAGAAAATCTGATCCAAGAGAAACACAATGGCAGTCTTAGTGGGCATTTTGGTATTAACAAAACTTTAGAGCTGGTACAAAGGTTTTACTATTGGCCTAAGTTAGCACGAGATGTCAGAAAGTATGTTGAACAATGTGTTGTTTGCATGAAAGCCAAAGGGGGAGCTAGCAATGCTGGGTTATATCAGCCCTTGCCTATTCCGAACAGACCATGGGAATGTGTGAGCATGGATTTTGTGGTGGGTCTTCCCAAGACTAAATCTGGTTTTGACAGTGTTTTTGTAGTTGTGGACAGATTTAGCAAGATGAGTCACTTTATTCCTTGCAAGACCACACACGATGCAAGCTATATTGCCCATCTATTTTTTAGGGAAGTTGTGAGAATCCATGGATTGCCATTGAGTATTGTTTCTGACAGGGATGTAAAATTCATGAGTCATTTTTGGGAAAACACTATGGAGCAGATTAGGAACTAATTTGTCATTTGGATCAGCTTACCATCCTCAGACCGATGGTCAAACCGAAGTGGTTAACAGAGTGTTAGGTAACCTATTGAGGTGCTTGACAAAGGAATATGGGCAGACCTGGAATATGGTGATTTCCCAAGCTGAATATGCATATAATGATAGTGTGAACAGGACTACAGGAAAAAGCCCATTTGAAGTTGTGTATGGGATGCACCCAAGGGGAATTTGTAAGCTCAGAGACCTGGGAACAATGGAGAATAGGAGTGGACATGCCGAAGACTTCACTCAAACCATGAAGGAGATTCATGAGCAGGTTAAGAGGACAATCACAGCAGCAACACAAAAGTTGAAGAATAAAGTTGATGAGACAAGAAGAGATGTGCAGTTCCAGGTGGGTGATTATGTGATGGTTCACCTCAACAAATCCAGATTGCAGAAGGGAATGTCCACCAAGTTGCAAATGAAATGGGTAGGACCATGCAAGGTGATAGCTAAGTATGGAAAGAATGCATACAAGGTGGAACTTCCATCAGATTTGGGCATATCTCCAGTCTTCAACGTTGCCGATCTGATCAGGTACAAGGGTACAGTCAATGATGAAATTCAGAACAGTCAAGAAATCTTTCAAGATATCACTAATATACCCCTTCCAAGTCAAGAGAAAGCTCAGGCAGAGAAGGTCTTGGAGTCTAGGGTGAAAAAGTCAACAAGGAATAAGGTATACATGGAGCACCTTATCAAGTGGAAGAGCAAACCTAACTCAGAGGCTACATGGGTACAAGAGGATCAATTCAAAAAGCTTGGCATTGACCTGAAACTGATACCACCTTCCAGTTCTTCATCTTCGTGCTGAGAGGGGGAGAATGGTGCAGGAGCACCCAAAATACAAGTATCAAATACAAGCATAAATTTTAATGTAATGTTTTTAAACTTTTTGTTTTGTTGTGTACGGTCTAATACACCATTGATAAGGTGTAAGGGACCTTCTTGAAGCTTAGGTTTAATTCTGAATAAATTTGGAATCAATTTGTAGGCGTTTCCTTAGGTTTTGGGGAAAATCGCAAAACACAGTGTGTTTTCGAACACACATATTTTAACCACTTTAGAGCCCAAACTGAACACCTAACTGATTTTTTTCAGTTTGAAAAGAAAGATCTCGCCATTTTGCAGGGTTGGAAGCTTTTTTGGAAGTTTGTGACTAAGGCGTTATGGTAAAAATAAACAAGAGGCAGTGATTTTATTGAAAAAAAAAACTATTTCCTATGCATTTTGGCGTGACAGTAAAATGAAAGGATGGAATAGATTTTTTGTTTGTTTTTTTGAGCATGTACAGCAACATTTGAAGTTTTGTTTTGTCATTTTTCAAATAGTTCTCTCATCGCTTTTTGTTCTTTGTGTAAACTGTGTTTACTTTAATTCTGTTTTGGATTAATAAAAGAAAACAGAGATATGGAGTTTTAGTGTTGTTTCTGCTCGCACCAGGTAATATGGACGCAGAGGAAGCAATGCTAGGCTCCAAGCATGTAAATAATGTAAATATGGTAGACATTAGAGTTTCTTTAGTCAAGAAAGAAGACTGTTTCTAGGCGAGTTTGCAGACCCGGCTAGAAAGACAGTCAAGAGGGTAAAAGAAACCCAACATAGCAGGGGTGTGCAACATTTTTTTCATCTAATGAAGATTTGTGAATGTAGGCAGGTCAAAGAAAATGTGGAGTGGTAAACAAAAGGCTCTTAAATGCATTTGAGGTCAGTAAAAGTAGAATAAACCAGGGAAAGGTCCTAGGATACCCTAGTTTCCACCAAGATTGGAAAGTACCCCTGTACAGGCAGAAAAGGCACCAATTTCCGAAGAAGCAGTCAAAGCTTGGAAAAAGAGCCAGAGGAATGTTAGCAAGATTGGCACAATTAGTGGGAAGAGAAGAGTTTTAACCTTTTACTTTGAGTTAAGAGGGCTAAAAGGGTTTTGAGGCTTGTAACCCTGCCCAAGAACCAAGAACTTTGTCTTTGGGAAAACAATGGTGAGCTGTAGCCTGGTGTTTGCTGAAGCATCGTAAAAGATGACTTGGAGGCCTTGGAAAGTGCCACACACACACCCCTGCAACAAAGGTTGGCAGAAAGGAAAGTGGACTAGTCTTTAAAGGAATAAGGGCTAGGTGGTGAATGTGATGAAAGAGTACCAAGAAACGTTTTGTAGCAGCAGATTTGAAACGATAGCAGGGTTGTCATAGTAAACCGGGGGTGCCTCAATGTCAGAGGACCTATAGGTTGCAGGGTGAATGAATTAGCACCTTAGGAGTTCTCAGATCAAGGACTCAAAGCAGTGAGATAGAATTTTCTCATATCAACCCTCGTTCTATCAATTTTATTATTTAGTCAATGGCAAATTAAATAAAATACCCTTGGTTATTAGTCGTTGCAATTTTTATTTAATTTGACAATAAAATTAAATAGTTATGTTTAAAAATTAAATGTTTCATCAAATATAATGAAATATAAAATATTCAATATTTATCAAGCAATTTTTATTTAATTTGCCAAAATCAAAACTTTTTTTTACTTTGATAAAAGGGCGTCCCCAATATGGTTGGGGGACTCCTAGCCGTCCCCTGGCCGTTTCAAGGACGCCTATGCGTCCCCTTTTATTTTCTAGTTGTCCCCTTTTTTGGGGACGCATTTCCTATCGTTTCCCAGTTTTCGAAAATTGAAGGGGACGCCTGGGGGACGTCCCCCCATCCCCGAAACGCCACAAGGGACGGGGACGTAGGGATCTTTTTTTTGGGGGGGGAGGGAGGGGCCAGGGGACACATCACCGTGTAACACAGCGTATTTGTCTACTTTAGTGTGAGTGTGAGCACAAGTTCATACTCTCACTAAAGTGAGGGCTAAATGTAGTGTTGAAAAATGTACACCTTTACATTTTCACACTATGTTTGCATTCCCTTAATTAATTGGACTTAATTGAGCCTTTAATTAGCCCAATTATACATTCACAAGCCTAATTAATTTTGTTTTCCGAAAAGGAAACCCTTATTTAATTAATGCACACTTAATTACACACATCTTGGAAAATGTGTGTCCTAGGTTCTTGGATCCCATTTTTCAATATGTTTTTGGCGGCATTTTAATGATCTAAATTAAAATTGCAAAGGTCGGCTTGTGGTGTTTAATTGTCAAGTAATAAGGAAACAAAGTTTTTTTAACAATTCAAACCTAAGTTGCATAATTCAAATTTCACAAGAGCAAAGATTATTGTCAAGAGCATTGGAGAGCAGATTTATCAGTCATCTACAGCAGCATTCAAAATCCTATCATGATGTTGAGATTTATGTGTGTTTATGCATGTTTTTGGAGCTAACATTGTGATGTAGGTTTCAAGTTTCAAGCAAGCATTCAAGCATCAAGATCTAACAAGCAATCAAGCCATTTCATGCAAGATCCGATCCTTAGAGAGATGTGTTAGACTTCAGTCCTCCCATTAAAGGATTTGGTGAGTTGTGACATAGCATTGTTCATTCATCAATTCCTTCATTTTGTCATTATTTCATTATCAAGGTTTACTTACCAAACTAGGGTTTGACCAAGGCAAACCCTTATCAACCAAAAACAAGCATTTTTCTCCTCTCTTTGTATGTGCAGATTCGCAAGTGAAGAAGGATTGAAAGTTGATCAAAAGTGCAATTTTGCAAAGTTTTCAAAGTTGTCAAGATACGAAAACTCACCTACAAGTTTTATTTCCAGCTTTCCGACAATCAAACTTGGTGGAATCAGAAGCTTAGATCTGGGATCCGAGGACTACAAAAAGAATTTTCAAACCCCTGTATAGAGACCCATTCGCCCCTGGGCGAATATGTCCTTCAGCAGAGCCTGAAACCCACTTTTGGAGCCAGGTAAACACCATCCTAACCTTCTCAGATCTGCTAGTTAATGGTGAACTCCTCAACACCCCAGGATCACTTGCAAGACAAAAGATAACTTCCACAAGAAAGAAATGGCAGAAATATCATGCTATGATTATGGATGCAAGATTGTCAAATTGAATATATGATGTACATATGATTCCTTGCTTATAAAGACAAATTGTGAGATAGGATTAGACAAGATCTTGACATGTGTCTTAATCCTATATAATGAGACAACTACCTCAACAAATATTAAATGACTTAGGACACAAGCACTAAATGCCAAAAGATAAGATAAGATTTAGTGACAACTGACACCATCTAGAAAGATTCCCTCCTATGACCTAAGTGGACTTAACATGTAAATAGGACTTACCAATGATTAGATAGGTAAAACACCTATTTACACCAACACACACCCCCCCCCCCTTAAGTACAACTTAAAGAGTATTATTATGCAAAGATGGGACCCGACTACGAGGCCATGTTAGGCACCCATGTACAAAAGCAAATTCAATCTCTCATAAACGGGGAAAGGAGAAAACCCAATGGGACAAAACTCCTCCCCAAAAGAGAAAGAAGATACAATAAGACTCTCCATGAAGAATAAGGACAAAACCCCATGTTAGGAAAAAGACCCCCCGCCCCCATAAGAGAGAAAGAGAGACCATTTAGCCCTCCGCCCCCCCTTCCAATGAGATAACCTGCTACAAAGAAACACCGGAAGCACACTGGTGGAGTAACACTAGAACCTTAATCTAAGCAACAAATGACAGATGATTTTGATGCTAGAAACACTAGAAACTTTCGATTGTTGGAGCAACTTTGGAATCATGATAAAGCAACAGCAATCCCAATGCCAAGAAACACTAGAACACTCTCGATATGGAGCAACCCTAGAATCTGAATGAAGCAACAAAAGATAGAACATCATTCTAGAATTGAAATGAAGTGCAAGGATCAAAATTGCACCTTCCCAAGTGACAATATGTCCAGGTGATCAACCAAAATGTAAATACACACAAATCTGAATAAAAGATACCTAGGACTAAACTTGAAAAAATGCATGTATGGCTTGATAGAGCTCCTCAATACCTTTCCAATGCCGCAAGAATCACGAAAATCAAAGATCGTGGCAAAAAGTTATGAGCTTGAGAGCCAAAAATGGAGATCTGACTTCAAACAACAAATACTGGCACCAAACATCAAAATCTAGAAAAATTACCTTCACCATTGCAAAGTACACGGAGCCTTTCCGATGATATCTCATTTTTTAATTTTCAACATTGTGGCGAAACATTATGGCATTTTGAAAAAAAAAATTGCCAAATTTAGGCATTGGGAGGCAAAATTTGGGCCCCTGGGCTTTTAAACCCCTTGATCGCTCAACCTTAGCGGACCACTTATTGAGCTACAACTCATATGGACCAACTAGGACTCGAACCTAGGGCATTCCATTTGTTGTTGGAGTGCTCTACCAACTGAGCTATTGGCCCCTCTTTGGCTAGCCATCGTCGATCTGGGTGTGGCTTATTTCCAACACACCCCTCCCCCCCTTAAGCCACGCTACTGGTGCTTGGGGCTCCTAGCCTGGCTCTAATACCATGTAGGAGTTAATGGTGAACTCTTCAACACCCCAAGATCACCTACAAGACAAAAGATAACTTCCACAAGAAAGAAATGGCAAAAATATCATGCTATGATTATGGATGCAAGATTGTTAGATTGAATATATGATGCCTTGCTTATAAAACAAATTGTGAGATAGGATTAGACAAGATCTTGACATGTGTCTTAATCCTGTATAATGAGACAACTACCTCAACAAATATTAAATGACTTAGGACACAAGCATTAAATGTCAAAAGATGAGATAAAATCTACTGACAACTAACACCAGCTAGAAAGATTCCCTCCTAGGACCTAAGTGGATTTAACATGTAAATAGGACCTACTAATGACTAGATAGGTAAAACACATATTTACAACAACAAAAATAAGCAAAAGCTTTCTTATATAGGATTACAAGTACGAGAGACAATGCACATTATAAATGTGGGACAAATAAAAAGAACATGCTAAATTGAAATAAAACATAAAGTATATCCTAAAGTCAGAACAACTTTATTAAAGCCTATAACTAATAACTTATTAACCATTACAATTTAATAATTACTTTAACACCCTCTCTTAATGATCAATCTACTAACTACACCAAGCTAGGACCCAAAGACTTGCTGAGAATGTTTGCAATTTGGTCCTCTATTTGACAATACTATACAATAATAGATCCATCTTCTACAAGTTGCCTAATGAAGTGGTAATGTATTTCAATATGTTCGGTATGATCATGGAAGACTAGATTTTTGGCAAGTTTGAGCACTCCTTGATTGTCACAAAACATGGTTGTAGGTGCTATCTATGGCATCTTCATATTGAAAAGCATCCTCCTTAGCCAAACTACCTCACATGTTTTCTCATTGCTCCTCGATATTCTGCTTTAATCAAGGAAAGAGTTGATGTATGTTGCTTCTTGTTAGTCCATGTGACTGCACCTATGCCAAGGCTAAAAACATATTCAAAAGTGGATTTTCTATCAGCCATAAAACCTGCCCAATTTCAATTTGTAAACCCACATAGCCTAGGATCTTTGCTTTTGCTATAGAAAATGCCAAAGTCAAGTGTTCCTTTCACATATCTCAACACCCTCTTTGCTGCAATCCAATGTTCTATCTTCGGTGCTGCAATGAATCAAGAAATGAAACTCATAGCATAGCTCGAATCATGTCTAGTGGTTGTAAGATATATTAAGCTCCCCACTAGTTGCATGTAGGCTAACTCATTAACTGTCTTAGAGTTGATGTTGGCCCAAAGCTTTCGCCCTTTCTCCACAAGTATAGACAAGATTTTGAAATCTATCATTATAAATTTATCAAACTCCTAGCATATTTGACTTGTGAGACAAAAATGTTGCCACCTGTTTGCCAAACTTCTACACCTAGGCAATAATATAGGAGATCTAGATCAATCATGTTAAAAGTTGTATTTGTATTAGATTTGATATGTTCAATAACACATGCCTCACTACCTATAATAATGATGTCATCAACATATATGAATAGAAGAATGAGATCATTACCTATACTTTTGATTTATAGATTGGAATTTAAAGGACTCTACTAGAACCCCTACTCATCCAGGTAACTACCAATTTTGATACCATGCCCTAGGTGCCTACTTTAGGCCATATATAGCATTCTTTAATCAACAAACTAGATGCTCCTTCCTTGCAACATGAAAACCCTATGGTTGATACATGTATACTTCTTCCTCCAAATCTCCAATGATGAAGGCACTCTTCACATCAATTTGATGGGCCATCCAAACAAATTGAGCTACTGTGGCTAGGACTAATCAGATGGTGCTCATCTTTGCTATTTTGGAGCAAAGGTAACCTCGTAGTCAATGCCCTCTCTTTGTGAACAACCTTTTACAAACAGTTTTACCTTGTACTTGTTTAGTGTGCCATCTACCTTGTAATTGACCTTGTATACCCATTTGCAGCCAATGGGTTTCTTCCCTACTGAAAGATCTATTAGCTCCCAAGTCTTATTTTCATCTGACTCTCAAGTTTGGTTGCTATGGCACTTTCCCGTTCAATTTTTCCTTTTGCTTTCTCAAACACCTAGGGCTCATAAACTCCCTAAAATAGTGGCCATTAAAGCAAATTTGACCATGTTCCTCTTGTTCTTGCCTCTTGATGATAGTCCCTCGATCATTTTACTAACCCAAACATCTCCAATGGTGCTTTGCCACCACTTTCGTCTTTTCTTGGGATCCTCTCCATCCAAATCAAGTTGTCACCATGACTTGGGCCACCTATACCTATGTCATCTAAATGTTGATTCAAGTTGTCATTATTATCCTTGAGAACTATTAACACCCTAGGAGATTCCATATGCTCAAAAATTAAAAGGATGCAATGTCTCATAATCTGACTAAGAGTGGATTAAGCTCCATACTTGACACATATACACATCAAGAAAAATCAACATTTTCCCCCTCAAAATATCTACACATTCCTTTTGCCTACTACCATCTACTCCCCACCACCAAAGATCATTGAATCTTATGAAGAATTACGTGAACCAAACATGTTGGTTGGTCAAGTGATATGATGCTCCTAAATCTATGTACCACGCAAATGCCTTGGACTAATTTGCTAGTCTTTTGGCTGTGAATGCATAGAAGGCTAACTCTTTCTCCTCTACATGCTCTAACATGAGCCTTCCATTAATGCCCTTCCTAGTTGGATTTCTAATCAGGTAACCTTTTTCTGCAATGCTTCTTCATATGACCCATCTTACCACAATAATGACATGATGTTCTTCAAAAAAATTGTTGCATCCTCACTACTGCTTGCCCTTAAATTTGGGACTTGTTGTGACCTAATTCACACCTCGCCCCATTGCAAATGGGGACCCTAGTAGTCGACCTTTTTAGGCTTTTGTCGTTGCGTCTCGGTCTTGTCTGGTCTCCGTTTGGGATTTGGGGTTTGAAATTTTGAATGGTCACCCGAGTCAAGTAAAGGAATTTGAGCCTGGATCATTGTGCAAACATCATCATCATGCTTAGTAGGCCCGAGGGATGAAGATCGACTGTCGTTTCCGTCAATTCTGACATCTACTTTTTGGGTATTGCCCCTCCGAACCCCCTATTTTTTAGGGACTTTGTTTTTGGCATTTTTGGCCTATTCTGGACTTCCTATTATTTTTTAGGGGCTATTTTTAGAAAGTTGCTATTTTTGGAAAGTTTCTAATTTTGTCAAAGTTTCTATATATGGAAAGGGCCCAAATTTCGAAAATCCACTCGGAAGTTCCAAAAAGTCAATAGAAATCTCAGAAAATCAATTTGAAAATTTGTGAAATTCATGATGAAAATCAGAAAAATGTTGAAAATCTGGAAAAATCAGTCCAAGAAATCACAGAAAAATGTTGAAAATCTAGAAAATTCATGGAGAAATCTGAGAAAATCATAGCAAATTTGCCTAAGTATGACTGAAAATCATGGTGAAAATCATGGAGGCATGAAAAGAAGGCTGAAATTCATAACCAGCATGGAGAAAGAAGAACAAAATAATGGCAAAAGGCTTCAGCTAAGCAACTTTAAATGGCATGGACTGATGGAAAGTCCGCCCTTGGGCAATGGTTTGAATGGCATGAACATGAGGTAAGTCCGCCCATGGAATGTCTTAAAGATTTGCCAAGTCCACCCAGCACCATAGGGGATGGCATGGACATGAGGTAAGTCCGCCCTTGGACAAATGGAGAATGGCATGACAAGAGGCAAAGTCCGCCTTAGGACAATGGCATGGTAAGAGGCAAAGTCCGCCCTCAGCTATAAGACAGTGGCTTGATGATAAGTGAAGTCCGCCCAACCACTTAAAAAACAATGGCATGAGAAGGAAGAAAATCCGCTCCAAGATGGCACAACATGAAGCAAAGTCCGCCCTTGGCAATGTAAGGTGGCATGGACTAAGGCCAAGTCCGCCCAGCAAAGTAAAGAATGGCATAAGATAGTATGAAGTCCGCCCCATGAAAAGTGGGAAGAAATTAAGCCAAGTCCGCCTAACACATTGCAAGAGGTGAAGTTAAGTCCGCCTAGAGCAATTTGACATGGCATAAACATAACTAAAGTCCGCCATATGGAGAAGAGTAATGGCTTGAGCATGGGCTAAGAAAATTTTATGGCACAAGTCAAAGACAAGTCCACCTTTGAATAAGATACATGGCTTAACCATGAGAGAAGTCCGCCATACCAAGTGGAAGTAAGAAAAATTAAAATTTTGCCTAAGTGTGGACATTGGAAATATTAATAATATGCTTGGTGCCTTGAGAAAATTCGCCATACTTGGAGAAAATAAGAAATATTTTTCTAAGTCCAACATTTATATGTCTAAAACATTTTCGCCTGAGACTTAGGATGGAAAGAAAATTATGGCAAAATGAAATTGGAAAGAAAAATTTGCCTAAGGCAATGGCATGAAAAATTTTGGAAAATCAAATTTGCCTTAGATGAAAAATAAAAAATGCCATGAAGTAATGGGGTTGAAAATGACACATAAAATTATTATTTTTATTATTTTTATTTTTATTTTTTCAACACCCCAAAGAGATGAACTTCAAAAAATCAAAATTGGAAAAAGACAAAATAACTTCACTGAACTGGCACCTGATTTGGAAACTTTCCCGGAGACTGTCGTTGAAGATAAAACTTGCCATTCAGAAGCTGAGTACAAGCCAAGTTAAGACTCGATTTAATGGAAACAATTGAAATTTGCTAAATGGGTCAATTTTCTCATCTTTATAATTGATTTCACTTCTCATTTTGCAATCATTTGATTTTTGAAAGCAAAGTTGTGAGAAGAAATTTTTGGCTAAGGCAAGAGAGTTGAGAAAGTTCGAAGCAAAGTGAAGGAAGTAATTTCATACTAGCCAGCATTGTGATCTTGACCATTTCAGTTTGTCCAGAGGATCAGGCAGATTTATTTTTTCCACTTCATTCTGGCACAAAAACTTTGTTAATTCTTTTATTTCCAGCATAGTTCTTCACGAAGTTTGATTTAACAATTAGCTGGAATATTTTTCGAGTCATTTAAATTTAAATTTTAATATTCTCTTTATATCTTCTTGCAGATCTATTTTCAAGAGAATAAAAATGAAGTTTGCCAGCAAGGGTGCACAGCTACAGTCAAAGATTAAATCCAAATGGGAGAATATCGTAGACACCAACCTTGGCCATGTTGACTTCGATGATTTCAAGGAAAGAATGTACGGAAGTGATGGACGTTTGCCTACACCAATTGCAAGGAGGATGATGCGCAACGGTATTGTTCATGCAACTGGATTTCCACCAGCAAAAGAGTGTCCAGAACTTATGGTGGAATGTGCATTGCATTATAATGCACAAGAAAGACAAATAGAAGCGCCTGATGGAAGAGTGTTGGCATATTTAACTAAGCAAGCCATACAAGAAACCTTTGGAATTCCAGCCTACAACCGGACATCCTATTGAACCAAAGGTGATGCACTTAAGCTTTACCAAGATCAGCAAGACCTTTGTGCGTCAAATATAAACAAGACTTGGCTGTTGAAACCCAGACCTATTGCCAAAAAGATGCCGAAGAAGCTGGCAAGAACAGATTTTAAAGAAGAACATGGAGATATTGTCTTGATGCTGAATAGAATGGTAGGCAATCCTCGGGGTGCGCCTTTTGAAACCTGGATGTATTATTTCGTTGATGAAATAATTTCTGGAGTAAAGATGTTTAACTGGTCTAGAATGATTAGTGACAGTCTCCATGAGCAGTTGGACAACCTAGAGGAAACCAAGACCTTCCATATGAGTTCATACGTCATATATTTGCTTGCAAGGTCTTACAAGTATGCTGGCTTGGTTTGCAAGGGTGTAGTTGGCAACGGCAAAGGGCAATTCAAGTCCTATGATTGCTATCTGCAGTTGCAGCTAAAGGAGAAGACACACTTCAGACGAGCACATGACGCCTTCCTTATGTATATCACTCAACTTCTCCAAGGAGGAACACATCAGAGACTCACCCGTGAAGCTAAAAGTCTGATTGGCAGATATGGATCCTGGTTCATCCAATTTCCCAAATTTACCTACCTCAGGATTCAAGGATTCTCAGGACGTCTGTACAGACTGCCCATTTATCCCACCAACAAAATGGTTCTATTGGAAGTTCTAAGGCAATTGGAAACATATCAAAATATCCAGCGGCCAAAACAGAAAGCAGCTATCACTTTTCCATTTTTCATCAGCAATATGGAAGAATCATGTCAAACAGCACAAGCAGCAAAGAGTGCTCAACTAGAGATGCAAAAATACCCGTTCATATCGTACAAACCCAAGAATGACTTTGATCCACTTCATCACATTGGAACTGTGGACAGAGAGAAATACAAGCACAGGATAGACTTAGAAGATTTTTGGGCCAATGCGGCTGATGAATATGATGTGAGGAAAAGACTATGGTCAAGATTGCCACTGAATATGATAAGGACAACAGAGCTTTTCAAAGTGCCTGATCAGCTGGATGATGATGGGGTATATGTGCAGCCAGGCTTCAATGAAAAGGAACCACTTCCTCCTATAAGATGGTCTGAACCTGAGCTAAGTGACCTGGCAACATTCATGCGGCCTGTATTCAAATATTCTCAGTGGTGGATAGACCAGCAAGTGCAAGTTTTATGGCGGAGAAATGTGCAATTCACATATGAACTAATGGGTGATATAGAGTCCTGTTCCTCAAATGCCGGAGCATCGGATGCTACCAACTTGAGAAAGAGAAAAGAGATTGACGACCCTGCAAATCAGAACAAGAATAAAGCAGTGGATGAAGGACCCTCTCGAAAGAAGCTCAAATCTAGGCCCCTTCAGTCGAGTACATCCAGAAATATAGATGAAATATTAGCCATGGATGAAGAGTCTTGGGAACATGTCAGAATTCCTTCTCCAGTTGGAGATGTGGAGCCAATGCAATCAGAAGATGATGATCAGCCTTCTCCTACAAGCACGGAAATTTTGGAATCAGACAATGACACTGACATCATGGATGGAGAATTTGAAGAGGGAATGATTTCCGCCCTCAAAGGAATCCAGGAAGACTCATCTGTGCAAGAAATTCCGGATATGCCAGAAATTCAAGATGTGCAAGAAGTTCAGGATATGCAGGATGTCCAGGATCAACAAGAAGATGGAATTGAACAGTCAACCACCCCAGGTTGGCTTAAAGCAAGATTAAAAAGAAAGGCGCCAGTAGAGGTACCTAAAGAGGATGACGCCACAGACTTCTTGGCAAGGCTAGAGCAAACTGCCACAAGAAAGAAAGCCAAGAAATTTGCTGCCATACAAAGGGATGAGGCTAGCAATCGCACAATGCAGATAGCAATGCCTACAGTTGATAAATTCCAGGATGAGATTGCCCCGAACGAGTATGCCATCACGACCATTGATATGGGTCCAACGACAAAAGGGCAGGAAGTTGAGGACTTAGACAATTCTGTTGCCACCATCAAGTCTAGACTGGAAAGGGAAGTGGCCAAGAAAAGAGACTATAAAAAAGAGGTTGAGCGTCTAAGAGAGTATATCCAGCATTTAACCAGACCACTCAATCAAGGTGACCGAGCAGCACTTCCACTTCCAAACTCTGTCATGCCTAAAATTTTGCTAGAAAAAAAAAATCCCAACAATTTTTTTTTTTTTTTTTCTCAAACATTAAGGTATGTTATGAAAAGAAGGCTTCATTACAATAAATTAAGTCACATAATTATAAGTACTCAAGTCCTTAGCATCTTTTTTTTTTTTTTTTAACCAACCTTAAAATATTCCTACCCAATTAATAGTACACATAATTTCAATTTATATCCCACACTTCATGAGTGTTTAACACCTTCATGGCAGAGACAATGAAATAAATGTCAAAATGAAATACAAGAATATTGTCACCCAATTACATTATTTATTTCCTACAATACCACTTACCACGTATTTATGGAAACATATAACAAATTAGGTTGGGTATTAATCAAAGGCAAAGCGGGGTCTTACATCCCCCTCCCCTTATCTTAGACTTCCTCCTGGAAGTCGTCAAGGTCTCAAACATAATCTCCACATAGCAACATACATTAATCTATCAAACATACTAATTACTTTGCTTTGTTGATGAAAGAACCAAAACATCCAACCATAAGCATGCTTTAGAGACAACCTCTTCCATGAACTAAATATTCAAATACTTAGTACAAAATTTCTCACAATAGAACCTCTATCTGATACACAAGTAATTCAACATATGCTAGCAACCATCTATGTAGCTCTTAATCCATTAACAATGTAACCAACTTCAATTAAATTACTCAAAAATATATCTAAATGAATTAACAACATTTGTTACACCTCAAAATTTCTTTGCACCATAAACATCACTCGTGATGTTAGAAAAATTACTTTTGTGTCAATGGCCAATCATGTCTCAGAATTGTTAGCTTCACATTTTATCCAACTATGCCCTTAAGAGGACATTTTACCTTATAATTTTGACACTCATACCATGTTTCAAGGAATATTAATTGCATCATTTGTTACTATCTTTCTCACATAGTTACAGGTATGTCACATCACATTTTCTTGCAATTTCACATGTACACACAACAATAACAAGGATGCTCTTCCCAATTGGGTGCGCCTGTCCTCATACAAAGGATGCTCTTCCCAATTGGGTGAGACTCTCCCCATACAACCACATAATTTACAACACAAGGCTCACACAATAGGGTTTATAAGGATGGATATTCTTGGATACCACTCGAGGCCCTTCTCTAAGGACTCCTCCATATAGATAAGAATAATCATAGAATGAGGGAAGAAAGGATTAATGACCGTCCCATACCAGTCCCATTCACAACCCCTTTCAAAATAATTCCCCAACACATCTACTCCCCTATACGACCTGCCAGGGAACCCCCCGGTATATGGCAGTTTACAAATTCCACATTACACCACACATGCCAGCAAATTTGCAACCAAGGAGAAAGCCTCAAACTGAATAACACAAGATCATAAACCAAAGTTTCAATAAAACTCCCAAGAGGGAACTTATAAATTCAAGAGAAACAAAATAAAGATAAATTGTAGCTACATTGCAACTTTCCAATCATAATTCAAAGGAAAAATTAAACAAGTCCTTGAGGCAAATCGGACTATATAACAACTTCCAAATGGCTAAATAGCCTAAGTACATAAATGTAAAATTACACATTGCCGGTGCATAATAAAATAAAACATCAATCAAGAATTACAAATAATTCATATTTCAACAATAAAATTTGCACATTACAAGCACCACGTGACTTGATAAGCCACCTAAGGGGAGGAGGGGAATGGTGGTTCTCTAACCACATCATAAGTATTATAGCATGCAATAACTAGTGGTCCTTGATCACATAAATATGAATAACGGGTGGTCCCTGACCACATTAATATACATCACTAGTGGTCCCTAACCACATAAACATGAAGCACTGGTGGTCCCTGACCACATGAATATGAGTAACTAGTGGTCCCTGACCACATAAGTATGAATCACTGGTAGTCCATGTTATTCCATCCTTTACCCATGGGTTATAAACATCAAGGAATAGGTTTGCACTATGAACCAACAAGTGTGGCTCTCATATGTGGGGGAGTAGGCCACGGTCAACGTCCATGGGAAGATTACAATGACTTGACATAGATCCTTTATCAGGATTAGGGACAACACCCTGAGCTCGTAATCTCCTGATGGTAGACGATGTGCCTCTCAACCCCTATTTACACTAGCTGGCATCACACTCCCATTAGGGGGGAACCAAACGCTAGGGGTACACATTTAACATAGAAATAACACTAACACAAAGGAGCACATCAGATTTCATTTAATAGACACACGTATGCACTTAACACATTTATTTTAACTCACAACTAGCTAGCTTACATAAAGGCCATCACAAAGGGTACATATAGGGGATCATACTAGATGTCCACCACCCTTATCCCAAGTCAGATACCCTGTATCTCATACTTGGGGCACAACACATTTACTGGTTTTTACTTCACATCAATGTTCCACGGAGTCTCCTGAAGGGGACGCGTCTCCATGTGGGGGACGGGTCTCGGAGACGGGGGGACAAGGGGTCTAAGTTTGGGGACGGCGGGGGGACGGCGGCGGGGGGGCGGCGCTGATATACATAGGGTACTTGAATAACTAGTTATAAAAAGATGTTTTAGAATAACAATTCAAATTAAACTTTGGCAAATTAGTAAAATTGCAAATACTAACATTTTGAATACTTGAAAACTATTAGTAATCACTAATCAAATAAAATATTAAAATTTGACAAATGAAATTGTCGAATTTGAGATTTCTATTATATGAATATCGAAAATATGACATGTCACATCATAATATCATATCATAATGATAAAAATAAGTAGCATGAGTACATTGATAGTTTGATATCATAATCAAAATAAGTACAAAATGCAAAAATGTAGTTAAGGGAGGCCTCTAATCATCCCCAAACTCCTCATCACTCGAACTACTAGAATCCTCGCGATCAAGCACTGCCAAACTAATACCAACCAACCCTGCATCTGAAGCCGAAACTGCAGCATCCTCATCAATCTGTGCTGGCTCCTCTGGGTCTACATCCCACCGTGCTGCTGGACTCTCTTTGTACAAAAGTGATTTGCGGTCAATGAGACGCAAAGCACTATGTACAGCCACAAGCTTCTCTGCTCTCCTAGAGGTAAGTCTGTTCCTCTTAAGAGAGTGGATGAAGCTATATGTAGACCAGTTCCTCTCAGCAGCTGAAGAACTAGAAACCTGAGATAACAATCGAATGGCTAGAGTGGTAGTCAAAGATCCTGATCCATGGCAAGTCCACCACAAAATTGGGTCCTCCTGCGCCATAGTTCGCATATCCATCTTGGCTGCATCTGAATAACCTCTAAGAGTGGCAAATTTGGTCCACTCAGTGCGAATCACACTGGCATCTACATCATCATACATCCTCTCAATGCACCTAAAGAACCCTGCCTTCACCTCTGCATCCTGTATCGGTGTTACTCTACCAGGCCTAGTCAAGTACCACTTAGGATTAAGTGCATAGGCTGCCATGTGCAAGGGAGTGTTGAGCTTCTCCCATCTCCTGTGAATGATTGGCTGAATGTGCTCGTGGTAGAATGCTAATGTAGGGTCCCTCTCTCGCACAACAGCCCTCATCTGATCAAGCATAGAATCAATGCACTCATACACCTCTCCAAGGCTAGGTGCATCCGCATCCCCATACCTGATAACCTGGAAAACTGGTTTAATGATGGCAACAATATATTTTGCATCAGCCCAAAACACATCGCTCTTCACTGTATCCTTCACCTTCCTCCCATGCTCTGTCCTAGACTCGGCCCACCTACTCCAATCTGCTGTCATGACCATGAGTTGCAGTGCCTCTTGCAACTCAATCATTCTGTCTAAGAGAATGAAATAAGAACCATATCTCGTATCAGTAGGTTTCAGGAACTCCTTCTTAGCGAAGGTCCTGAAAAGTGCATGTGATGTGTGGTGGTTGCAGATAAACATCTGCACATCTCTCGCATCATGAACCACTGCTCTAATCCATTCAATCTTTCCCATGTCCTTGAGTGCATTGTTCATGGCATGCACACAACATGGGGTCCACCAGATATGCCTATAAGTAGCCTCAATAAGTCTCCCTGCAGCTTTGCACACATGCGCAGCATCTGTCACAACTTGGACCACATTTTGTGGCCCAACCTCCTCAATAGCACCTCTGAGAACCTCAAACTGAAAATCAGCATCTTTGCGATGCCCTGAACAATCAACTGCCTTAAGAAAATATGGGCCCTCAGTACATGTAACCATGATGTTAATGAGTGGACGATGGCTAATGTTCGTCCACCCATCCATGACTATGCTACATCCTGTCTCAATCCAACACTCCATCTTCTCCATCAACAAATTGATCTTGGAATAGTTCTTATCCAAGATCGCGGTCCTCAATTTCGTCTCACCTGGTGGCACATATGATGGTCCTCCCTTTGCCACCATCGATATCATATCCTTAAAATAAGGAGATCGGGCAACATGAAACGGGATGCCATTGGCAAAGAAGAACTTGCCAATGGCATCATCTATCTCATCCTTGAGCTGCACATTAAACAAATCTGCAATGGGGTTACTTTGAGTTTGACTTTGCACTTTCCGTTTCCCCCTCCCCTCTCCTGCATAGGCAATAGAAGAAGAACCTGGTGTCCCTCCTACTCTCGTCTGCAAAGTATGGCTAGATCTCTGTTGTTGGCTATGCTGAAGCTGTGTCCTATGAGACAAAGTAGTAGGCACAGGTGCAACTGGAGTATCATCATGAACACCCCATAACTTATTTATTTCAATTTTGAATTTCAGGTTTTCCGGTTTTAATAAAAAACGACATATCCCCACACCTTTTCCTTTAATGAAAAGGAGGTGTGCATTAACTCTAGTGATGCTGCCATACCACCCACCACCACAAAAGTTGCACTTCCACCTCCTTGTGCCACCAGCTTGTTGCCGCTTGCGGTTGCCTGCTTAGATCTTTTGTTGCAAATTGTTTGAGAGGGGAAGTGGGATCAAAAGGACCCCTAGCATACTTTGCCAATATTGCAGAAGGGCAATTTACATTACTTGCTTCACTTGCCATGGAACTAGTTTGGACTTCATGCTCATCCCCATGGTCATCCCCCTCAACCCCAGGTTCATATTCAGGATCAACATCACTATGTGAATGAGCTTCATCCTCACTCATGTTGATGTCATCATTGTCATGAGAGCTCATTGTGACACTGCAATAAACAAATAAATTCTATAAGTGCCTAGTTTCAGCCTAGTTTCTGTTTAACAAATTTGAAAATAAAATTTTAAAATTTCATGATGAATCTTGATGGAAAGATGAAAGAAAAAAAAATGAGCCTTGAAATGAAAATTAAGAATATGAATATGCATTTGCAGCCATGTATATGAAATTATGATTAAATTTTTAATCATAATTTCATAGACATGTGGCTGCAAATGCATATTCATGTTTTGATTTTCATTTCAATGCCCATTAAAAACATCAAACTACATTTTCAAAATGAATCTAAAAACTTGGAAAACAAAACAAAAAAAAATTGAAAAAACTAAGAAAAACAGTCATAAAATCCTACCTTGTGCTTGAAAAATCCTTCAAAATTGGTGTAGAATGCTCCTCCTCTTCTTCTTCTTTCTCCTTCTCACCCCTCTTGCACTTGCAGCACCTCAAACTCACTCTTTCACTCACTCTTCTCACTGGTTTTCCTCTTCTTCACCTAGCTGCTCCAAAACATCAAATGCATATATGAGTAAAAAAGAAAGCAATTTGAGAGTTTTATTTCATTTAGAGGCTTTGAGATGGGTCCCATAGGCCTTTAGGGTTCGGCCCCATGCACAAACTTCAAGAAAAATAAAAGATTTTTAAAAAAAAAGCACTTTAAAATGCGTCCCAGCGCGGGAGACTCCTGGGCTTCTCCGAGACGCTCGAGGGACGCTTGGACGTCTTTGAGACGTCTCGGAGACGCCCAGACGTCTCCCCCGTCTTAGAGACGTCTCTCACGTCCCGGCGGCGGTGGCGGGACGGCCAAGGGACGTCTCCATGGCGTCCCCAAGTCTCTGAAACGTCCCGGACGGGGAGACGGCACAAAAAAGGGGGGAGACGCGTCTCCGTGGAACACTGCTTCACATACCATAACATAATACACTTTATGAAATCCACCATATTGTAGAACAAAATCAATTTACAGTTTACATACAATCCTTTTTCTTTTAAAACTATTCACTTTGCTTCTTAATTTTGTACATATCTACTCACTTTGCATTCGTGAAATGATCCACTAGTTGATGTACAAATGTAGCTTATGGATATTACTCCATCTTCCTAAATTTTAACAATACATGATGCACCACACTCACTATCCTACTAAGTTAGTGTTTGACATCTCATGTAGGATCAAGATTGGTTCTCTATGTTTATCCATACCAGTCTTCCTCTTTCATTCAACCATGTTTTTTTTTTTTATATGTTCACTAACATATCCATACGCGTGATTTCATTATAATTTTTGCAACATGCTAAAGAATGTTTTCTACTCAACAAGGAAGATAATCAACCATTTTCTTTCGAAACATAGTAATATGAGACAAGAAAGCACACTCAATTCATAGAACACACAATAAATCATGGATTAGTAATTTTCACAACTCATTAATCTATATATATATTTTTTTTAAAAGAATCTTGCATTTTGCTACCTAAGGTTGACTCATTTAATCACATGTTATAATCGTTATTTTTATAGTCAGTTATTTCTACTTCATAAGTTTCAAGGACACGCGATAAGTAACAATTCCTACATTTAAATTTTCTCCATTGTATTTCTCTAACACACACACATATATATTTTTCTCCAGAGTACTAGGCATTGGTATAGATATGCACAACATTAGTTGGGAGTCTTCCATAACCATTTTCATGTCCATAATGATACCATTTAGTTTCTCAATCACTTAGTTCACTAAAACTTTTACATAATTCCTCACCAGATTTATAAATTCAAACAATTGATTCTTTAGTTCTAGTGACATGTACACAACCTTAAAGGTCAACACCTAATTGAATATGTTATTACTCCCCATAAGACATGTATACTTTCTTATTTTGGAATCAATAGATCTTTAGCTCTTAGATCATTTATAAGGAAGGTAGTAATAGCATGTGTTTTAGAGAATATTATAACTTAAAACTCATATTTAGATATGGTCCCTTGATCACAAAGGTTTTATGTTTAATTTTCAAGACAAAAATTATTTATACAATATCTATTTATCAATTTTCTCTAATCTTTACTTAGTTGTATCTTTCAACACATTCTCAACTATGACTTGAATCATGTTCTTTCATTTGATATTTTAGTCTCAACAGGAACTGGTTGGAAATTTTGAAGAAGAGTTGACTACAGCCAAAGAAGCTAAAGACTGGATGGCTGGAAAGAAAGATGAGGCGATGGCATTCGCGGAGAAGCTGGCATATGTGTATGAACAAACTTCCTTCTTGCTGTCACGAGTTACAAACTTAGCGGAAGCATGGGATGGCCTCCAAGATATTCAGAATAAAATTATCCCATGTCTTCGAGAGTTAAAAGGCATCCCGAAGCAGAGGCTAATTGATGATAGGATTATTGAAGCTGGAGCTGCATATGATTTCAGTGGCTGGTATTATGCACTGATTTCACGAGAAGTCTTGGAAAGGGTAAGGCAAGATGGCGCCAAAGTTGAGGAGCAGGCAAAGGATATTTGGAGCAAGATTTACCAGATGGCTGCAGATATGCTCGACAAAGATATTGTCCGAAAGAAACACTTGCAGCCACAAAATTTAAAAGAACAAGTTCAAAGAATTTTCTCCACCACCTCTAGGCCAATCATGAAAGAAAATTTTACCAAGGCATTCAGCTTCATGACCGTTAGAGATGCTTTCTTGCTGCATGAGCCAAAATGGATGATCACTTTTGCAGAATGTGCTGAAAGTTTGGACTTGCTGGAATACAACATAAATGCGCTTCCGGACATTGCCATGGAGGAGGTCGGCGTGATCATGTCAAGGTTCGCCGAACGTAATGCTTTGCAGGTGGATAAGGATGCAACTCTAGATACCTAAAGTTCTCTCTAGTTAACTGATTGATGTTTAGGAAACCCTAATTAGGGTTTAGTTGTGTTGAATCTGGGCCGTTAATCTCATTTTGATCTTGGCCATTCATTGTAATTCGGGAATTCTATATAACCTCCCCCCCCTCTCTCTCATTAGATGGATAGATAGAGGAGATAAGTAGATATCAAGAGATTAATAGAGAATTAGAGATTAGAATCATTAGAAGTGATTGTAAAGAATAAGAGAGAGAGTTTTATGAGATTGTTGCAAAAGACTATTTTGATAATAAAGTTCATCATGCTTGAGGTGCTTTGAATCCTTGCATTGTCAAATGGTTGCATGGTTACATATTTCTCTTCCTCGTCTAGTAGATTTGAATTAGAAAGTATATGTTAATGAATGATAGATTGATAGCAAGGGTTAGCGAAACTTAGCTCATACTTTCTTTGAGTGGATGCTTTTCATTCAATGTGTAAAGTTAGACTGAGCTTTATCGTGGATGCTTCAACGTTTACTTCGAATAATGTTGTTCTATTGATGGTATTGTTCGTGGTGAAGAAATTTTAAGCACAAATCCCAAAAGATTGCACTTGCTTTGTGTAGTTGTCGTTTAGCGTGGCGAAACAAAGTACTGTTTATTCAGTTTCGCTCAATCTTTGCCGTCTCTTGATTTCATAGGAATATCATAGGACTCCTAAACCCTTACTCTTTTTTCACTTTTTTTATCTAAAGTCAGAAAATCCAAAATGATATTGCATTCGCGTCTTTGCTTTTCTAAGTAACTTGCCAAAGTAAATCCCTATTGTGCCCCCAGCAAATCACATCAAACCACAGAGCTTATCCACACTCATCTTAAACATTGGAATTACCGTATGATCTTACTTGCAATCTTAGCATATGAGGTAGTTTTTCAAGAGGGGATATAGCGTCTTCGACACTTTATTCTAGAATGTTTGTTGTGTCATAAAACACGCATCAACAGGACCATTTGCCTTTGCCCTTATCTTTGGCTGCAAAGGCCTATTCTACACCCTCTACTTTGTTAGTACTATCAAATTATCTCTTCCATCTATGCTATTGTAAGAGCTTATTCCACAAATCTTCAAACTTTATGTCAACATTCATAGAGGTGATATTCAAGGTCTCAATTAAGTGTCATAAGCACATGGCAAGCTTTTCAACATGATTACCCCCATGTCCTCTTCCATTTTCCAACCAATGGTTGTCAATTGATCTATGATGTCCTTAATCTTGAGTAAATGCTCGTACAATGAAGCTTTCTCATTCACCATTATTGAAAATAACACATTTTTTAGGAAGAAATCTCTCCTTTTGTTTGAAGTCTCATGCAAATCTTGCAAATGCTTCCAAATTTCAGTTGAAGTTGTCCCAGTCTAGACTTTAGGAAAAATTTCATTTATCACATATAACTTGATCAACATCAATGCTCCACAGTCGCATGCATCAAATTTCTCTTGGTCTTTATCCATAGTAGACAAATAGGGATCTTCACAAAGGACATATTTGTGAGGCATCTATACTAAAAAATAGTTAACATACGTTGCTTCCATGTATTATAATTTTTACTAGAGAATCTTTGGTTACCTTCCAACATGATGTTGGGTTATGAGGCCATTTGTACTATTCTTCCCTCCCTCAACCTACAATCCTGAAGTAAGAAAAAAAAATGCCTCCCTACTAAGACTCTGACAGTTGAATGATACATATATATTAATAAAAAAATTGGTCAACCATATGACTCTGCCCTAGTTGAGTCATGCACTAGCAGCAACTAGGAGAAACCTAAAAACATTGTAA
>VDFB02281492.1:248501877-248711910 GCA_007258455.2 Sequoia sempervirens
GGCAAAGAGTTCATCAAGGATCTATACCAAGGGAATGAAGGTTATGTGGTCCTAATGCAATCCAAAGAGGAAGAAAAGGTTGAGAAGATAGTCATACCTGAAACAGTTCAAAGGCTGCTAGAAAAATACAAGAGCATTGTGAGTGATGGAACACCATCAACTCTACCACCCAAGAGAGCAATAAGTCATCAAATTGACTTCATACCTGGAGCCTCATTGCCTAACAAAGCAGCATACAAACTGACCCCTGAGCAGAACAAAGAGGTGGCTAGACAAGTGGAAGAGTTGCTGAATCAAGGTCTGATTCAAAAGAGTATTAGTCCATGTGCAGTCCTAGTTGTTTTGGCAACAAAAAAAGGAGGTAAATGGAGACTTTGTACTGATTCTAGAGCAATAAATAGAATCACAATTAGGTATAGATTTCCAATACCTAGGATTGAAGATTTATTGGATTGCCTTGGAGGTGCAAAGTTTTACACTAAGCTAGATCTTAAGAGCAGGTATCACCAAATTAGAATTAAGGAAGGTGATGAATGGAAGACAACTTTTAAGACAAACGATGGTTTATATGAGTGGAAAGTGATGCCATTTGGCCTCTTGAATGCCCCTAGCACGTTCATGAGACTAATGAATGAGGTGCTTAAAGATTTCACAGGGATTTTTGTGGTAGTCTACTTGGATGACATACTGATTTTCAGTAAGACAGCAGAAGAACATTTGAAGCATGTAGAGATGGTACTCAAAAGGCTGCAAGAAGAACAGTTGGCAATCAACCTTGAGAAGTGTGAGTTCTTCAAACAAGAGCTTGTGTATCTAGGTTTTGTGGTATCCCAAGGAACGCTGAAGATGGATCCAAGTAAGGTGGAAGCTATCCTAAACTGGCCTACACCAACCACAACAACTGAGGTAAGGAGTTTTCATGGTTTGGCTCAGTTTTATAGGAAGTTTATAAGGAATTTTAGTGGTATATGTGCACCAGTGTTAGATACAATCAAGGGTGGTTAGAAAAAAAAGTTTAAGTGGACACTAGAGGATGATAAAGGGTTTGAAAAGTTGAAAAAAGAAGTGGCAACACAACCTATCTTGTTATTGCCTAGTTTTGATAAATTGTTTATAGTTGAGTGTGATGCAAGTGGAGTAGCAGTAGGAGGAGTCCTTAGTCAAGAAGGTAGACCTGTAGCCTTCTTTAGTGAAAAACTCAATGAAGCTAAACAAAAATACTCCACCTATGATCTGAAACTTTACGCTTTAGTGCAGTCCCTTAGGAAATGGAGGCATTATTTGCTGCCCAAAGAGTTTGTGGTTTTCACGGATAACCAGGCACTTAGTTATATCAATACTCAAGAGAAGTTAAGCAATAGACACTTGAAATGGATGGAGTACATTCAAGCTTTCACATTTACCATTAAGCACAAGAAGGGACAGCAAAACAAAGTGGCAGATGCATTAAGCAAGAGGATGTTGACAGTCCAAGAGATACAGCTGAAAAGCATAGGATTGGAAAGTTTTAAGGATCTCTATGGTGATGACGAAGACTTTTCCGAATCCTACAAGGTATGTTTAGACTTTGAAAATCATTTTCACAGTCAATATGCTGAGTATACATTGCAAAATGGGTTGTTATTCAAGGGCAATCTGTTATGTGTCCCAAGAGGATCAATGAGAGAAAATCTGATCCAAGAGAAACACAATGGCAGTCTTAGTGGGCATTTTGGTATTAACAAAACTTTAGAGCTGGTACAAAGGTTTTACTATTGGCCTAAGTTAGCACGAGATGTCAGAAAGTATGTTGAACAATGTGTTGTTTGCATGAAAGCCAAAGGGGGAGCTAGCAATGCTGGGTTATATCAGCCCTTGCCTATTCCGAACAGACCATGGGAATGTGTGAGCATGGATTTTGTGGTGGGTCTTCCCAAGACTAAATCTGGTTTTGACAGTGTTTTTGTAGTTGTGGACAGATTTAGCAAGATGAGTCACTTTATTCCTTGCAAGACCACACACGATGCAAGCTATATTGCCCATCTATTTTTTAGGGAAGTTGTGAGAATCCATGGATTGCCATTGAGTATTGTTTCTGACAGGGATGTAAAATTCATGAGTCATTTTTGGGAAAACACTATGGAGCAGATTAGGAACTAATTTGTCATTTGGATCAGCTTACCATCCTCAGACCGATGGTCAAACCGAAGTGGTTAACAGAGTGTTAGGTAACCTATTGAGGTGCTTGACAAAGGAATATGGGCAGACCTGGAATATGGTGATTTCCCAAGCTGAATATGCATATAATGATAGTGTGAACAGGACTACAGGAAAAAGCCCATTTGAAGTTGTGTATGGGATGCACCCAAGGGGAATTTGTAAGCTCAGAGACCTGGGAACAATGGAGAATAGGAGTGGACATGCCGAAGACTTCACTCAAACCATGAAGGAGATTCATGAGCAGGTTAAGAGGACAATCACAGCAGCAACACAAAAGTTGAAGAATAAAGTTGATGAGACAAGAAGAGATGTGCAGTTCCAGGTGGGTGATTATGTGATGGTTCACCTCAACAAATCCAGATTGCAGAAGGGAATGTCCACCAAGTTGCAAATGAAATGGGTAGGACCATGCAAGGTGATAGCTAAGTATGGAAAGAATGCATACAAGGTGGAACTTCCATCAGATTTGGGCATATCTCCAGTCTTCAACGTTGCCGATCTGATCAGGTACAAGGGTACAGTCAATGATGAAATTCAGAACAGTCAAGAAATCTTTCAAGATATCACTAATATACCCCTTCCAAGTCAAGAGAAAGCTCAGGCAGAGAAGGTCTTGGAGTCTAGGGTGAAAAAGTCAACAAGGAATAAGGTATACATGGAGCACCTTATCAAGTGGAAGAGCAAACCTAACTCAGAGGCTACATGGGTACAAGAGGATCAATTCAAAAAGCTTGGCATTGACCTGAAACTGATACCACCTTCCAGTTCTTCATCTTCGTGCTGAGAGGGGGAGAATGGTGCAGGAGCACCCAAAATACAAGTATCAAATACAAGCATAAATTTTAATGTAATGTTTTTAAACTTTTTGTTTTGTTGTGTACGGTCTAATACACCATTGATAAGGTGTAAGGGACCTTCTTGAAGCTTAGGTTTAATTCTGAATAAATTTGGAATCAATTTGTAGGCGTTTCCTTAGGTTTTGGGGAAAATCGCAAAACACAGTGTGTTTTCGAACACACATATTTTAACCACTTTAGAGCCCAAACTGAACACCTAACTGATTTTTTTCAGTTTGAAAAGAAAGATCTCGCCATTTTGCAGGGTTGGAAGCTTTTTTGGAAGTTTGTGACTAAGGCGTTATGGTAAAAATAAACAAGAGGCAGTGATTTTATTGAAAAAAAAAACTATTTCCTATGCATTTTGGCGTGACAGTAAAATGAAAGGATGGAATAGATTTTTTGTTTGTTTTTTTGAGCATGTACAGCAACATTTGAAGTTTTGTTTTGTCATTTTTCAAATAGTTCTCTCATCGCTTTTTGTTCTTTGTGTAAACTGTGTTTACTTTAATTCTGTTTTGGATTAATAAAAGAAAACAGAGATATGGAGTTTTAGTGTTGTTTCTGCTCGCACCAGGTAATATGGACGCAGAGGAAGCAATGCTAGGCTCCAAGCATGTAAATAATGTAAATATGGTAGACATTAGAGTTTCTTTAGTCAAGAAAGAAGACTGTTTCTAGGCGAGTTTGCAGACCCGGCTAGAAAGACAGTCAAGAGGGTAAAAGAAACCCAACATAGCAGGGGTGTGCAACATTTTTTTCATCTAATGAAGATTTGTGAATGTAGGCAGGTCAAAGAAAATGTGGAGTGGTAAACAAAAGGCTCTTAAATGCATTTGAGGTCAGTAAAAGTAGAATAAACCAGGGAAAGGTCCTAGGATACCCTAGTTTCCACCAAGATTGGAAAGTACCCCTGTACAGGCAGAAAAGGCACCAATTTCCGAAGAAGCAGTCAAAGCTTGGAAAAAGAGCCAGAGGAATGTTAGCAAGATTGGCACAATTAGTGGGAAGAGAAGAGTTTTAACCTTTTACTTTGAGTTAAGAGGGCTAAAAGGGTTTTGAGGCTTGTAACCCTGCCCAAGAACCAAGAACTTTGTCTTTGGGAAAACAATGGTGAGCTGTAGCCTGGTGTTTGCTGAAGCATCGTAAAAGATGACTTGGAGGCCTTGGAAAGTGCCACACACACACCCCTGCAACAAAGGTTGGCAGAAAGGAAAGTGGACTAGTCTTTAAAGGAATAAGGGCTAGGTGGTGAATGTGATGAAAGAGTACCAAGAAACGTTTTGTAGCAGCAGATTTGAAACGATAGCAGGGTTGTCATAGTAAACCGGGGGTGCCTCAATGTCAGAGGACCTATAGGTTGCAGGGTGAATGAATTAGCACCTTAGGAGTTCTCAGATCAAGGACTCAAAGCAGTGAGATAGAATTTTCTCATATCAACCCTCGTTCTATCAATTTTATTATTTAGTCAATGGCAAATTAAATAAAATACCCTTGGTTATTAGTCGTTGCAATTTTTATTTAATTTGACAATAAAATTAAATAGTTATGTTTAAAAATTAAATGTTTCATCAAATATAATGAAATATAAAATATTCAATATTTATCAAGCAATTTTTATTTAATTTGCCAAAATCAAAACTTTTTTTTACTTTGATAAAAGGGCGTCCCCAATATGGTTGGGGGACTCCTAGCCGTCCCCTGGCCGTTTCAAGGACGCCTATGCGTCCCCTTTTATTTTCTAGTTGTCCCCTTTTTTGGGGACGCATTTCCTATCGTTTCCCAGTTTTCGAAAATTGAAGGGGACGCCTGGGGGACGTCCCCCCATCCCCGAAACGCCACAAGGGACGGGGACGTAGGGATCTTTTTTTTGGGGGGGGAGGGAGGGGCCAGGGGACACATCACCGTGTAACACAGCGTATTTGTCTACTTTAGTGTGAGTGTGAGCACAAGTTCATACTCTCACTAAAGTGAGGGCTAAATGTAGTGTTGAAAAATGTACACCTTTACATTTTCACACTATGTTTGCATTCCCTTAATTAATTGGACTTAATTGAGCCTTTAATTAGCCCAATTATACATTCACAAGCCTAATTAATTTTGTTTTCCGAAAAGGAAACCCTTATTTAATTAATGCACACTTAATTACACACATCTTGGAAAATGTGTGTCCTAGGTTCTTGGATCCCATTTTTCAATATGTTTTTGGCGGCATTTTAATGATCTAAATTAAAATTGCAAAGGTCGGCTTGTGGTGTTTAATTGTCAAGTAATAAGGAAACAAAGTTTTTTTAACAATTCAAACCTAAGTTGCATAATTCAAATTTCACAAGAGCAAAGATTATTGTCAAGAGCATTGGAGAGCAGATTTATCAGTCATCTACAGCAGCATTCAAAATCCTATCATGATGTTGAGATTTATGTGTGTTTATGCATGTTTTTGGAGCTAACATTGTGATGTAGGTTTCAAGTTTCAAGCAAGCATTCAAGCATCAAGATCTAACAAGCAATCAAGCCATTTCATGCAAGATCCGATCCTTAGAGAGATGTGTTAGACTTCAGTCCTCCCATTAAAGGATTTGGTGAGTTGTGACATAGCATTGTTCATTCATCAATTCCTTCATTTTGTCATTATTTCATTATCAAGGTTTACTTACCAAACTAGGGTTTGACCAAGGCAAACCCTTATCAACCAAAAACAAGCATTTTTCTCCTCTCTTTGTATGTGCAGATTCGCAAGTGAAGAAGGATTGAAAGTTGATCAAAAGTGCAATTTTGCAAAGTTTTCAAAGTTGTCAAGATACGAAAACTCACCTACAAGTTTTATTTCCAGCTTTCCGACAATCAAACTTGGTGGAATCAGAAGCTTAGATCTGGGATCCGAGGACTACAAAAAGAATTTTCAAACCCCTGTATAGAGACCCATTCGCCCCTGGGCGAATATGTCCTTCAGCAGAGCCTGAAACCCACTTTTGGAGCCAGGTAAACACCATCCTAACCTTCTCAGATCTGCTAGTTAATGGTGAACTCCTCAACACCCCAGGATCACTTGCAAGACAAAAGATAACTTCCACAAGAAAGAAATGGCAGAAATATCATGCTATGATTATGGATGCAAGATTGTCAAATTGAATATATGATGTACATATGATTCCTTGCTTATAAAGACAAATTGTGAGATAGGATTAGACAAGATCTTGACATGTGTCTTAATCCTATATAATGAGACAACTACCTCAACAAATATTAAATGACTTAGGACACAAGCACTAAATGCCAAAAGATAAGATAAGATTTAGTGACAACTGACACCATCTAGAAAGATTCCCTCCTATGACCTAAGTGGACTTAACATGTAAATAGGACTTACCAATGATTAGATAGGTAAAACACCTATTTACACCAACACACACCCCCCCCCCCTTAAGTACAACTTAAAGAGTATTATTATGCAAAGATGGGACCCGACTACGAGGCCATGTTAGGCACCCATGTACAAAAGCAAATTCAATCTCTCATAAACGGGGAAAGGAGAAAACCCAATGGGACAAAACTCCTCCCCAAAAGAGAAAGAAGATACAATAAGACTCTCCATGAAGAATAAGGACAAAACCCCATGTTAGGAAAAAGACCCCCCGCCCCCATAAGAGAGAAAGAGAGACCATTTAGCCCTCCGCCCCCCCTTCCAATGAGATAACCTGCTACAAAGAAACACCGGAAGCACACTGGTGGAGTAACACTAGAACCTTAATCTAAGCAACAAATGACAGATGATTTTGATGCTAGAAACACTAGAAACTTTCGATTGTTGGAGCAACTTTGGAATCATGATAAAGCAACAGCAATCCCAATGCCAAGAAACACTAGAACACTCTCGATATGGAGCAACCCTAGAATCTGAATGAAGCAACAAAAGATAGAACATCATTCTAGAATTGAAATGAAGTGCAAGGATCAAAATTGCACCTTCCCAAGTGACAATATGTCCAGGTGATCAACCAAAATGTAAATACACACAAATCTGAATAAAAGATACCTAGGACTAAACTTGAAAAAATGCATGTATGGCTTGATAGAGCTCCTCAATACCTTTCCAATGCCGCAAGAATCACGAAAATCAAAGATCGTGGCAAAAAGTTATGAGCTTGAGAGCCAAAAATGGAGATCTGACTTCAAACAACAAATACTGGCACCAAACATCAAAATCTAGAAAAATTACCTTCACCATTGCAAAGTACACGGAGCCTTTCCGATGATATCTCATTTTTTAATTTTCAACATTGTGGCGAAACATTATGGCATTTTGAAAAAAAAAATTGCCAAATTTAGGCATTGGGAGGCAAAATTTGGGCCCCTGGGCTTTTAAACCCCTTGATCGCTCAACCTTAGCGGACCACTTATTGAGCTACAACTCATATGGACCAACTAGGACTCGAACCTAGGGCATTCCATTTGTTGTTGGAGTGCTCTACCAACTGAGCTATTGGCCCCTCTTTGGCTAGCCATCGTCGATCTGGGTGTGGCTTATTTCCAACACACCCCTCCCCCCCTTAAGCCACGCTACTGGTGCTTGGGGCTCCTAGCCTGGCTCTAATACCATGTAGGAGTTAATGGTGAACTCTTCAACACCCCAAGATCACCTACAAGACAAAAGATAACTTCCACAAGAAAGAAATGGCAAAAATATCATGCTATGATTATGGATGCAAGATTGTTAGATTGAATATATGATGCCTTGCTTATAAAACAAATTGTGAGATAGGATTAGACAAGATCTTGACATGTGTCTTAATCCTGTATAATGAGACAACTACCTCAACAAATATTAAATGACTTAGGACACAAGCATTAAATGTCAAAAGATGAGATAAAATCTACTGACAACTAACACCAGCTAGAAAGATTCCCTCCTAGGACCTAAGTGGATTTAACATGTAAATAGGACCTACTAATGACTAGATAGGTAAAACACATATTTACAACAACAAAAATAAGCAAAAGCTTTCTTATATAGGATTACAAGTACGAGAGACAATGCACATTATAAATGTGGGACAAATAAAAAGAACATGCTAAATTGAAATAAAACATAAAGTATATCCTAAAGTCAGAACAACTTTATTAAAGCCTATAACTAATAACTTATTAACCATTACAATTTAATAATTACTTTAACACCCTCTCTTAATGATCAATCTACTAACTACACCAAGCTAGGACCCAAAGACTTGCTGAGAATGTTTGCAATTTGGTCCTCTATTTGACAATACTATACAATAATAGATCCATCTTCTACAAGTTGCCTAATGAAGTGGTAATGTATTTCAATATGTTCGGTATGATCATGGAAGACTAGATTTTTGGCAAGTTTGAGCACTCCTTGATTGTCACAAAACATGGTTGTAGGTGCTATCTATGGCATCTTCATATTGAAAAGCATCCTCCTTAGCCAAACTACCTCACATGTTTTCTCATTGCTCCTCGATATTCTGCTTTAATCAAGGAAAGAGTTGATGTATGTTGCTTCTTGTTAGTCCATGTGACTGCACCTATGCCAAGGCTAAAAACATATTCAAAAGTGGATTTTCTATCAGCCATAAAACCTGCCCAATTTCAATTTGTAAACCCACATAGCCTAGGATCTTTGCTTTTGCTATAGAAAATGCCAAAGTCAAGTGTTCCTTTCACATATCTCAACACCCTCTTTGCTGCAATCCAATGTTCTATCTTCGGTGCTGCAATGAATCAAGAAATGAAACTCATAGCATAGCTCGAATCATGTCTAGTGGTTGTAAGATATATTAAGCTCCCCACTAGTTGCATGTAGGCTAACTCATTAACTGTCTTAGAGTTGATGTTGGCCCAAAGCTTTCGCCCTTTCTCCACAAGTATAGACAAGATTTTGAAATCTATCATTATAAATTTATCAAACTCCTAGCATATTTGACTTGTGAGACAAAAATGTTGCCACCTGTTTGCCAAACTTCTACACCTAGGCAATAATATAGGAGATCTAGATCAATCATGTTAAAAGTTGTATTTGTATTAGATTTGATATGTTCAATAACACATGCCTCACTACCTATAATAATGATGTCATCAACATATATGAATAGAAGAATGAGATCATTACCTATACTTTTGATTTATAGATTGGAATTTAAAGGACTCTACTAGAACCCCTACTCATCCAGGTAACTACCAATTTTGATACCATGCCCTAGGTGCCTACTTTAGGCCATATATAGCATTCTTTAATCAACAAACTAGATGCTCCTTCCTTGCAACATGAAAACCCTATGGTTGATACATGTATACTTCTTCCTCCAAATCTCCAATGATGAAGGCACTCTTCACATCAATTTGATGGGCCATCCAAACAAATTGAGCTACTGTGGCTAGGACTAATCAGATGGTGCTCATCTTTGCTATTTTGGAGCAAAGGTAACCTCGTAGTCAATGCCCTCTCTTTGTGAACAACCTTTTACAAACAGTTTTACCTTGTACTTGTTTAGTGTGCCATCTACCTTGTAATTGACCTTGTATACCCATTTGCAGCCAATGGGTTTCTTCCCTACTGAAAGATCTATTAGCTCCCAAGTCTTATTTTCATCTGACTCTCAAGTTTGGTTGCTATGGCACTTTCCCGTTCAATTTTTCCTTTTGCTTTCTCAAACACCTAGGGCTCATAAACTCCCTAAAATAGTGGCCATTAAAGCAAATTTGACCATGTTCCTCTTGTTCTTGCCTCTTGATGATAGTCCCTCGATCATTTTACTAACCCAAACATCTCCAATGGTGCTTTGCCACCACTTTCGTCTTTTCTTGGGATCCTCTCCATCCAAATCAAGTTGTCACCATGACTTGGGCCACCTATACCTATGTCATCTAAATGTTGATTCAAGTTGTCATTATTATCCTTGAGAACTATTAACACCCTAGGAGATTCCATATGCTCAAAAATTAAAAGGATGCAATGTCTCATAATCTGACTAAGAGTGGATTAAGCTCCATACTTGACACATATACACATCAAGAAAAATCAACATTTTCCCCCTCAAAATATCTACACATTCCTTTTGCCTACTACCATCTACTCCCCACCACCAAAGATCATTGAATCTTATGAAGAATTACGTGAACCAAACATGTTGGTTGGTCAAGTGATATGATGCTCCTAAATCTATGTACCACGCAAATGCCTTGGACTAATTTGCTAGTCTTTTGGCTGTGAATGCATAGAAGGCTAACTCTTTCTCCTCTACATGCTCTAACATGAGCCTTCCATTAATGCCCTTCCTAGTTGGATTTCTAATCAGGTAACCTTTTTCTGCAATGCTTCTTCATATGACCCATCTTACCACAATAATGACATGATGTTCTTCAAAAAAATTGTTGCATCCTCACTACTGCTTGCCCTTAAATTTGGGACTTGTTGTGACCTAATTCACACCTCGCCCCATTGCAAATGGGGACCCTAGTAGTCGACCTTTTTAGGCTTTTGTCGTTGCGTCTCGGTCTTGTCTGGTCTCCGTTTGGGATTTGGGGTTTGAAATTTTGAATGGTCACCCGAGTCAAGTAAAGGAATTTGAGCCTGGATCATTGTGCAAACATCATCATCATGCTTAGTAGGCCCGAGGGATGAAGATCGACTGTCGTTTCCGTCAATTCTGACATCTACTTTTTGGGTATTGCCCCTCCGAACCCCCTATTTTTTAGGGACTTTGTTTTTGGCATTTTTGGCCTATTCTGGACTTCCTATTATTTTTTAGGGGCTATTTTTAGAAAGTTGCTATTTTTGGAAAGTTTCTAATTTTGTCAAAGTTTCTATATATGGAAAGGGCCCAAATTTCGAAAATCCACTCGGAAGTTCCAAAAAGTCAATAGAAATCTCAGAAAATCAATTTGAAAATTTGTGAAATTCATGATGAAAATCAGAAAAATGTTGAAAATCTGGAAAAATCAGTCCAAGAAATCACAGAAAAATGTTGAAAATCTAGAAAATTCATGGAGAAATCTGAGAAAATCATAGCAAATTTGCCTAAGTATGACTGAAAATCATGGTGAAAATCATGGAGGCATGAAAAGAAGGCTGAAATTCATAACCAGCATGGAGAAAGAAGAACAAAATAATGGCAAAAGGCTTCAGCTAAGCAACTTTAAATGGCATGGACTGATGGAAAGTCCGCCCTTGGGCAATGGTTTGAATGGCATGAACATGAGGTAAGTCCGCCCATGGAATGTCTTAAAGATTTGCCAAGTCCACCCAGCACCATAGGGGATGGCATGGACATGAGGTAAGTCCGCCCTTGGACAAATGGAGAATGGCATGACAAGAGGCAAAGTCCGCCTTAGGACAATGGCATGGTAAGAGGCAAAGTCCGCCCTCAGCTATAAGACAGTGGCTTGATGATAAGTGAAGTCCGCCCAACCACTTAAAAAACAATGGCATGAGAAGGAAGAAAATCCGCTCCAAGATGGCACAACATGAAGCAAAGTCCGCCCTTGGCAATGTAAGGTGGCATGGACTAAGGCCAAGTCCGCCCAGCAAAGTAAAGAATGGCATAAGATAGTATGAAGTCCGCCCCATGAAAAGTGGGAAGAAATTAAGCCAAGTCCGCCTAACACATTGCAAGAGGTGAAGTTAAGTCCGCCTAGAGCAATTTGACATGGCATAAACATAACTAAAGTCCGCCATATGGAGAAGAGTAATGGCTTGAGCATGGGCTAAGAAAATTTTATGGCACAAGTCAAAGACAAGTCCACCTTTGAATAAGATACATGGCTTAACCATGAGAGAAGTCCGCCATACCAAGTGGAAGTAAGAAAAATTAAAATTTTGCCTAAGTGTGGACATTGGAAATATTAATAATATGCTTGGTGCCTTGAGAAAATTCGCCATACTTGGAGAAAATAAGAAATATTTTTCTAAGTCCAACATTTATATGTCTAAAACATTTTCGCCTGAGACTTAGGATGGAAAGAAAATTATGGCAAAATGAAATTGGAAAGAAAAATTTGCCTAAGGCAATGGCATGAAAAATTTTGGAAAATCAAATTTGCCTTAGATGAAAAATAAAAAATGCCATGAAGTAATGGGGTTGAAAATGACACATAAAATTATTATTTTTATTATTTTTATTTTTATTTTTTCAACACCCCAAAGAGATGAACTTCAAAAAATCAAAATTGGAAAAAGACAAAATAACTTCACTGAACTGGCACCTGATTTGGAAACTTTCCCGGAGACTGTCGTTGAAGATAAAACTTGCCATTCAGAAGCTGAGTACAAGCCAAGTTAAGACTCGATTTAATGGAAACAATTGAAATTTGCTAAATGGGTCAATTTTCTCATCTTTATAATTGATTTCACTTCTCATTTTGCAATCATTTGATTTTTGAAAGCAAAGTTGTGAGAAGAAATTTTTGGCTAAGGCAAGAGAGTTGAGAAAGTTCGAAGCAAAGTGAAGGAAGTAATTTCATACTAGCCAGCATTGTGATCTTGACCATTTCAGTTTGTCCAGAGGATCAGGCAGATTTATTTTTTCCACTTCATTCTGGCACAAAAACTTTGTTAATTCTTTTATTTCCAGCATAGTTCTTCACGAAGTTTGATTTAACAATTAGCTGGAATATTTTTCGAGTCATTTAAATTTAAATTTTAATATTCTCTTTATATCTTCTTGCAGATCTATTTTCAAGAGAATAAAAATGAAGTTTGCCAGCAAGGGTGCACAGCTACAGTCAAAGATTAAATCCAAATGGGAGAATATCGTAGACACCAACCTTGGCCATGTTGACTTCGATGATTTCAAGGAAAGAATGTACGGAAGTGATGGACGTTTGCCTACACCAATTGCAAGGAGGATGATGCGCAACGGTATTGTTCATGCAACTGGATTTCCACCAGCAAAAGAGTGTCCAGAACTTATGGTGGAATGTGCATTGCATTATAATGCACAAGAAAGACAAATAGAAGCGCCTGATGGAAGAGTGTTGGCATATTTAACTAAGCAAGCCATACAAGAAACCTTTGGAATTCCAGCCTACAACCGGACATCCTATTGAACCAAAGGTGATGCACTTAAGCTTTACCAAGATCAGCAAGACCTTTGTGCGTCAAATATAAACAAGACTTGGCTGTTGAAACCCAGACCTATTGCCAAAAAGATGCCGAAGAAGCTGGCAAGAACAGATTTTAAAGAAGAACATGGAGATATTGTCTTGATGCTGAATAGAATGGTAGGCAATCCTCGGGGTGCGCCTTTTGAAACCTGGATGTATTATTTCGTTGATGAAATAATTTCTGGAGTAAAGATGTTTAACTGGTCTAGAATGATTAGTGACAGTCTCCATGAGCAGTTGGACAACCTAGAGGAAACCAAGACCTTCCATATGAGTTCATACGTCATATATTTGCTTGCAAGGTCTTACAAGTATGCTGGCTTGGTTTGCAAGGGTGTAGTTGGCAACGGCAAAGGGCAATTCAAGTCCTATGATTGCTATCTGCAGTTGCAGCTAAAGGAGAAGACACACTTCAGACGAGCACATGACGCCTTCCTTATGTATATCACTCAACTTCTCCAAGGAGGAACACATCAGAGACTCACCCGTGAAGCTAAAAGTCTGATTGGCAGATATGGATCCTGGTTCATCCAATTTCCCAAATTTACCTACCTCAGGATTCAAGGATTCTCAGGACGTCTGTACAGACTGCCCATTTATCCCACCAACAAAATGGTTCTATTGGAAGTTCTAAGGCAATTGGAAACATATCAAAATATCCAGCGGCCAAAACAGAAAGCAGCTATCACTTTTCCATTTTTCATCAGCAATATGGAAGAATCATGTCAAACAGCACAAGCAGCAAAGAGTGCTCAACTAGAGATGCAAAAATACCCGTTCATATCGTACAAACCCAAGAATGACTTTGATCCACTTCATCACATTGGAACTGTGGACAGAGAGAAATACAAGCACAGGATAGACTTAGAAGATTTTTGGGCCAATGCGGCTGATGAATATGATGTGAGGAAAAGACTATGGTCAAGATTGCCACTGAATATGATAAGGACAACAGAGCTTTTCAAAGTGCCTGATCAGCTGGATGATGATGGGGTATATGTGCAGCCAGGCTTCAATGAAAAGGAACCACTTCCTCCTATAAGATGGTCTGAACCTGAGCTAAGTGACCTGGCAACATTCATGCGGCCTGTATTCAAATATTCTCAGTGGTGGATAGACCAGCAAGTGCAAGTTTTATGGCGGAGAAATGTGCAATTCACATATGAACTAATGGGTGATATAGAGTCCTGTTCCTCAAATGCCGGAGCATCGGATGCTACCAACTTGAGAAAGAGAAAAGAGATTGACGACCCTGCAAATCAGAACAAGAATAAAGCAGTGGATGAAGGACCCTCTCGAAAGAAGCTCAAATCTAGGCCCCTTCAGTCGAGTACATCCAGAAATATAGATGAAATATTAGCCATGGATGAAGAGTCTTGGGAACATGTCAGAATTCCTTCTCCAGTTGGAGATGTGGAGCCAATGCAATCAGAAGATGATGATCAGCCTTCTCCTACAAGCACGGAAATTTTGGAATCAGACAATGACACTGACATCATGGATGGAGAATTTGAAGAGGGAATGATTTCCGCCCTCAAAGGAATCCAGGAAGACTCATCTGTGCAAGAAATTCCGGATATGCCAGAAATTCAAGATGTGCAAGAAGTTCAGGATATGCAGGATGTCCAGGATCAACAAGAAGATGGAATTGAACAGTCAACCACCCCAGGTTGGCTTAAAGCAAGATTAAAAAGAAAGGCGCCAGTAGAGGTACCTAAAGAGGATGACGCCACAGACTTCTTGGCAAGGCTAGAGCAAACTGCCACAAGAAAGAAAGCCAAGAAATTTGCTGCCATACAAAGGGATGAGGCTAGCAATCGCACAATGCAGATAGCAATGCCTACAGTTGATAAATTCCAGGATGAGATTGCCCCGAACGAGTATGCCATCACGACCATTGATATGGGTCCAACGACAAAAGGGCAGGAAGTTGAGGACTTAGACAATTCTGTTGCCACCATCAAGTCTAGACTGGAAAGGGAAGTGGCCAAGAAAAGAGACTATAAAAAAGAGGTTGAGCGTCTAAGAGAGTATATCCAGCATTTAACCAGACCACTCAATCAAGGTGACCGAGCAGCACTTCCACTTCCAAACTCTGTCATGCCTAAAATTTTGCTAGAAAAAAAATCCCAACAATTTTTTTTTTTTTTTTTCTCTATTCAAACATTAAGGTATGTTATGAAAAGAAGGCTTCATTACAATAAATTAAGTCACATAATTATAAGTACTCAAGTCCTTAGCATCTTTTTTTTTTTTTTTTAACCAACCTTAAAATATTCCTACCCAATTAATAGTACACATAATTTCAATTTATATCCCACACTTCATGAGTGTTTAACACCTTCATGGCAGAGACAATGAAATAAATGTCAAAATGAAATACAAGAATATTGTCACCCAATTACATTATTTATTTCCTACAATACCACTTACCACGTATTTATGGAAACATATAACAAATTAGGTTGGGTATTAATCAAAGGCAAAGCGGGGTCTTACATCCCCCTCCCCTTATCTTAGACTTCCTCCTGGAAGTCGTCAAGGTCTCAAACATAATCTCCACATAGCAACATACATTAATCTATCAAACATACTAATTACTTTGCTTTGTTGATGAAAGAACCAAAACATCCAACCATAAGCATGCTTTAGAGACAACCTCTTCCATGAACTAAATATTCAAATACTTAGTACAAAATTTCTCACAATAGAACCTCTATCTGATACACAAGTAATTCAACATATGCTAGCAACCATCTATGTAGCTCTTAATCCATTAACAATGTAACCAACTTCAATTAAATTACTCAAAAATATATCTAAATGAATTAACAACATTTGTTACACCTCAAAATTTCTTTGCACCATAAACATCACTCGTGATGTTAGAAAAATTACTTTTGTGTCAATGGCCAATCATGTCTCAGAATTGTTAGCTTCACATTTTATCCAACTATGCCCTTAAGAGGACATTTTACCTTATAATTTTGACACTCATACCATGTTTCAAGGAATATTAATTGCATCATTTGTTACTATCTTTCTCACATAGTTACAGGTATGTCACATCACATTTTCTTGCAATTTCACATGTACACACAACAATAACAAGGATGCTCTTCCCAATTGGGTGCGCCTGTCCTCATACAAAGGATGCTCTTCCCAATTGGGTGAGACTCTCCCCATACAACCACATAATTTACAACACAAGGCTCACACAATAGGGTTTATAAGGATGGATATTCTTGGATACCACTCGAGGCCCTTCTCTAAGGACTCCTCCATATAGATAAGAATAATCATAGAATGAGGGAAGAAAGGATTAATGACCGTCCCATACCAGTCCCATTCACAACCCCTTTCAAAATAATTCCCCAACACATCTACTCCCCTATACGACCTGCCAGGGAACCCCCCGGTATATGGCAGTTTACAAATTCCACATTACACCACACATGCCAGCAAATTTGCAACCAAGGAGAAAGCCTCAAACTGAATAACACAAGATCATAAACCAAAGTTTCAATAAAACTCCCAAGAGGGAACTTATAAATTCAAGAGAAACAAAATAAAGATAAATTGTAGCTACATTGCAACTTTCCAATCATAATTCAAAGGAAAAATTAAACAAGTCCTTGAGGCAAATCGGACTATATAACAACTTCCAAATGGCTAAATAGCCTAAGTACATAAATGTAAAATTACACATTGCCGGTGCATAATAAAATAAAACATCAATCAAGAATTACAAATAATTCATATTTCAACAATAAAATTTGCACATTACAAGCACCACGTGACTTGATAAGCCACCTAAGGGGAGGAGGGGAATGGTGGTTCTCTAACCACATCATAAGTATTATAGCATGCAATAACTAGTGGTCCTTGATCACATAAATATGAATAACGGGTGGTCCCTGACCACATTAATATACATCACTAGTGGTCCCTAACCACATAAACATGAAGCACTGGTGGTCCCTGACCACATGAATATGAGTAACTAGTGGTCCCTGACCACATAAGTATGAATCACTGGTAGTCCATGTTATTCCATCCTTTACCCATGGGTTATAAACATCAAGGAATAGGTTTGCACTATGAACCAACAAGTGTGGCTCTCATATGTGGGGGAGTAGGCCACGGTCAACGTCCATGGGAAGATTACAATGACTTGACATAGATCCTTTATCAGGATTAGGGACAACACCCTGAGCTCGTAATCTCCTGATGGTAGACGATGTGCCTCTCAACCCCTATTTACACTAGCTGGCATCACACTCCCATTAGGGGGGAACCAAACGCTAGGGGTACACATTTAACATAGAAATAACACTAACACAAAGGAGCACATCAGATTTCATTTAATAGACACACGTATGCACTTAACACATTTATTTTAACTCACAACTAGCTAGCTTACATAAAGGCCATCACAAAGGGTACATATAGGGGATCATACTAGATGTCCACCACCCTTATCCCAAGTCAGATACCCTGTATCTCATACTTGGGGCACAACACATTTACTGGTTTTTACTTCACATCAATGTTCCACGGAGTCTCCTGAAGGGGACGCGTCTCCATGTGGGGGACGGGTCTCGGAGACGGGGGGACAAGGGGTCTAAGTTTGGGGACGGCGGGGGGACGGCGGCGGGGGGGCGGCGCTGATATACATAGGGTACTTGAATAACTAGTTATAAAAAGATGTTTTAGAATAACAATTCAAATTAAACTTTGGCAAATTAGTAAAATTGCAAATACTAACATTTTGAATACTTGAAAACTATTAGTAATCACTAATCAAATAAAATATTAAAATTTGACAAATGAAATTGTCGAATTTGAGATTTCTATTATATGAATATCGAAAATATGACATGTCACATCATAATATCATATCATAATGATAAAAATAAGTAGCATGAGTACATTGATAGTTTGATATCATAATCAAAATAAGTACAAAATGCAAAAATGTAGTTAAGGGAGGCCTCTAATCATCCCCAAACTCCTCATCACTCGAACTACTAGAATCCTCGCGATCAAGCACTGCCAAACTAATACCAACCAGCCCTGCATCTGAAGCCGAAACTGCAGCATCCTCATCAATCTGTGCTGGCTCCTCTGGGTCTACATCCCACCGTGCTGCTGGACTCTCTTTGTACAAAAGTGATTTGCGGTCAATGAGACGCAAAGCACTATGTACAGCCACAAGCTTCTCTGCTCTCCTAGAGGTAAGTCTGTTCCTCTTAAGAGAGTGGATGAAGCTATATGTAGACCAGTTCCTCTCAGCAGCTGAAGAACTAGAAACCTGAGATAACAATCGAATGGCTAGAGTGGTAGTCAAAGATCCTGATCCATGGCAAGTCCACCACAAAATTGGGTCCTCCTGCGCCATAGTTCGCATATCCATCTTGGCTGCATCTGAATAACCTCTAAGAGTGGCAAATTTGGTCCACTCAGTGCGAATCACACTGGCATCTACATCATCATACATCCTCTCAATGCACCTAAAGAACCCTGCCTTCACCTCTGCATCCTGTATCGGTGTTACTCTACCAGGCCTAGTCAAGTACCACTTAGGATTAAGTGCATAGGCTGCCATGTGCAAGGGAGTGTTGAGCTTCTCCCATCTCCTGTGAATGATTGGCTGAATGTGCTCGTGGTAGAATGCTAATGTAGGGTCCCTCTCTCGCACAACAGCCCTCATCTGATCAAGCATAGAATCAATGCACTCATACACCTCTCCAAGGCTAGGTGCATCCGCATCCCCATACCTGATAACCTGGAAAACTGGTTTAATGATGGCAACAATATATTTTGCATCAGCCCAAAACACATCGCTCTTCACTGTATCCTTCACCTTCCTCCCATGCTCTGTCCTAGACTCGGCCCACCTACTCCAATCTGCTGTCATGACCATGAGTTGCAGTGCCTCTTGCAACTCAATCATTCTGTCTAAGAGAATGAAATAAGAACCATATCTCGTATCAGTAGGTTTCAGGAACTCCTTCTTAGCGAAGGTCCTGAAAAGTGCATGTGATGTGTGGTGGTTGCAGATAAACATCTGCACATCTCTCGCATCATGAACCACTGCTCTAATCCATTCAATCTTTCCCATGTCCTTGAGTGCATTGTTCATGGCATGCACACAACATGGGGTCCACCAGATATGCCTATAAGTAGCCTCAATAAGTCTCCCTGCAGCTTTGCACACATGCGCAGCATCTGTCACAACTTGGACCACATTTTGTGGCCCAACCTCCTCAATAGCACCTCTGAGAACCTCAAACTGAAAATCAGCATCTTTGCGATGCCCTGAACAATCAACTGCCTTAAGAAAATATGGGCCCTCAGTACATGTAACCATGATGTTAATGAGTGGACGATGGCTAATGTTCGTCCACCCATCCATGACTATGCTACATCCTGTCTCAATCCAACACTCCTTCATCTTCTCCATCAACAAATTGATCTTGGAATAGTTCTTATCCAAGATCGCTGTCCTCAATTTCGTCTCACCTGGTGGCACATATGATGGTCCTCCCTTTGCCACCATCGATATCATATCCTTAAAATAAGGAGATCGGGCAACATGAAACGGGATGCCATTGGCAAAGAAGAACTTGCCAATGGCATCATCTATCTCATCCTTGAGCTGCACATTAAACAAATCTGCAATGGGGTTACTTTGAGTTTGACTTTGCACTTTCCGTTTCCCCCTCCCCTCTCCTGCATAGGCACTAGAAGAAGAACCTGGTGTCCCTCCTACTCTCGTCTGCAAAGTATGGCTAGATCTCTGTTGTTGGCTATGCTGAAGCTGTGTCCTATGAGACAAAGTAGTAGGCACAGGTGCAACTGGAGTATCATCATGAACACCCCATAACTTATTTATTTCAATTTTGAATTTCAGGTTTTCCGGTTTTAATAAAAAACGACATATCCCCACACCTTTTCCTTTAATGAAAAGGAGGTGTGCATTAACTCTAGTGATGCTGCCATACCACCCACCACCACAAAAGTTGCACTTCCACCTCCTTGTGCCACCAGTTGTTGCCGCTTGCGGTTGCCTGCTTAGATCTTTTGTTGCAAATTGTTTGAGAGGGGAAGTGGGATCAAAAGGACCCCTAGCATACTTTGCCAATATTGCAGAAGGGCAATTTACATTACTTGCTTCACTTGCCATGGAACTAGTTTGGACTTCATTCTCATCCCCATGGTCATCCCCCTCAACCCCAGGTTCATATTTAGGATCAACATCACTATGTGAATGAGCTTCATCCTCACTCATGTTGATGTCATCATTGTCATGAGAGCTCATTGTGACACTGCAATAAACAAATAAATTCTATAAGTGCCTAGTTTCAGCCTAGTTTCTGTTTAACAAATTTGAAAATAAAATTTTAAAATTTCATGATGAATCTTGATGGAAAGATGAAAGAAAAAAAAATGAGCCTTGAAATGAAAATGAAGAATATGAATATGCATTTGCAGCCATGTATATGAAATTATGATTAAATTTTTAATCATAATTTCATAGACATGTGGCTGCAAATGCATATTCATGTTTTGATTTTCATTTCAATGCCCATTAAAAACATCAAACTACATTTTCAAAATGAATCTAAAAACTTGGAAAACAAAACAAAAAAAAATTGAAAAAACTAAGATAAACAGTCATAAAATCCTACCTTGTGCTTGAAAAATCCTTCAAAATTGGTGTAGAATGCTCCTCCTCTTCTTCTTCTTTCTCCTTCTCACCCCTCTTGCACTTGCAGCACCTCAAACTCACTCTTTCACTCACTCTTCTCACTGGTTTTCCTCTTCTTCACCTAGCTGCTCCAAAACATCAAATGCATATATGAGTAAAAAAGAAAGCAATTTGAGAGTTTTATTTCATTTAGAGGCTTTGAGATGGGTCCCATAGGCCTTTAGGGTTCGGCCCCATGCACAAACTTCAAGAAAAATAAAAGATTTTTAAAAAAAAAGCACTTTAAAATGCGTCCCAGCGCGGGAGACTCCTGGGCTTCTCCGAGACGCTCGAGGGACGCTTGGACGTCTTTGAGACGTCTCGGAGACGCCCAGACGTCTCCCCCGTCTTAGAGACGTCTCTCACGTCCCGGCGGCGGTGGCGGGACGGCCAAGGGACGTCTCCATGGCGTCCCCAAGTCTCTGAAACGTCCCGGACGGGGAGACGGCACAAAAAAGGGGGGAGACGCGTCTCCGTGGAACACTGCTTCACATACCATAACATAATACACTTTATGAAATCCACCATATTGTAGAACAAAATCAATTTACAGTTTACATACAATCCTTTTTCTTTTAAAACTATTCACTTTGCTTCTTAATTTTGTACATATCTACTCACTTTGCATTCGTGAAATGATCCACTAGTTGATGTACAAATGTAGCTTATGGATATTACTCCATCTTCCTAAATTTTAACAATACATGATGCACCACACTCACTATCCTACTAAGTTAGTGTTTGACATCTCATGTAGGATCAAGATTGGTTCTCTATGTTTATCCATACCAGTCTTCCTCTTTCATTCAACCATGTTTTTTTTTTTTATATGTTCACTAACATATCCATACGCGTGATTTCATTATAATTTTTGCAACATGCTAAAGAATGTTTTCTACTCAACAAGGAAGATAATCAACCATTTTCTTTCGAAACATAGTAATATGAGACAAGAAAGCACACTCAATTCATAGAACACACAATAAATCATGGATTAGTAATTTTCACAACTCATTAATCTATATATATATTTTTTTTAAAAGAATCTTGCATTTTGCTACCTAAGGTTGACTCATTTAATCACATGTTATAATCGTTATTTTTATAGTCAGTTATTTCTACTTCATAAGTTTCAAGGACACGCGATAAGTAACAATTCCTACATTTAAATTTTCTCCATTGTATTTCTCTAACACACACACATATATATTTTTCTCCAGAGTACTAGGCATTGGTATAGATATGCACAACATTAGTTGGGAGTCTTCCATAACCATTTTCATGTCCATAATGATACCATTTAGTTTCTCAATCACTTAGTTCACTAAAACTTTTACATAATTCCTCACCAGATTTATAAATTCAAACAATTGATTCTTTAGTTCTAGTGACATGTACACAACCTTAAAGGTCAACACCTAATTGAATATGTTATTACTCCCCATAAGACATGTATACTTTCTTATTTTGGAATCAATAGATCTTTAGCTCTTAGATCATTTATAAGGAAGGTAGTAATAGCATGTGTTTTAGAGAATATTATAACTTAAAACTCATATTTAGATATGGTCCCTTGATCACAAAGGTTTTATGTTTAATTTTCAAGACAAAAATTATTTATACAATATCTATTTATCAATTTTCTCTAATCTTTACTTAGTTGTATCTTTCAACACATTCTCAACTATGACTTGAATCATGTTCTTTCATTTGATATTTTAGTCTCAACAGGAACTGGTTGGAAATTTTGAAGAAGAGTTGACTACAGCCAAAGAAGCTAAAGACTGGATGGCTGGAAAGAAAGATGAGGCGATGGCATTCGCGGAGAAGCTGGCATATGTGTATGAACAAACTTCCTTCTTGCTGTCACGAGTTACAAACTTAGCGGAAGCATGGGATGGCCTCCAAGATATTCAGAATAAAATTATCCCATGTCTTCGAGAGTTAAAAGGCATCCCGAAGCAGAGGCTAATTGATGATAGGATTATTGAAGCTGGAGCTGCATATGATTTCAGTGGCTGGTATTATGCACTGATTTCACGAGAAGTCTTGGAAAGGGTAAGGCAAGATGGCGCCAAAGTTGAGGAGCAGGCAAAGGATATTTGGAGCAAGATTTACCAGATGGCTGCAGATATGCTCGACAAAGATATTGTCCGAAAGAAACACTTGCAGCCACAAAATTTAAAAGAACAAGTTCAAAGAATTTTCTCCACCACCTCTAGGCCAATCATGAAAGAAAATTTTACCAAGGCATTCAGCTTCATGACCGTTAGAGATGCTTTCTTGCTGCATGAGCCAAAATGGATGATCACTTTTGCAGAATGTGCTGAAAGTTTGGACTTGCTGGAATACAACATAAATGCGCTTCCGGACATTGCCATGGAGGAGGTCGGCGTGATCATGTCAAGGTTCGCCGAACGTAATGCTTTGCAGGTGGATAAGGATGCAACTCTAGATACCTAAAGTTCTCTCTAGTTAACTGATTGATGTTTAGGAAACCCTAATTAGGGTTTAGTTGTGTTGAATCTGGGCCGTTAATCTCATTTTGATCTTGGCCATTCATTGTAATTCGGGAATTCTATATAACCTCCCCCCCCTCTCTCTCATTAGATGGATAGATAGAGGAGATAAGTAGATATCAAGAGATTAATAGAGAATTAGAGATTAGAATCATTAGAAGTGATTGTAAAGAATAAGAGAGAGAGTTTTATGAGATTGTTGCAAAAGACTATTTTGATAATAAAGTTCATCATGCTTGAGGTGCTTTGAATCCTTGCATTGTCAAATGGTTGCATGGTTACATATTTCTCTTCCTCGTCTAGTAGATTTGAATTAGAAAGTATATGTTAATGAATGATAGATTGATAGCAAGGGTTAGCGAAACTTAGCTCATACTTTCTTTGAGTGGATGCTTTTCATTCAATGTGTAAAGTTAGACTGAGCTTTATCGTGGATGCTTCAACGTTTACTTCGAATAATGTTGTTCTATTGATGGTATTGTTCGTGGTGAAGAAATTTTAAGCACAAATCCCAAAAGATTGCACTTGCTTTGTGTAGTTGTCGTTTAGCGTGGCGAAACAAAGTACTGTTTATTCAGTTTCGCTCAATCTTTGCCGTCTCTTGATTTCATAGGAATATCATAGGACTCCTAAACCCTTACTCTTTTTTCACTTTTTTTATCTAAAGTCAGAAAATCCAAAATGATATTGCATTCGCGTCTTTGCTTTTCTAAGTAACTTGCCAAAGTAAATCCCTATTGTGCCCCCAGCAAATCACATCAAACCACAGAGCTTATCCACACTCATCTTAAACATTGGAATTACCGTATGATCTTACTTGCAATCTTAGCATATGAGGTAGTTTTTCAAGAGGGGATATAGCGTCTTCGACACTTTATTCTAGAATGTTTGTTGTGTCATAAAACACGCATCAACAGGACCATTTGCCTTTGCCCTTATCTTTGGCTGCAAAGGCCTATTCTACACCCTCTACTTTGTTAGTACTATCAAATTATCTCTTCCATCTATGCTATTGTAAGAGCTTATTCCACAAATCTTCAAACTTTATGTCAACATTCATAGAGGTGATATTCAAGGTCTCAATTAAGTGTCATAAGCACATGGCAAGCTTTTCAACATGATTACCCCCATGTCCTCTTCCATTTTCCAACCAATGGTTGTCAATTGATCTATGATGTCCTTAATCTTGAGTAAATGCTCGTACAATGAAGCTTTCTCATTCACCATTATTGAAAATAACACATTTTTTAGGAAGAAATCTCTCCTTTTGTTTGAAGTCTCATGCAAATCTTGCAAATGCTTCCAAATTTCAGTTGAAGTTGTCCCAGTCTAGACTTTAGGAAAAATTTCATTTATCACATATAACTTGATCAACATCAATGCTCCACAGTCGCATGCATCAAATTTCTCTTGGTCTTTATCCATAGTAGACAAATAGGGATCTTCACAAAGGACATATTTGTGAGGCATCTATACTAAAAAATAGTTAACATACGTTGCTTCCATGTATTATAATTTTTACTAGAGAATCTTTGGTTACCTTCCAACATGATGTTGGGTTATGAGGCCATTTGTACTATTCTTCCCTCCCTCAACCTACAATCCTGAAGTAAGAAAAAAAAATGCCTCCCTACTAAGACTCTGACAGTTGAATGATACATATATATTAATAAAAAAATTGGTCAACCATATGACTCTGCCCTAGTTGAGTCATGCACTAGCAGCAACTAGGAGAAACCTAAAAACATTGTAAATCTATGGCCTTGCTCTCAGTAATTTTTAGCAGACCATTTCCAAAAGATTGATTATAGACAGGCAGAGTCCAAAGAGAGGTAAAATTCCAACTCTTTTAGCTTATTAAACCCATGATTTTTAGCAGAAAAATGTTGCGATTTTTAGCAGATAACTGTCACAATTTTTAGCAATAAAAAAATTGCAAATCTTCTTTGAAAAATTTTGTAATCTTCATTAGAAACCGTATTGCAATTCTACCCAAACAAAATGTCACAATTTTTTGAGGAAAAAAAAGACGCGATTTTTTATTTTTACCCACAAATCCATATGGATCCAAAGTAAGACATGGTCTGCAAAAACTCTTGGCTCTTTAATATATCCCTAGATCCATCTATATCAGCAGCAGTCCCATCTATATTAGCAGCAGTCCCTAGGTCTTCACACTTTCACGGGCTCCATGGATCTAGTTAAGCTTTGATACCATATAATGGAAATAAAGCACATAAAGAATACCAAGATATTTAATGATAAAATAAGAAGTGAAAGCTTTCTTATATAGGATTACAAGCATAGGAGACAACCCACATTATGAATGTGGGCCAAATAAAAAGAACATACTCAAATGAAATAAAACATAAAGTATATCCTAAAGTTGGAACAATTTATTAAAGCCTAAAACTAATAACTACTTGACCTTACTATTTAATAATTACTTTAACAGTATGTAGTTACTTTCAATTTTCAATTTGGAATGTTTATGCTTGGAATAAGGCAGTTGTATCTAAGTGTCTTCCAATTGAGCAGTGACTAAGCCTTTTCAGTTAGAGTAGCTGAGTTTAGTGTTGATTTACACCTGTTCGTACCTGTCAATCAGTTAGAACTGTAGTGGTTTAGAATAAGGAGGAAGTGTGGCTAATTGGTTAGAATTGAAGTTACTTCAATTAGGATCAGTTAAATAATGAATGAACTTGCTAGTTAATTGTCATCAATTTAGGGAGGAACTTGTCAGTCAACTGCCCATCAATTGAAGAATTACTGCTTACGATTGAGGAAGCACAATTGTATAATGCACTAGGAAGAGAACAAATAAATTGGAACTTGATAAAACAATAAACATTTCGTTTTTCCTGGGTAGTACATTGCATATCAGCAGTTGTCACCTGGGACAAAACCCTCCAGGTTTAGAGATCAGAGGTCTTGAGGACGGAAACCCTTAAGCAGCAAATTGACATTCAGATTGACATCTAGAATACCAATAGTGTCCAATTCTTCATTTGGGCATGTTTAGTAAGCTATATTAGTTTGATGAATATATATATGCTTATGTACAGTTTTGAAGAAAATAAAAAAGTATTATTTATTGTAGTATTTCTGGGTTTGATAATTTAAAATTTTTAAGTTCAAGTTATTACAATGGTATCAACGTTGTGATCTTGCCAACCTATGTCAAAAGTTTAAATCAAAACAAAATTAGATATCAGTACTATATGGCAGTGAGTGATAGAGACAAGCAGAAAATGACATGAGCAAAGAAAGCGGGAATTCTTCAACTTGAAGAGATCCTTTAAGGATGGACACAAACAGCTCATCAATCTCCTTGCCCAGAGTATGCAAATGCCTAGACCAAACCATGTCACTGTGCCTCCAGGTAATGGTGCAAAGGGAATACCCATCTTCAGTGGCAAACCCATTGAAATTAGTTGTTGGTACCAGACTATTGAGAGTCACTTTCTTGTAAAGATTTTTTGACCACTTTGAATAGAAGGATGAGGAGGAGACTAGTTATGAAAGCAATGAATCTAAACAGTAGCAGGCAACAGAGGAACGTGTTACTGAGCACCAGCTTGAGCAATTGCTGAAGGATAATACCAGCACTAGCAAGGTTACACTTGTAGCTCTTTCTGGAGCACCATGATATACATCATTCCGAGAAATTAAAGACTACATTGATGGCAATCTATGCAAGTGTACTGGATATCATCCCCTATTGGATTCTTTTCAAACATTTGCATATGAAAACAACGGTAACTACTACCAAGAAAATAAAATTTGTTTGATGTTAGAACTTGACAGGGAGGATATTTGTGATAAGGAGCCTTGGAACCCAACACATTGGAGCTTGGGAAAGGAACATTTACATTTGATTGTAGTGCAGTCTGATTACAAGAGAGAACCTGAGCTATGCATTGCAGTGCAAAGTGTGGAAAAATAATGATATTGATGATAAGAGAGTGGAGGAGGAGGAGGAGGTATCACTAGTAGGTCTTCCATCACTAGAGAGAATCATTTGACATCTTAGATCACCAAATTTGTCTTGCTTGAGGGCAAGCACATTTAGGAAGGGAGGATTTGGCATGTCCCCTTTTTCAAGCTACAGTTGGTTTTGTCTTTTGGCAAATATACAAGTAGCAAATATGTAGTTACTTTCAATTTAGTTAGGAATGTTTATGTTTGGAATAAGATGGTTGTATCTAGATGTCTTCTAGATGAGCAATGACCAATTCTTTCAGTTAGAGCAACCGAGTTTGGTGTTGATTTCACAACTGTCAGTCGGTTAGAATTGTAGTATAATTGAAGTTACTTTCAGTTAGGATCAGTTAAATAAGGAATGAACTTGTCAGTTGATTGGCATCAATTAAGGGAAATACTTGTCAATCAACTGTCATCAATTGACAAATGACTGCCTACAATTGAGGAAGTAGAGTTATATAATGCGCTGGGAAGGAGAATGGATACAGTTGAAGTTTGATAAAACAAAAACCATTCCTTTTTCCTGGGCTTGACATTGTGTTTCAGTAGTTGTGGCTTGAAGACTTAACCCTTCAGGTGCAAAGATCAATCTTGTTGAGGACAGAAACCCCTAAGCAACAAATTGTCATTCAAACTGACATCTAGAATACCAATAGTGTCTAGTTCTGCATGTGGGTGGCTTTGGTGAGTTGTATTAGTTTGATGAATATCTATTTGCTTATGTAAGAAAAATAAAAAAAATTAAAAAATATTATTTATTGTAGTATTTCTAGGTTTTTAGTTTGGGTTGTTATAGATACACACAATATTCTTTTTCTCAAATTTCTACCTCAAATCAACCAAGAAATGTGACATTGCTCAACATAGGGGCTTAATGGACCAATGGTCAAAGCACCTCATATTCCAATGAGCTAGCAATTATCGTGTTCCACCTGTGTTAATATCAGAGTTCCCTAATGTGAAAATTGAAGCAGATCATCATTATTGCCATGTAATCTACCTCGATGGTGAACAATGCCAATACTTGCAACTCCCATATGGCACTCCAGTAGATGTTACTGTCCCACCAATTGTCAGTTCGCCAACACTTTAGCAACCACCAGTGAAGGGAAAAGGCAAGGCTATGTGGATGAATAAAGAGCATGAAGAGGAGCAAGCCACACAGGAAAAGCACCAATAACAAAATGTTCAACAAACTACATCAGACCATCAATACCAACAACAAGCCCAGGTAAGTGCTCAAGTTAAAGTTGAAATTCTGCATACTTCTCCAAATTACAATCCAACTATTGAGACTTCTCCCCCTTTGCTTGGCACACCCCAAAACCCATCCACACAAAGCCCAATTTGAACTTCCTTTATACAACTTAAGGCAATAGAAACCTTTGATTCCTTGGGGCAGATACTAACCCAACAAGCTCCCTCTAGCACATATATTTTTTCCTAGCCAAGGGCCCTCATTTGTTATTGAAAATAGTTCTAGAGTTAGGGCCTCTCTTTTGTGAATTGTGAAGCACAGCTTGCTCATTCTGAGAAATTTGATCTGCCAGCCAACACTAAGGGAGTCACCATCCAGCAGAAAGAAAATGGCACACCGTGCATTGTATTGTCTTCATGCACAATGATTGATGATAGCTTGACTACCTTGTCTGCTATGGCCACAAATATGATGCTGCACTGGCTTACTTGAATCTGCCCTAGTTTAGGGCAGGTCACTCATGCTATTGCACAGAGGAATAAGCAATTCAAAGACATGCAGGGTAAAGTAAAGCAAGCAGTTTAGAGGTGGAAAGGGTCCAAGGAGCAGGAAAATGACCTCAAAGAGAGATTCATATCAAAGATACTGCATTTCAAAATGCACACAAGAAGTGCAAGCTCAGCTTCAAACAACTATCACTTATGTCGTCAACCACCCACATACCCTTCAGTGGGTCATTTTGGCCACCGCACAGATTTATTTTTGCTACACTACACCCACGGATCCCACTAACACTTTGAATAAACATGTTGACCAGTTGGAAGCATTGGTCTGTGCTTTGATTGTTACTACTCCGATTTGGCTGCTACTGTAGTAAATGATGAGGAAATTCCCATTTCCTGCACATATTATATAGAAGAGTTTTACAGCTAAACACGCAACAACAGCTACAAGACAAATAGTGCCACAGGAAGATATTCCAATGCTCAGACATGAGCTATTGGCAATTTTGGAAATGATCAAACTTAACTGTGATGACATGGAAAAAGATATGGCCCACACCCACCAAGTACTTGCATTTATCTTCAATCCACAAGCTTGGATTGATGCACACTTGACTACAGAAAAGGCGACACTAGATCAGATGGAACAGGTTTTTAAATGAGCAAACCCGACTGTATTTGATATTGCCATCATCACTAACAAGATCAATTATCTAGAAGCAGTTAATGAGAAAAAGACATCATAGTACAAAGCTCCTTTCACTAGGTTGGTACAAATAGTGCACTAAGAGCTGCAATAAATGATGGAGCATTTGCCAACATTGGGCCAACAATTTCAAATTTCAGTGGATTGGCATAGTATGATTGTCAATGATGATGTGATGACCAGCAAGCAAAGAACTGCCAATGCCAATTCCTTTGCAAATCAACCTCACATTGCAGGCATCAGTTGACAATGTTGCCCCATAAGATATTTAAATATTTTAGATAATTGAAGCTTTTTGGAGAACTTTTGTACATCAATCTTTTTTGTGGGTCTGCTTTTTGTGTCATATTTGTAAGCATTTGGACTCTGGAGAACCAAACACAGTATTGCACCAAGACGATGTTGGCACCAAAGATGCCTCCTTCTCATGTTGCTTTGTACACTTTGTTAACCAGCACTACTGAGCAGTTATGTAACAGTCATCAACAGCTAGCAAGCAGTTATGTGGTAGTTATCAGGTAGTTAATGATTCTCGCATACACATCCAGTTCTGTTGCAACTACAACATGCACCATATGATTTGCACTACATGCACAGGCAAGCTGGAGTCTTCAGCGCTGGGGTAAAGTGCATATAAAACCCCACAGATATAATGATCAAAAGGACAAGAAAATGATCATAAAATGTAATGAGAGACTCGGAGATTGAATGACTAGAATCTCTCAGTTCTTCCTATCTGTCTTTGCCCATATTTGCATATGTTCAAGCATCTCTGTTATGTGCTAGCGGTGCATAGTTCTTAGCAAGGTTAACTAGCCCTAAGCATGCTTCAGGTGAGGAATATACTCATATGCCTGTGTGTGCAGGAGACTACAGTGAAGTGTTAACCATGGTCTTAAACACAGAGTGAAAATGGTTAACATACATGTTCTCTATCTTTATATAGCCTTATTGCCTCTGATTTACTCGGTCATGATTTATTCTTGAATCAATGGTGAAGATTGGTTCTTACATGCTTGGTTGGGGTTGATCCTCTTCTTTCTTAAGATGGCCATCCTCCCAAATGGTTTGCCACATTGCCCATGTGCGGACTATTCATCAATTCCCCAAGGAGGTCTCTCTCTCTACTCAGGATTTTGTGACGCTTTCAATGCTGATCTCCATCCTGTACACTCCCTTTCCTACTGCCAATATTTTTGGGCAACACAGTCTCATTGGATAAACTATTATGTAGCAATGCAATAATTAAAACTGCTTATGCCAAGATAGGGAACTTCAAAGGAAATGAATTCTAAGAAGAAACAGCCTATAATGAATAATCCTACTAATAAGCTGGTTACAATACCTACCTAGGCTCCTGTCAAAATGGCTACTTCTATTCCATGGATTGAAAAGCAGGGTAAGCAATCCATTTGACCTAACTTCTAACTTAGTTTTAGAAGATTTTCCTTTGATGATAAAGAACGAGTGTGTGAGTACATCACTAATCAACAGTAACCAAGATATGGATGGCAGTTATTCAAATCTATCCTAAATAAGAAACACAATATAACTTTCAGACAGAAAGCAGAAAATGAAATGGCAAAAACACATTTCCTCTTAAGATTATTTGAAAGATCATTTCCAGAAATGTTTTCAATAATTTGTTATAACATTAAATAAGGCCTTCTATTTTCTATCAGTCCCCTTCTGCTGTCAGCCTTTATGACAGACTCGAGATAGTCTTGTGGCTTGCCAAGATTCCAGTAGTATTCTGTAGCAATGCACTTTAAAGCTACAAAAGGTAAGATAGAGACTAAGCAGAGCCCTCAAGCACTCAAAGGTAGCTTGAAACATTGGGAAAACTGAAATACACAAACGTACTCCTGAAAACATGCACTAAGCTAGGATACTTCCAAGAAACACAATTTTACGAAGGAAAAATCCATAACAAATCATCCTTCAAAGAAATCAGTTAGAATGCAAGCTAGCAGCAAGTGTTGGGCTCCTATCAAAACATGTACTTCTATTTCAACACCGAAAAAGTGTAACCCATAATGAATAGTCTTACAGACTAGACAGATAGAATACAAGCTAACAGCTGGATTTGGTCTCTAATCAAAACATATGCTTCTAATTCATAGATGGATTCTTTGAACACTGATGAGGAGTTAAATCATACGAATAAATTCAATTTTAGAAACAAGTCAGCTATAATAAAAGCTAGCAGCCAAGCTAGGGCTCTATCAAAACAGATGTTTCTATTTACTAGATAGATTCTTAGAAGATTGAAGAGGGTACATAATTCCATCGAAGCACACAAATATAACAAAAATTCCAAGTAAACCCCATAATTATGCAGAGCATGCCTACCAAGGTTTGAACCTGGGTCATTATGGTTGTATGCACTCCAAATTACTATTGAGACCATGCCCGCCATAATTTTGACCTGAGTCACTGTGGCCTTAAGCTCTCCGGCTTATTGCTAGACCCTAGCTCTCTACGTACAACTTTGTCTCTAACGTTATAACGACGGTAAAACTTTTTATTGATAAGCATCAAAGTACAAGTACAACATTATACTGACAAGAAACCAAGGATGCCTAGAACAGTAACCGTGATTCTAAACTTCACAATCTAACCATGTGGCTGGCCGATTCACCACTTTGCAATTGAACCAGTGTGATGTTCCTGTTTCTAATTTTAAAGACTACGCCCTTCTTATATCCCCTTCATGTTGGAGGATCAATTCACACTTTGGAGAGCCTGTGAAAAGCTTGTGGCCCAGTTCTAGAGTCCCTAGCAGTGTTGATAGAAGGTATTAGATTCAAGTCCTCGCTAATCCATGTCTTACAAACAGATCAATTATACAATTCAAAAAATTAATCCGTTGCTTCTCTGGATGGATAGTAATAAATAATTCTATAATGGTAAAGCAACTGATTATTGGAGATGAACCCTTACCAAGACTTGTTGATAAAATGATATGGGTTATTCAGGGAGCTCGATTTACAGGACAGATGCAATGTTTAAATAACAAGATTGATGAAATAAGATGCCAATTTATAAAAAGCTGTTGAACTGTACAAGAAAAATAGATGCAAGGAAAATATAGGAAAAGAAGTTGATTACTTACTTTCTGCAGTCGATTGATGCCATGGCAATTTACGGGGCAGGGGCTTTGGATGGAGACCTGGAGTATCGTATCTGGGAATATTTAGGCTAAGGGAGAAGGAAGAATAGGCCTGCATTGCAAATTCTAGATGATTTGGTTGTTTCCTCCTCCCTGTTATCGAGTGTTTTCCTATTGCCTTTTTCAGTTTGAGCTGATTTTATACAGATTTAAGCCTAATTAGTGCTTTCAATAGGACGGCTATCAACTTTTTTACTTTTTTATTTTTTATTTTAATGAATAGGTGTCTAATTTAACCAAAAAAGTGGGTAGAAATAGAATTATATTCTAAGAGATTATACGAGACTAGGTAGTATCTGAAACATAAAATATAAACATTAACAAAGTCGTAGTAGGGGAGAGGACCCAGTACCTAAGCATGTTTCAATAGTTGTGATAGTAGTTGTTTATATAATGTCCAATATTTTTATCAATATTGGATCAATAGTTGTGACTTTAAAGTTGTTAGTGTTGATGATGACTATCATAATTAAACAAAATGTATTCCTTTGATCTAAAAAGTAACCAATCATGTGACTCCACATTAGCGCTCAACAGAACATGTTGTGAATGCACAAGTATTGGTCTCACTTTTTTTTGGGGCCTTTTTGGACACCTTGACAAAAAGTATACTGATGCAGCATCATATTTGATGATGTGGCCCTGAAACCTTAGTTATAAGCAGGGGACTTGCCAAGTAAACTGCTGTAAAAAATTGGGAGTGATTTGAAATTTCCACGTAGGATAATTAGAAGCGCAAAGTTAGGGTGCACAACTACTAGGTCCTCTCCCCTAGTAGGAGAGGAGAAGGGTCTCGGTCATCCAACTTTCTCCATACATCAATGAGTTCTAGAGTGTCCACAAAAGGGTCCCACCTATCATCAATTTTTTTATCTTTTTAGTGGTATGGGCTAATGAAATAGCAAGAGCCAGCCAAAAAAACTTGTTGAAATTAAACTAGTTGGAAGCACCACTAGTAGGCCACTAGAGTTTCCTCTTCTAGATGGTGAGTGTTGGCATCCCAAAATTTTGGGTGCCTTTAAGTGTTATTATGTCCTATTGGTATGCCCCATGCTCTTACATGACCATTATTGATAATTGATCTGAAATATACTATTTATGTGATTGTTTACAAAATTTCTTAGCACTAATGGATAGAGCACAAAAAATCAAGTATAGTTGTTTTTTGAATCTTTGAAAAATGTGCTAAGAGGAAAAGTTATTGTCTTGTGGGTTTTCCATATCCATCCGGATTGAGATGTTTTCCTCGAAAGGTGCAATTCAGTTAATTTCTTTCACAAATGTCATGCTAGGTTGAAAATGTCCTCAATAGGTTTCAAATGATGATAAAATTGCTAAGTATAGGTCTTGCAGGATTTTCTTGGTCAAGTGAACCTTTATTATTCAGTTTTTCATCTAGTTCACTTAGCTTTACCTACTTTGTGAGAATCCTTCTTCCATCTGAACTTCCATTCTAACCCGCTCTCATTTCGTTCACTTAGTATATTCCTCTTTGTGAGAAATTTCACCCCATCTAGAACTTTATGGGCATTTCCAAGTGAACCTGCTCATTTCTAGCCCATTCCACATCTCAACAATTTCTTGCATTTCCACTTACTCGTCATTTTCTTGCAAGGACATTCTCAAATCATCTAAGTAAAGTTTTCTCGGATGATAGACCCCATCTTCCCACACCTATCATTATGATGTCATCTTCCTCTTTGTGGACCTTCTCGTGTGAACTTCTCTTTTCATGTGAAATTGACTGGTTCACTTCATTTTCTCCTCACCATCCCATGTATAATTTCACCACCATGCTTGAAAGGGTACACAGGTACATGACAATTGGTATTGACATAGGGATTTACTAGGTACATCTCACATTTCACCCACCTATGCTACTCTATCCAATTCCATATTGGACCGAGGAGAAAGGTGAAGAATGTGGAGAACTAGGAACACTAGAATGAGGCAACTTGCAGCTTACAGAGGTTTTTACTTGAAATAGATCTAGGGAGTTGATGCTATTATGGACCTGAGGCATATCACCTTGTAATGTAACATGTACCCCTAGTGTTTTGCTTGAGGACAAGAAAAAGTGTAGTTGGGGGTAATGATGGGTTTAGTTATTAGCCTATTTTCTATTGCTTTTATGCATACTTTCAGACGCTTTTAGATATACCTTTCAGAAAAATACTCCTATATTATGTTATCTTTTCATACTTATTATACAGCCTTGAACCTAAATCATGGTAATGGAAATATGGTTATGACATGATAGTATTGCATGGTTTATATGTGAATATGCATGAAATATTGATGGAATTTTGTGTTTTAATTATGGTAGTTAGCCTTGTGCATATGTTTTATGAATTAACCTTTTTGCAACCAAGGAGGAACTATAGCACATAGCAACTGAAAGTTGTAACTTGCAGCAAAAGGAAGACTGGGATAGCAAAATAGGGGAAGTTCCAGATTAAGTTGAATGCAATAACTATTGTATGAAGACACTTGATGGAGATTAAACGTGCATCATTATAACAAGTTAATAAAGCGTTGGAAAAGAAGAACTCTTTTGTTGTTAGAATTCTAATAAATGTTTGTGTTTTACTTGCAATTATGTTTTACAGAGTTTCCATTCTATTAGGATCCTTCTTTCTTTTCAGTTATGGTTTGAACAATTCAATCTTAACTATATGCTCTGATATCTAGGAGTGGAAGTTAATGATTGTAGTTAGTAGTTGCTTAGAATAAGACTCCCCTATGCTTGTATATAGTTGTTGGTTGAGTCCTTAGATAATTCAGTTATCTACAAACATGATGGTTATTTAGAATGATTTTCATTAGATACAATCTATGAAGAAGATCTTTGTATAATCTTTTGTGATATGCAATGAATGAAGTTCAATTTCACATGGATGCGTAGAATCTGATAGTTAGATTTGGTTCTAGTTAAGTGAGAATAGCCACTTGAGCAGGCCACTCAAGGTAACTATTTTTCACTTCATTTATAGTTGTTTATTTTTGTTAGTAGTTGTTTTTTGTTTATCACTACTTCATGAATTACATGCAAGTTAAATTAGAATCTCATACTTTTACTATTAGTAGTGAATGTTCATGAGCATGCATGTATTTAGTTAACCAGTAGTACTCCAGAGGTTAGAATCAATTGAGTTGTTAGTATTTATCAGTTTTGAGTTGATACAATAATAATTTTATTAGTAGCAATTCAGTTGTGGCTGGCTGAAAGTGTACTTAGTCAGTCGTGAGTAATAAATAAGACAGTTTAATATTTTATATATTTGTCTTGTCATGTTGTCATATTAGTTAGTGGTTTGTGAATTAGTTCTTGATGGAATAATAAATTTTATGAAGGGACACGACGGTTGGTCTTCAACCACCGTCGATGCACTATGTGTATTTGGAGTCTTGTAATCAATTGGTATTGTTGCTATGATTATTCATATTATAATTGTACTGGCATATGTTTGATCAATAAAGACAAATGTGATGATTTTAAGCATTATATTCTAGTACGGTGTTATGTTTTGTAAGCTATTCTCATTTACTCCTTGTGTATGTTGGAATTCATCCTATGAGTAAACATTTGGCACCATTGCCTAAGCATATTTAGGGAAATCACCTGACAATAAGATGGCGTCGTGATGGGTCAACCAATGGAAGAGCCTATGCAAACAAATGAAGAATGGGAAGACGATTTGACACAGGATTTGGTGAACCTGTGGGACATACCGTTAAGAGATCACATACGGAGGGAAGCTCTCAAACAAGAGATCCCTCAAGCGATCATTTGGGACAGATTGCAAGTGAATGACGAGGTTGACCATCTCCTCAATTGTCTACCAAGGCTATTGGCCCACCACTTCATCATCTTGCAAGATCTTCAAGCGAAATGCGACCAGGAATGTTGAAGGCAATAGATACTGCAATGGTACGAAGAGAGAACCAAGCAAGAAGAGGAAGAACGAATACCAACTGGAGACATACTCTCGGCAACCAATGATCATGTGACCAACCTTTAATGCTCATACAACCTAATAAAGATAAGAATCGTGTACCAATCCAACAAGAAACATAGGAAGAGAAAGTTTGGTGATCACTCAAGCTACAAGAGCAAGAAAATCGATGACAAAGGCTAAAGGAACTTGACAAAGAAATCCACGAAGATATAACTAAAATAAATAAATCCATTACAAGAGCACACCAGAATCTGGATGGAATAGACCAATTTATCATAAGAGCACACCAAAGTCTGGTTGAGGAAAGGGACAAAGGACCCTTCAGTACACCGTACAGAAAAATATATAGAATTTATGACAATGAAAATGAATTAAGTGAAGAGCTTGATAGTAGTATATGACACATTCGAGTGTTGTCCATATTGGACGATGACGAAGGGTTGAGGACTGGAAGATCTGATCCCAAGACCCTAGGGCAGAGAGAGTATTAGAATGAACCCTAAGAGACTTCAAGTGTCAAGGATGCTGAAAAAAGACGTGGGAGAGACTCATACATGGCTGAGAGTTTAAATGACACACTGGAACATTGCGGGAGAGCCAATCTATTCAGGTCTAATACACAAGGAGGGAATCAAGGAAGGATGGTGACTCTGCTAGCCAAGAGGTAGAAGCTGTTGAAGTTCACGAGGATGGGTTAGAAGATCGAGTATGGCACTGCAAGATGTGCAAAACCATTTGGATAGCCAACGGGTAAGACAATGTGGACTACTGGCTAAGCGTGTTCGCAATGACGTTGATGGGCGTAGCAATTGATTGGTTCAGCAAACTAGATGCAACTCACAAAGTATCATGGCGAACACTAAAGAGGGCATTTGAGCAAGAGTTTAAACTTCCGAGAGATGACAATGAAATTGTAGTGGAAATATACAACACAAAGTAGGGGAAGAATGAAAACATATGAGCCTACAACCGTAAACTCAAGGAGTTGCTATGGAAATTGGAGACACAGCTAGTGGATGGTTTGAAGAAGAGGTGGTTCATTTAAGGACTACTTCCCTCCCTCCGAAAGAAAATGAAGGTGGTACCTCCATCCTTGTACGTTGAAGCATATAACCATGCGATGGACATCGAGAATGAAAATAAGACACCATCGCGAGGGAAAAATAAAGACGACAACAAAAGTATGGGGAGAGTGAAGATGAATCAAAAACCATACAATCTCTTTATCGAGATATGCGAAGAATGGTGAAGGAACTGAAAGCTGACAAAGAAAGGTTGAAGGAGGTGAATGAACTATGGTGTACCGAATACAAAACAGAAGGTCATACAAAGGCGAACTGTCCGGAGAAAATGTTTTGTGACATCTGCCTTGAGTTATGGGACACTTTGTCAAGAGTGCCCATACAACCTAAAAACATAGAGTTTGCAAGTGTTTTTGCACAAGGGGAATAGTCAACCCCTCCGACCACACCGTCAAAACCTCAAAACAACAATGCATCCCTTGGTGGCTATCACAATAATCAGAGAAGTAATAATAGTATGCCAAGAAGAAAAATTCAGTACAACAACAAAGGCAAACCCATGATACAGTGTTGGAAGTGCAACGAATGGGTCACTTTGCCAGGGATTTCCAAAGCAATCAAGGTACGGGTGGAAGGCTATGTAAATGGTGTGGTCCTAATGATCATGAAGACACCGACTACCTGATGCAAAAAGGAAACAACATGTTGGAGGTAGCCGACGAGGAGGTCCTGGTGATTACAAGGGCACAAACAAAGAAGGCCAATTATCTAGATCCTCGTATGAAGAAAGAGAGAATATGAGGCTAAGGGAGAAGTGGAAGAGGTAATGGTAAAAGAACGAAGAACCTCCAAGGCGGCTAGTTCATCGTTGCAGTCAGAGTTCGAGAAAAACATCGTACAGTAGGTGCTTCACACAACCATACCAATAATGGTAACAAACCTTCTGCAAATGATTCCCTAACTAAGAGTAGCACTCATAAATGTCATCAAGGACAACCTTTAAAAGGTTTTGACCGAGAGTACAACAAAACTGGCAGGAGAGGCCAATGCACTAGTAGTAAATGTTGGGAGGAAGTCGGTCATCATACATATGGAAATCATGGGGAGGAAACTCTCCAACACTATCGTTGACAGAGGTTTTGGTGTGAATGTACTATTAGAGGAGACATGGAAGTGCTTGGGAAATCCAACCATATGGCCCTCGAAATTCCACCTGGTAGGTGTAGACTAGCATGGCATCAAACCTCTCAATACCTTAATGGTGCAAAAAAGTCCTAATCAACACACAACAATTCCTATTGAACTTCATCGTCATCCTGTTGCAGAAGAAGGCATACAATGCATTGTTGGGAAGAGGATGGTTGATTGTCACCAAGGTGGATCATAATTGGAAGAGGAACACACTCTTGATCGAGATCCATGGGAAGAAGTACATTATTGATTTGAAGAACTAGGTTGTGAGTGAAGAACTGGCTTCCTCCAGGTTAGAATTGAATGGAGAGTCGGATGTCAATGAAGAAAGGAAGATGATGGAATCAAACACCGAGGGTATACTCAAACTTGGAAGTTGCTTGTAGGTCGAGACCAGTTCACTAAATGGGTTGTTTCACTGGAAAATAGAGGATTACAAATTATTTCAACCAGAATGCAACATGTTACAAATCAGAGAAGGGGGAAGAGGAAGAAGACAAGGGCTCGACCAGTCAGACATTTTTGCTAGAATATGATGAGTATAAAGAAAGTGTGGCAGAATTGGATGAGACGCCATCCCACAAGTTTGAAAGAGACAAATTGATCAAGTATGAAGAGCCAACACTGAAGAAAGTAAACCTCGACAAAGAAGAAAAGCCTAAGGTGATCCTCATCAGTGGTGATTGGGACCTCGTACTTAAGGCAGCAACATTCAATATCTTCATGGAATATAAGATGCTTTTTCCTATATGTACAAGGACATGAAGGGCATATCGTCGAAGTTGTACATACATAGGATCACTCTTGTATTAGGAGCCCAACCCGTATGGAAGAGACCCTATAGAATGAACAAAAATTATGTCGCCAAAGTACAGGATGAAAGTGAGAAGATGTTGAAAGCGAGCATTATTTTCAAAGTAGAAGTCAGTGACTAGGTGACCAATCATTATTTCTTTGAAGAAGGAATTTGAGCAAATCTGAATATGTATTGACTTTTGGTGTCTAAATGTGGTGACTATTAAAGACCCATTTCCAATCCCCTTCACTAACACAATTTTGGAAGAGGTCATAGGGCACGAGATGTACTCGTTCATGGACGGGTTCTCTAGATACAACCAAATTAGCATCATCAAGGAAGAAAAGTTGAAGACGACCTTCATGGTTGAGGATGGGGTGTACGTGTACAACTGAATGCCATTCGGGTTGTGTAATGCATCGGCCACATTCCAAAGAATAATACTACACATTTCCGACAAAATGTCAATGAGCAATTTCAACGCATTCCTGGACGACTAGTCAATCTACAATGATAAGGAGAAACATTTGAAAGCTCTCGAAGAATGCATGGAGAGGTACAGAGCAAGCCAACACGCATTGAATCCCAAGAAGTGTAGATTCATGGTGTTGCAGGGGAAACTATTGGGACACATTGTGTGAAAAGTCAAACTCAAAATAGATCCAGACAAAATAAGATTAATCATACAGATGGAGGCCCTAGAGAACATCATTGGTGTAAAATCCTTCTCGGGCACGTAGGGTACTATAAAAGGATTATCAAAAACTTTGCACACGTGTCTTACCCTCTCGACCTATTGACGAGGAAGGGACAACCATTCATATGGGTGGAGGAACAAGAAAAGGTGTTCAATGAATTGAAGGATCAAATGATTAGTTTACCCATTTTGGCATACCCGACTAGAATAAGGAGTTCCACGCACACGTGGATGCCTCCAACTTTTCCATAGGAGCAACATTAGCTCAAGTGGGAGTACATGGGCTATACTACCCAGTGTTTATTAAGAGTCGGTTACTTTCAAAAGTAGAGAAGAACTATAGTACGACTAAATGTGAAGCACTCATGATGGTGTACTTAGTGCAAAAATTCAGGCATTACCTACTGGCGACACCGTTCACATTCTATGCGGACCACCAATCTCTAATGTATCTAGTGAACAAGCCAATAATACAAGGGAGAGTGAGTAGGTGGTGGTTACTGCTCTCGAAATTCACATTCACAATTATTTTATGTACAAGGAAGAGTCATGTGATCGTCGACCAGTTGTTAAGGATCCGGTCGAGTGAACCTGCGGAAGAGGGAGTGAACGAAGATTTTTCAAACGTGCACCTATTTTAAATTGTATTACTCCCTTCATGGTTTGAGAAGATTAGTGAGTACTTTTCGACATCCACATTCTTGAAGGAGATGCCACCAACAAAATGAAGGAAACTTGTACTGAAGAGCAAGACATTTCAGCTGATTAATGGGTTGTTGTATAAGATGGGGTTAGACCAGATTCTCAGGAGATGTGTAATAGAGGAAGAGATATCGGGTGTACTTAAAGAAGCACGTGAGGGTCTAGCTGGAGGTCACATAGGTTTGGATGCCACGACAAGGAAAATTCTTTTGGTGGACCTATGGTGGCCAACGATGCATACAAATGCTTGAGAGTGGGTGTTAGGTTGTGACACCTGCCAGATGGTAGGAAAACCCTTGAAATGAGACTTAATTCCTTTATACCCATCCCAACCTCAAGAGTTGTTTGAACGCTGGGGACTAGAATTTATCAGGCCACTAAAAGTAAGTCAATTACACCGGTGTCGATATATAGTGGTTGCTACAAAATATTTGACAAAGTGGTTAGAGGCTCGAGCATTGTTAGATAACATAACATAGAGTACAGTGAGATTCATCTACGGGTAGATAATAAAACGGTACGAGATTCCAATATAGATTACCAGTGATTGTGGGGACACTTTGTCAACCACGTCATTCGGTTGATGATGATGGAGTTTCAAATCTTCCATAACTTATCGAGCCCATACTACCCACGAGCCAATAGCCAAGTAGATTCCATGAACAAGGTGTTGGTGTCGATCATTCATAAGTCATGTGGTGTAGAAGAAGCAAATTGTGAAGAGAGACTATCAGCTACCTTGTGGGCATACCATACGACCTACAAGGTGACAACCGGGCACACACCCTTTCAGTTGATGTACAGTCAGGAAGTGGTGGTGCCAATGGAGTACATGGTGCCCAACCTAAGGATAGCTATCAAGAATCAACTGGGAAACATAAAGAGTCTCAAGGAACGATTGTATCAACTCAACAAACTAGACAAGCAGAGAGTAATGGCACAATGGGCGATGAAAACCATGTAAAGGAGAAGCAAATCCGACAAATAAATTTCCAGATGGGACAGTTGGTTCTAAAATATAATGATCATAACGAAATCAAGCCGAGGAAGTTCAAGGTTCGGTGGCTTGGGCCATTTAAAATCCAAGAGGTCTACGATAATGGTTCCATAAGGTTGGAAAATTTGGATGGGTCATTGCTGCCAGAAGCCATTAACAGGTCAAAGTTGAAACTATAGTACGAGAGAAAGGAGAAGAAAGATACAATAGCCATCAATATGTTTGATTACACCACCAAGGAAGACTGGCCTATGCAGAAGGAGGAAGCCACCAGAGAGCAGGATTGGGGCTTAGGCGGCCATAGGTATGTCGCATAAGAAGATAGGGCTGAATCAGGAAAGGACAAGATCATTAAAGAAATGTTGGCCAATAAGAAATTCGAAGGTATTGCAATACCCTGGGTGCACAAGCATCTAACGAACGTGATGTTCGGAACACCTTCCATTTGGCGATAAATAGGAGGACATTGAAGTACCTGGCCTCATATGAAGGTACAAAGAGGGGATATCTCACCAAGGAGTTGGATGAGGAAGCTTAAAAAGAGAAAGAAGAGCAAGTGGTAAAGGAACAGAGGGAGCGCCAACCAAGTGTCAGTGGCGATGAAGATGAAGAATGGTGGGATGATGAGTAATAGAATGTGTATGTCGAGAAGATTAGCCCATGCTTGAAGACAGTAATAATGATTGAAGGTATGTTTGTGTCACATGTTGATGGGTACACAGAAGACTTATTGAAGTGAATGAGAATGAACAGGCAAAAGACACCAAGGGTATAAAAGGTGGTGACAAAGGATGGGTTATGGAGAGTCATACCAAACCTAGCCTGGCCACTGATAGTGGAAGGGGAGAATGTAACATGGTACCAGCAGTATGGTGGATGTTATTTCGATGACATTTTTAAAGGTATAGGTCCCACCCCTCTATTAGATAAATGGTTTGATGTGAAATACATGGGTAGTTGTTGTGATGAAGATTGCTACAAAAGACCTCCATACACTTGTAAATGGCACTATTCCTTGGAGCTAAAGGTTTAGAAAGGTGAATAAAGTAGAGGTGTGAAAAGAAGAAGAGATTAGAAGGAGAGAGATAATAGAAAAAAAGCAAAAAAATGAGAGAAAAATAAGATAGAGAAGAGAGAGAAAAAGGAGATGGAGAAGAGAGAAAAAGGAGACGGAGAAGAGAGAAAAAGGAGACAAGAAGGAGATAGAAAAGGAGACAAAGGAGAGAGCAAGAGAAAATAGATGGAGAGGAGAGAGAGAACATAGACAAGAGGGGAAAATTAAAAATTAAAAAGGACCGAGAATAAAAAGTATGGAAAAATAGAGTCAAAGTGTGGAAGATAAAAGTACAAAATATTAGAAGGTGAAGCATTAATGAAGATTTATTAAAAATCATACGGAAAAATAAACTTCAAGAAGCAGTGAATAAAAATAGTGCTCAACAACTACCAAATACCAAAGTAAAGGAAGTCGTATGCATAAGAAAATTTAAACAATAAAATTGTACGAGCTGGAGAGTACGTCGTGTGAGTTAAGGAAAAATTCGTACAACTTGGAGAAGGAAACATCGTATGACCTACACCAAAAATCGTGCCAAAAATAAGAAAGTGTGATGTACGAGAAACACATAAGGTGATTTTTGTGCAAGAGGAAAAGAATAAAAAGGTCATACAAATTTTTAGAGGAGAGGTCATACGAATGTTTAAACCGAACAAGTTTTTCAAATTAAAAAGGTTGTACGATTGTAAGTAAGAGTTAGAGGTTTCCAAAGAGACATATGAAGGAGCAATTTGGCAGTTGTATGAACTATCAAATTGAGAGTCATGCAAAGCAACGACAAGGTTGTATGAAGTTTCAAATTCAAGAAGTTTGTATGAATTTTCAAATCACAATAGGTCGTATGACTTCAAGAGATATGAGTTCAAAAGAATAAAAGATTTGTACGGATCGTGGGAGCCAATAGTGTGGAAAAGAGATCGGTCGTACCATTCTAGAGAATTAAAAAGGTTATACAATTCATTAAGGGAAGTATCACCAAGAGCATGGTACAAGTCATGAGAGATAGTTATTTTAACCATCAAAAATGAGATTTAAAACAAGCATTTCAAATCTAGAGGGTAAGTTTTGTTAAACTGAGGCACATTAGTGTTATCACGAGAATAAATATCATCAAGATAGGAAAATGGCAGCCAACACCAACAAAGGCAAGAAGTTGCAAATCATTCAGCCAAAAATTGTAGGGAGCACAGTGATGGCGAGAGGAAGTGATGATGTTGTCACACCTGAGACAATCACATGGGAGTCTCAGCGACACAAAGTGTCACTCATGGAAGCTTTCAACGCTAAACTCACATATACTTAAGAAGGCATTAGAAAGAGAAAAATTAGACAAGGCATCACAACTACCATTTTTTAATGCTAGAGAATTTGAGCCTTATTTGCGCCAGTTGATAATTGGATATGACCAACACGACCATTGATCAATAATCAAGTACAAAGTTTATGAAGTCACACTGTGGTATGGCACCCCTAAGTTCACGAGGTTTTTGGAATTCCCTCTCGAGGGCTTGCACCTACAAAGTCATCTGGCAAGTTGATGAAACAAAAGGAGGCCCTCATAGCAAGAGTCTACAGGTCTAACCTAACACAGCAAGAGAGAGACAACATTTGGGGTGCCAACAACAGGGGGTTGTAGAAGAACTTCCTTGAAAACCCTGAGTAGAAATGTGTGCTCGAATTAATTAAGAGCAGACTCACAGGTGCCAGTAGGGCATCTGACATTACAGTCTGGATGATAGGGTTGATGATTGGACTAGCTACTGGTGTTGTGTATAACTAGGCAACTTGGCTTTCATAAAATATGAGGGAATTCATGTGTCTGTGACACAAAGCCTTCTACATGAAGCAACATGCCATAGGGTTGCTACTAGATGCAATTCATCGACAAGTGCCCACTAGCCACTAGGGTGGACTACAACTGCTGGCGGAGATTGAAGACAGATGGCCCATTGTCTTATATTGGGCCAACCTTGGCATGCAGAACACAAGAGATGAGATGCAACAATCAGTATTGGCAATGGAGAGGAGATGACAAATAGAGAGCTCATGGTTGAGGTCGAGCAGAGAGGAGCATGATGATGAGTAGGACAAAGAGTAGAATGGGGAGGGTGACACACCGAGCACAAAGGAGGCGACTATTGACATGTCGTCGAATGAGGATGAGGAGATGAGCATAGATAAAGTTTCAATAGTTGGAGAGGTCGGGTGACACACCAAGCACAAAGGAGGTGGCTATTGACATGTCGTCGGATGAGGACAAGGAGATTAGCATAGATAAAGTTTCAATAGTCGGAGAGGTTGGGTTGCAGGACAAGGCACTTATTATTGACCCACCAAATGTGCCCCAGTAGGCGATCCCTATAGTTTCTCAATCAGTAGCACAAGAGACCCCGATAGCATCCAAAATGGCAGCAATGGCCATGGGAAAAGAAGGAGAAGAGGAGGATGATGAGGCCTTGGATGCTTGGCTTGGCGGAATGAGTGCACAAGCACAGACCCCTCTGCCATCGTTAGGGATGGTCAAGGAGCTGACACATATCTCCATCCAGGAGACCACACAACCAAGCACTCAGGAGAGTGTCCATCCAAAGTCGAGTGTGCATCCGTAGCTAGCTACCCAACCATCGAGTGCACACGAGAGTACATAGCAGTTACCACCAAGCACACAACCACCCTTGAGCACTCCACCGAGCACACATCCAAGTGGTCAATGAGAGGGAACTTCATTTGGTCAATTTGTACTTGCCTCACAATCACCACCACTGAACTACCATGTGGTGACATGACCATTTGATGAACAACTCCTCTGTCAGGTCGTGCAGTTGCTTCACCTTCACAGTCGAGGCAATGAAGATGGGGGTGGCCTAGAGAGGCCACATCCAGTGAGGATGAGTTGATAAGCCCTATACGGATGACATCACTGGACCCTCATGACCCTCTCGGCACCCTCCATAGATACATTATAGAGTTGAGTGTGATGGGTAGACACATGGAGGAAATTGGAGAAATGAGCTAGCAACTCATCGCTCAATTGGATCCCTTGGTAGCATAGGAGGCCGAATGCATTCTAGCATTTATGCAACAAAGGTGTGAATTTTTTTTCCAATGTTTCACATCAAAGGATTGGCCGAATGTGCCGACAATCAAGATGTTTGGATGAGATGATGGTTGCTTGGCAGCCAAGCCGATCAGCAACAAGGTTTTGACAATGCTCCATGGTGTGGAGCAATGCTACTGAGACGCCTATTTATGGTTGCACCAACAAACACTCCTCATAGATGTGGTTGAAGGTGAACGAGACAAGGCTCTAGCTTAGGCAGCCCAGAGTCGTATGGAGCTCGTGGAGAAAATCTGCAAGTCATAGGAGTAGCTGGCTTAGATGACAGCAAAGCAAGCATAGGTGTTGGCAGCAAAGGATGAAGTGTTAAGTGAGAAGGATAAGTAGTTGGCTGAGAGGGATATTCAACTAGAGGTATGGCATCTGGTAGGGGAAAGGGAGATTCAATTGATGGATAAGGACAAGGACCTAACAGGCACAAAAGAGGAATTGGCAGCTAGACAAGCCAAACTTGTTGAGGCAGCGAAGATGGTGAAGTTAGCACGAGAGTGGCAAAAGGCAACCACCCAGAAACTCCATGCCTTCAACGATAGTCAACTAGGACTCCATCTTCATCTATACATCCAAGGGAACACTCTCACCCTCCCTCCTCTTAATTCCCTTTTTGTACCCCAGTTTTTCATTTCCAGCCGTCTAGAAGATGACTACTTTATGAGGGGGATGATGTAGCCAATTAAAAGTGTACTTAGTCAGCTATGAGTAATAAATAAGACTTAGTTTAATATTTTGTGTATTTTTCTTTTCATGTTGTCATATAAGTTAGTGGTTCGGGAATTAGTTCCCAATGGAATAATTAATGTTATGAAGGGATGTGATGGTTGGTCTTCAATCACTATCGATGCACTATATGTATTTAGAGTCTTGTAATCAATTGGTACTATTGCTATGATTGTTCATATTATAATTGTATGGGCATATGTTTGATAAATAAAGAAAAATGTGATGATTTCAAGCATTATATTCTAGTACGGTGTTATGTTCTATAAGCTTTTCTCATTTAATCCTTGTGTATGTTGGAATTCATCCTGTGAATAAACAACCACTTGAGCAGGCCACTCAAGGTAACTGGTCTTCACTTCATTTATAGTTGTTTATTTTTGTTTGTAGTTGCTTTTTGTTTATCATTACTTCATTAATTACATGCAAGTTAAATTAAAATCTCATACTTTGATTATTAGTACTGAATGTTCATGAGCATGCATGTATTTGGTTAACTAGCAGTACTTAAAAGGTTAGAATCAGTTGAGTTGTTAGGACTGATCAGTTTTGAGTTGATACAGTAATACTTTATTAGCAACAGTTCAATTACAAGTTAAGTTGTAGATACCTGTAGCTAGTAGCACTAGTTTGTTTCTTTTATTATTTTGCATTTCTATATATTTCCAACAAGTAGAACATATTTAATAGGATAACTTAGATAGCCTTGAGTCTCTAAAGGCACATATAGTGCAACCATCACAAGCTTATAAACCTTGGGTTGAAATTTTAATTTAGTCTTTGCAATGTTGAGTGAATTGTTCAATCAGGTATAGCTTTGAATCATGTAGGTTCTACCAAGTTTACAATACATTAGTTTAGACTCTACAAGTTGTCATTTTGAATGGATGCATTATACCCCGCCACTATCCTTCTTTGGCTACATAAGAACACTATATGATGACCCAACCTCATTGATATTGATATCTCAAAAACTTTGTAGGGTAACTACAGGGTTTCATCTATAAGGTAGGTCATATCTTGACAAAGGTCTCTTGACAAGGAACAAGGGTTTCAACTGTGATTTTAACATGCTTAGACTTTATGCAACATGCAAATCCTTTATAAAGGGTTTCATGACTCCTACAAGGCTTTTTTATGGAGCTATGACACCCTGCATCTTTTAAATAACTTAACAACCTTCAACATTGTCTTATACCTATGCACAAACTCGAGATGGATCCTTTTGACTATAATTTTTTTGTTTCCACTTCAATATTTCCGACTTCGTAGAGATCTCTCCAACAAGTCTCATGGTAAGATTATCATATTAAGAGTAATGTGCATGGCATTCTCCCACGATTGTGAGTGATAGGGTTTCAACAGATGCAGAACTGCCTTGTCCATTAAACTTCACATGTGGATACTTGTACGACTGGAAAATAATGATACCTAGGGACTAAGCAAACATTTTCATACAAGTACTCCCTCTCATTGTGTGTGCATCTATGTGTGAAATTATCCTGCAACAACATTTCTAAGGCATTGAAACTAAAAAAATAGTGAATATGGGTATTGCAATACCTTTTTCATAATGGAAATTGAATATAGAGGCGTTAGATCAAGCATAAACCTCTTAGATACCTCCCATCAAAGCTTGATTATATACCTAGCCACCATGAAGTATTAAAAACTATTGTGCAAAGAGTCTTAATATGATGAAACCCTAGAAAGGCTTGACCTCTCCTATTGAAACTCAACTTCACATTAAAGAATTCCCTCCAAAATCTCATGCACGTAGATTTTTTGACCAAGTAAAGGCATTTTTGAAAAAATTATAGTATTTCAAAACTTTAGCATATGTTAAGACACCTTTTCAAAAGTGAAGACATGACTTATAACCTTGAATATGGACAAAAAAACCTTGTTAAAATTTACCTTTGAGAATGCTTAATATTTTTATGGGTATCAAGACTAGATCAAAACAAGCTTCTCCAACCCTGGGACAAGACTAAACATAATGAGAAACCTTGTGATGACCATTTTAATAGATGGGTAAAACAAGCTAACAATTTCTTGTACTCAAACTTACAAATGGTTAAACTAGTGGATCCATAGAGTTACTTTGTTTACTTCATAGACGTAATAGATAAATATAGAGGTAATAGGTTGTTCCTGGGGTTAAGATAATCCAATAAATGGGATAACATATGCAGAGGGTATGAATAGTCAAATGTATAAACTGAGCTAAGAAGGTGGGTGAGTGTGTGACATACACTCCAAAATTAAGAGTGATGAACACTTTGGACAAAGTAGTGTAAGTTGCCACTGATTACATTGTCAGTTCACTGTGTTTCCAAATTTATGTACTAGATAGGGGATGTCATAGGTATAGGTTTTAGCCATCGTATGACAAATCTAGAATCATTTAGGACACTCCACCAAGCTCATAAAAGGTCATGTTATTATAAGGTTACCAAACCAACCTCTTCGTTGAAGGGTAGGGTAGGGCCATCTATCAGTTAGATAGATGTGTGGGGGGGCGTAGTTAGTCCATGGTTGGAAAAAAATCACTTGAGTGATGCTTCTCCTGTTTAGTTGGTGACCAAGGTTTTGAATGGAGGACTTCTAGGACTATTCGTACATCCTTTGCCAGTAAGCTCATTAAAGCTTTGTATTTGTATTTTGTATCCATTAAGGTGGAAGAATGTAGAAAGAAAAATGATATCATGTTATCATGTACTATGTAATCTTTACTTTGCAAGTTGTAACACTTTGATATAATGCAATGAAAGTTTGGAAGGATGTTTATCTCAAATGTGCATGTTATCTTTTATATTTTAAGGAAAAAAAAATTACTCTTATTGGATAGATTCTTAAACTTTTACTTGAGGTTAAAACATAGAGTTACAATGTAGAACAATGGGCATGTTACATTTTTTGTCAAAATTTTTTGTTGTAACATTTTTAAGTTGTCCATGGATTTATTTATTTTCCTTAATATGAAAATTCATTTCTATAATGTCTTTTTGAACTTTACATGATATGTCTACAATCATCTAAAAATTTAGCTTGGTTGAATTTTGTCTCTATACTTATTTTAAAATGGTTAAAAAAAACATTTTTATTGGTGAAAGCCTTAATAAAACCTTTAGTATTCAATAAAACCCAATATATACATACATTGAAATTAGAAATGAAAAGTACTCTAACAAAAGATTACTCCATAAATTATAAACTCGCATAAAATAAAGTTAATTAAAATAATCAAATTATATGAAAACTAAAACTATTTACAAACTTAAACCTAATATAAAACAAGTGTCACATACTGGCTAGTACTTGTCTTTATAGTACTGTAATCTTGGCCCTATCATCTCCTAGATGGCTACTTGTCAAATACATCCCACACGACCTCTAGTCATTCATCCCCTAGGTCTTAGCACCATTTAGAAATATCTTAAGGATCAACAAACCTAAGACCCCACTTCTAGATATGAACACTTGTGCTCTTATATCACTCCTTCCTGGCATAGAATTACTAGGAAATATTGGAATAATCATGGATGACTCTCTGCACCTCTACCCATTGGAATTCCTAGGTGGGTTGGGGTCATTCTATCTCTATAGGAGGGATGGACACATTTGTAAGAATTGTCCCCTCATTAAAAGAAATTTTGGTCCATTTTCAAATGTTTTGTTTAATGAAGAGAAATTGTTGCCTGCCTCCTTTTATGCTTTTACAAACACCACCACCACTAACGTGATTGCCTCCCCACTCTCTCTCACCGCCTCCATTTTGTGTCCAAGTTCCTTTCACTTCTCCCTATGCTCCTAATCCCCTTCCTACTTCCCCTAGACTGGCCCCAACTCTTGGGTGAAGGAATGCACAACAACTTGCATTGGATAAAATAAGGAAAAATATTGAATTAAGGAAAAATAATAATAAGGAATCCAAGAAAATTGAGTATTTTGTCAATGGGATTAAATTCTTAGGAAAAACTTGTGATCTCTTCCAAAAAACTGGGACAGGTGACCTGATTATCTCCCCTTGGGTACTCACTCTAAATCTTGTGATAAGGGAGATGGTAACTCCCTTCACTCTAATGCCATCGATTGGGACAAAGTTAAAACTGAAAGCACCCCACAATTCAAGGTTAAAATGATGGAGAATTGCACTATCTTAGCATTGGATCACAATGAGGCTGTGAGGGATAAGCAGGCCTGCCAACCTGGTATAGAATATCGCCCAAACACCAACCCTGATCTTAAGAAACCTAAAATTAGAGAAGACTCAAATATAAATAAAACTGCTTCCAATAGAGGGGATATTGAAGCCCATTCAGAGGAATCTATGGCTCACCCCAAATGTGGTGAAAATAGGTCACAACCCCTAAAAGAAAGTCTAGACTCACTCACATAATTGATTAGAAAGTGGTCCGTGGACAAGCCCGAGAGTGAAAAATGGCTTGAAAAAGTGTTTAACACACTAATTGACCTTGGAGGGCCTCTTAGAGCCTCTGGTAGTAAGAAGACCGTTGAAACTAAGGGTGAAAGTGCACAATCTAGCCCCTCCAAATCTAGTGCTCACCTTGATAACTCAGGGAAAGATAAAGGTGACAAGGATGAATCTTAGGGTGTTTCTAATGAGAAAAAGCTTGAGGGTGGTGTAGTCCCCCTCAAGGAACCCAAGAAAAGAGGCAAAAAAAAGAAGAATACTCCATCACCCTCAGTAAAAGCAACATTGGTATACTAAAAGGAAAGAGAAAAAAGACAATTATTGTCCTCACCATTCCCTTAGCCAAAAGGTTAGAGGGTGAGGATGAGGCACCTAAATATTTTGAGCTATTTAGGAATGTTAAAGAGGCCACCACTGAAGAAACTAATGATGATTCTTAACTGCACCCCATAGAATTTTAGGGGTCTTGAGTCCCTTGATAGGAAGTATATAGTAAGAAGGTTTCTAAACTTGGAAAGGAACAAGGACTTTGTCCTTCTTCAAGAAGTTAAAGTGGTCGGGTTCTCCCTAGAGACCAACATGAAATTCATCTAGGGAGGCTCTTCCCATATCACCACACAGCATGAGAGGGGCAGAGGAGGCATTTCCATCCTTATGGCCAATAAATAGAAACAACACTTAACCAAATCTAGGATCTCCCCATGCAATAGAGCTATATGGGAAACATTAAAAAAAGGTGAGATCAAGTTTGGTGTTTGTTCGGTATATGCCCCAAATGACTACCTGGTTAGAATTGAGCTTTGCAAGTGGCTAAGTGACCTACCAAATGTGCCTCATATAGTAGGGGGTGACTTCAACATGGTGGAGGAGGGTGAGGACCAAAAAGAGGTCTTAGTTTGGATTGGAGAGACAGTGAAAAGCACTATTGGCTAAGAATGAAAACCAAGATTAACTTGGCTGACCCACTACAAGGTTTGAAAAGTGAAAGCAATGTAGTCTGGTTCACTTGGTGCAATGACCAAAAGGGTGGAAGAAGAATCTATTGTAGATTGGACAAATTTTACTCCAACAAAGACTTCTTTAGCATTGAGCCTCTGAGTGATGGAAATAAAGTGATGGTTTACCCCTACACCTTATCATACCACCACCCAATCAAAGCCTATGTCGGGGTAAATGGTGGAAGGAGGAAAACCCCTAAAATGAGGGAAAATTTCATTCTAAACACAAATATTCTAAAAGACAAAGATTGCATAGAAGCCATAACCACCTTAAGAGAGATCAATAAATGGCTTCTTAAAGACTTAAAGCCAATTGATAGGTGGAATCAAAATGTTAAAGGCTGGACAACTCTTTTCCAGACAGTTGGAAAAAAGAGGGCTTGGATAGGAGAGAGGAAAACTTTGTCCAAGATGAGCTACTTAATATTGAAAGTAGGATTTATAAGGAACCTACCAATGTTGAATGCTATGAAGAGCTTAATAAAGCCAAGAATTTATTGAGGAAACTTCAAGAAAATAAAATATAAGGACTAAAGGTCAGAGCCAAACTTAATTAGCTAAATCATGGGGACAATTCCAATTTTTTTTAGATATATTAAGGAAAAAGGGATAAAAGAACAAATTGAATAGATTTGTTAGAATGGAACCTCAATTACAAACCAAGAAGACATCATGCAACAGTTCTACCTATTTTACAAATTATAGCTATTTCAATCTGAAGGAAATGGGGCAGAATGTGGCTAGGCTAGGCTAATACCAAGTAAGATCTCCAAGGAAGATGCCACAACCATTTCAAGCAATATAACCAAGGAAAAAATAAAGAAAGTCATTGCCTCTATGAATAATGATAAGTCTCTTGGTATTGATGGTTTACTTATTGATTCCTACAAGAACTTCAGTGATTGGATTTGTAAAGACTTGCACCAAGTATACATGGAAGCACTTAGCAAAGGCTCCTTAAGGGAAAAAATGAATAGAGGTCTCATCAAACTTCTTCCCAAGGAAGGGGATAAAACACTAATAAAGAATTGGAGGTTGATCACCCTTTTGAATGTATCATACAAAGTTCTAGCAAATATTTTGGCCCTAAGGCTTACCAACATACTTCCAAAGTTCATAAATAATACCCAAACAAGATTCATCAAGGGCAGGTATATCCTTGAGAACTTGATCACAAGTTGGGAAGATATGGATTGGGCAAGACAATCTAATGAAAATGTTGTCATGCTTCCACTAGACTTTGAGAAAGCATATGATAGGGTTGAGTGGTCTTTTCTCAAAATGACACTTAAGGAATTTGGCTTCCCACTTTCCTTTTGCACCATGGTTGACACTTTATTAAGTGATGCTACTGCTTAGGTTGATGTTAATGGGTCACTCTCTGAAGTTTTTAATTTGGAGAGATCAATCAGACAAGGGTGCCCCCTGACCCCAACCTTATTTTCCATTTCCTTTGATGCCTTGCACTATTTACTAAGAGATGCTTGCAACTACCCCAAGGTTAATGGTATGATACTCCCAGATAAGAATGAACTCTTAAACATCCAATTTGCTGATGATAGTGCCATCTTTATTGACCTTCAGGAAGACAACTTGGTCAACCTTCTTGACAAACTTAATCTCTTTTGTTTAGCCTCGAGTGCAAAAATATCCAAGATGAAGTCCATTACGCTTGGATGGACAAAAGCTCCACCTGATTGGATTTTCAAGTTTGATTTCAAATGGGGGGCCTCAAAAACAAGTGAGATATTTAGGGATCCCCTTCTCTATGAGCCCCAACCTAAAAGAGATGTGGTTGCGGATCAGAGCCAAGGTGGATAAGAAGATTGATAGTTGGAACATGCAACACCATTCTATTGTTGGTAGAATCCAAATTTTCCAAAACATAATGTCATCTTACACCATTTACTTTGATTTTGTTTGGTTCTTTAATAGTTACCAAGTGCATGAAATCCAAAAGAATATCATATGCTTTCTATAATCTGATGGAAACGGTAAAAGGAAGATGCACTCTGTCAAGTGGGATTGGTGTTGTCTAGAGAAAGCCAATGGAGGAATTGGGCTGAAAGACCTAAAAAAGCATGGCACGACATTGGTAGCCAAATGGATAATAAAATCCCTAGATGGGGATGAACCTTGGAAGGTTCTAGTCAGAAATAATATCAAAGAGTAATTTCCTAAGATGGCTAAGACTTGGAAGTCCCTACATTTTAGTGATCTACTTTTTACCAAGCATCCAATTATTCTTGCAAGGTCAATGGTGTTCAAGAGCATATGGAACGATGGGAGTTGGTTAGAGTGAATGTTAAATGTCCTCTATTTGTTGACCATAATCAAAACCTTGTCCACCCCAACAAATATATCTGGTGGAACCTAGAGCACAATAAGAAGGCATTGGCCCTTCTATAGGGTTGCTCTACAAAGAAATGGCACCAAGCTGGTATTAAGAAATTCAGCACCATCCTAAGGGATGGATCATTAGTTGATAGGGATCGACTTAGAGAGGAGTTTAACCTCCCCCTCTCCAACTACAAGACTCACTCTATCATTAAGGACACTTGCAAATAAATCAATCTAGGCTCCAACTCCAAGGGTGGGGAACCCCTCCCCTTTGATTTTGTATGGAAAGACTCCTCCCCTCTCAAGGAAGTCAAAACTAAAACTATATATAAAAATATTTTCAGTACCAACCCACCCATTGAGCATCTTAATAAAACCTAGAAGATTAATCTTGATGGAAAATCTTTGAAAAAAGCTTTTACGTCAATCTGGTACAATAATGTGGATACTAAAAAAGCTTGTTTTAGATGGCTTTTGTTGTTACAAAAAATTCCTTATAAAATGAATCATTCTAATATTGATATTTGTAGCCTATGCAAGGTGCCTAAAACTATCAATCACATTTTCTTTGACCATTTTTTTGCTAATTAGACTTGGAAAATACTTTGTAATGAGCAGGAAATCTAGAATATTAATGGGAAAGTTAATTGTAAAAAGGTCATGCTAAGTTATGATAATAATCTTAGCAAGGAATTGCATTTGTTTTGGTTCTCTCTTTCTACTAAAATCTGTGGTGCATTTGGAAGGCAAGGAATGAGGAAAAATTTAGTGGGTGTCAGAGTGTTCTTACTCAGTCTCTGAAAAGACTCACATTTTTTAATGTTGTCATGCAAGTTGTGGCTATCATGGAGATAGTAGAAAGCAAGTTCTTGAGACTACTAAAACATGGGATAGTCTTGGTCAATCAGCATGAGGTCAAGTTTGGGCATTCACGGAAACAAGGGCAGCCATGCTTAGCTATCTTCACGAAAGCTCTAGAGGCAATCCAAAAAGACTTCAATGATAAATATGTTGCCAAAGTGAAGAACATGGCTAACAGGGCTCCTAGGTTGCACACCAATGATAACCTGGAAATTGCAGAGGTCTTCTCGAATGAGGAGTTGGAGGCCATTGATACACTTGCCAACTGGGAAGTATTGAGTCCTGTAGTGAGAGCAGGAATATGGGGAATACCACATGAATTGCTTCTACCTATACTAGATAATGACAATTATTTTGTGAAGCTTTTTATGTAAAATATTCAGCTAAAAATATTAAACCTATCTAATGTTGATAGTTTAAAATCTATACTCATGTAAGGCAAACTGTATAGGCAGCCTCTAGTTTGCATTTGGCTTTACAGTGTATAGTTGTTAAACCAAATATGGCATAATGGACCGGTTCAATGTATTTTGAGTGTTTAAGTTATTATTAATATAAAAGAAAATCAAATCCCTAGGAAGATTATTTTATATGTTAATTTATGGATGTGATTTAATTTAAGTTTTATTTTATTATTTTAATAGTGTAAATCCAAATCTCTATAAAATAGCTAATTGATTTTTGTGAGATTTTCTTTGATAAAAAATAAAAATTACATACACAAATATAGAAAATTTGTGTATGTATCTTGAAAAATCACTTAATTTAATTTAATATATATATATTAATATATAAATATTAAAAAATACATATATTATATATCCTGTTAAATTATCAAACATTATATTAGTAAAAGTAACATTTATTTATTTTTTATTGGTAGAAGTAAAAAATCATTACAAAAAAGAATTAGTACAACCAACATATCAGCTATAGGCAATGCTGCCATAGCAACAAAACTAGAGAGAATAGTATCAGCTATAGATACCTCTACTGTGACAACAAAATAAGAGAGAACAATTGCTAACAAAGCTAAAATTACATAAGGACCAAACTAGAAAAAGATCGGGTAACAAAGCATAAAATGATGCTCCCTTAGATGCTCAAACAAGCGATAATAATAACAGATGAGGTCTCTACATAAACAAAGGACAACCTGAAACAAAGTAAGCTAATCAAGAACACTGAGCAACAATGTAATACTGGTAGTAAGCCAAATCCTAGAGTTGAGCAAGAACAATAAGCCTCTATCATCAACATTCTTCTATTGATGAAGAATAAAAAGTTGATAATCACCAGCTAAGCCAACAAGAGAATTGATCCTCTTGGAAAAGAACACAAACCCAACATTAAATAGCGGGAGGAGGTATTCTTTCAGAAAAATCACCTATGATAAACCTCATAGTTCTTAAATTAGTCATCAAAGCCAACTGCAAGTAATCATGAGTTGTAGGTAACCACTAAAGAAGCATGCAAGGAAATCCCCAAATTAAAGTGAGGGATTGTAGGCATGATTTTGTCTTGGAGCTGAGTCAAAGTATGCTTTGCCTACAAGTAGAGATCATCACTTGTGACATCCTTATTGAAATCAATAGTTAAGCTCAGTAAGACTATGTGCAGCTTGGAAAAAATAATCAAGGTTTTTATCACAAGGGGGGAGAAGGCATGAGACAAAGTAGCCTAACAACATGACCTCCATAAGATTTTAATAATGATAAGCTTACAAGAGTTAGAAATCAAATTATGCAACCCAGAGGATCCAAGAAGAGCAGGTTTCCATGACTAATGAAAGTGGAAAAGGGCAAGTAAAGCCACAAAAAGATTAGACCACAACTTCCCGGTGTGGGGCATGACCAAAAACAATGTTTAAGAGTTTCAAACTTACCATAAAATGGATAGGGGGGAGGTAGACTGATGAATTTTAAGTGATCTCCCACTGGAAGTTTGAAATGTAGAAGTTTCCAAGCTATGAGCTGGGATTGTGCATTTGCTTTGGATTTCCAAATCTGCATACAAAGATTATTCCACTTGGATCTTCTGAAGTTACATCTCCAAATAGAGATAAATCAGCCTGATAAATACAAGCAAGGAATCAACTGCTTATAGAGGACCTTGAGTGGGAAAGTTCAGATACAATTATCATTAGGCCACCTCCAATCTTTGAAAAAACTGGAGTGATAGCTAGTAGACAAAAGGATTGTGAGCTTAGGAGGAACCATATTTTGAATTTCCAAAACTACAGGCTTGTCTTTGCTATTAAGATCAAAGATGATCCTGAGTTGTTGCCATGTTTTCCATGTGAAACTAGTGGGATCCCATAAATCATTGAATACTTGGATACCTTTCTTGAAAAGACACTTAGCTTTCATCATTGGGATCTTAGCAAGTGGCAAATTATTTACTTGGATCAATTGGTTCCACCAAATCGAGGAGGATGCAAAACTGAGTCCATGGTGAAGGATTGGTCAGACCATGAAAACTTTTATGAAACCAGTTGCCACACTTTCCATATACACTTGAGAGGGGATGATCCATGGAGCTTAAAGTGATGAGCTAGGAGGATCTTGTCAGTCCATGGGATAGAGCTCTAGGATTTGCTAGAGGTTGTTGTTTGTATGTAGTACCTAATCAAGGATTTCCAGGGAGCATTGCCATCCAAAGCTCTACCTATCCATTTAGCTAAAAGACATATTCCTTGAATAAATAGATCAATAATTCCCAAACCACCCTTTTCCTTGGGAAGATTACAATGAGACCATGAAGTGGCTGGCATACCTTTCTTGTTTCCCCCATTTAAACCAAATAAAGTTGTGAATTAGCTAGGTTAGTTGATTATAGTAGGCTTTAGAGGGTAGCCATCAAGAGGATGTGTAGACATGACTAGCTAAGAGGACTTTATTGACCTCTTGTATACACCCAACCATTGAAAGAAATCGGTTCGTCTAGGCCAAAAAATTGGATTTGAATTTGTTGAAAAACCAACTCCACAGAATCTCCTAGCCCAAAGGGAATGTCGTTTAAGTAACATATATTTATTTTAAAAAGAATTATTAAGATGAATTTATAAAACTACAATTGAAAAATCATTCTTAAAAAATATAAAAACAAGTAACATGTATTTATTTTGGAAAGATTTAATGAAATGGCTTTATAAAGCTAAAAGTGAAAAATCATTCTAAAAAAAATGTAAAAAATAGTTTACCTTGTTTTTCTAGTCAATTATGTTCAAGAGAAATCATTTTTTAGAATTTTTTAAGTTAAATATTAAATTATATTTGAAGAGCACAAAATTTTAATTTTTAATTGATTCAAAACCAACTTATTAATGAGTAATTATGTCAAAGGCGTTCCCTCATTGAGCTTTCCCGAACTCGTTTTGTCTATCGATGGTGCAGACTCACGAACAAGGCATGCAAGACGATTGAACGCATCTCAGTCGTTCATCATTTTTTGCTATTCTTTTGGCTATTTTTCTCGCCCCGTTTTGTTGCTTTCCCTGCCACTATTGGTTTCCGCTCCTCCAAACTCTTCTTCATTGGTATTGACCAAGTTCACTTCTCCAATTTGGTGAGCTACAACCTTAAAAATAAGGTTTCGAAGAGAGTTTTAGAATATGTTTATTAAAATGAAAATTATGGCCAAGATCCTAATAATGAGCACATTTAGGTTTTAACATTCTAACATTAGTTAAGTATATATTAGCATAATTAATATATATTTCATATTTATATAATAAAAAAAATTTAAAAAATTATATTATATTATTTATTATTATATATTATATTTTTTTAACAAAACTATTAAATACATATATAAAATTATTATAATTAATAATTAATAATTATTATAATTTTATATAATACAAAATATAATTAATATATTTTATGTAATATATATTATATATATAATATAATAATATTTATTATTATATATAATACTATATATAGATTAGCCCTATACTCACCAAAATAGAGTCTACATATATAGTCTATGAATTATTGTATTTGTTTGCATTACTTTGTCCAACCACAATTTGTGCAGAATCTTGAGGACTTATTTTCAGATGTTGAATTGTTAGTTTTTATATTTTTCATCTTATATTTGTGATTATAGGAGATTGCGACAATGTGCTCTAAAATCTATTGAATCTACATTATGATCAATATAGTCAACAGATGACTCCATGTATGGCGAATGATGTATTTTGCTAAACAACAATTGTAGTGAACGATATGAAGGTTTTTGTTGCCTTCCTAATATGTACAATTATTATTACAATAGTAATAGAACTCAACTATTACCTTTTGCAAAAACTATTTAGTTATTATTATTTCTTTTGTTTATGCGAACTTAATATTTCAAATTTTAATTATTAGCTTTAATTAATTATGCCTATATTGTTCTCGATGTTTTGGAAATGAGAGGGTCAGAAGCATAGCAGCCCATTTAAAAGGACTTGTGGTACCAAGACGATTAAGATGATGGTTCTATATTGTAATCTGGGGTTTCTTTATCAAAAGATGTTAAGATAGGAAAGAGAGGATATATATGCTTTTCTTGAATGAAGCTAAAGTAGACAACATTTAACAAATTGTTTTCTTTTTATTAACAAATACATTCAATTCTATGTGTTAAAAATCTCATATTATACCACATTTATCCCTCTTATACTTTCCACAAATCTTCGACGTACTCATTGCACACATACCTAGGTGCGATTGCTAGTTAGAACTATGAACTCGAAGATTTGTATATGATTGTAAAGACTCACGTACACACAAATACTCTTAATACATATGTAGAATAAACTAGTAAATAAATTTAGCTAAGAGTATATTAGGTGAGTACATATTCGGCTTTTTATTATATTCCATTAAGGAATTTTGACTTCCACTAAATCAGGAAAGTGTTACGTGGACAAATTCAAAATATATTATTATAATGACCATTTAAATGTTTATTCTCTTTAATATGCTTCCATACGGGCAACAAACCTTGATTGGAAACATTGCTTGGCCACTTGGTATAATATTCTAAAGCTTTATAAGTATCTGAAAAATATTTGATTTCCTACTACTTTGATTAAGTTGTACACGTGTAAGCCCTAGATTTCTGAAGTGATATAGTATTGGTCAAAATGCACGTCATTATAAGAGTATCGTGGGCATACATTTTTAATTTTAAGTGATACAAAAAGCCCTAGCGAAGACATCTTTCTATATAGAACAATTTAAAACAAGTTTGGTTTTTGAGCTTGGCTTCTCAATAATATTATTATTATTATTAATATAAGGTGAGTTACATTTAGAGATCAAAGAGTAAATTCATGATGTCGGCGTGACACACCCTCCAATACCACAGGGATGAGGGGAGACTAGACCTCATGACCTCTTGCCTGCAATATGATGCTTAGCCAATCAAACTAGGCCCTTCATCCCATGTTAATTTGATTTTTGTTGTATAGAGTAAATGATAGTTTTTTTAGGATCTTTATTTGTGAATGGATATTATTATATTTTTTTAATGATTATTAAATTTCATAAGTGGAAATTTGGTTATAATGTATTCTATCATATGAATTATTACATAAATACGAATTAATATTACATTAGAATCATATCATTTTTTAGATTTGCATGTATAATAAAAATCTCAAGTATTCAATTTTTTAGTCACTATTGAATGGATACAAATTCATCTACTTGGTTTTTCAATTGAATAGATTCAAATCATGATTTTGAATTATAATTTTTTATAATTTCAATAACATATTAGTAATTAAAGATTACAATTTATTATAAAAGTATTAAATAGAACCATGTGTCTAGTGACATCGAGCACATCTTCTACAAGCATAAACAATTAAAATATATAAATATGAGTAAATTAAAATTAATTGAAACCTAAAATCATCCATTGTCTTTTCAAAGTATATATTTTAAGAAAATCCAAGAGCTTTGTCCCCAAAAAAGAATAAACCTCAAACTCGTACAAAAATAACAACAAAGGAGTTCATAAAACCACATAACTTAATAAACAATAAAAATTACATACTAAAGAATAAAAAAAGTGCACCCATAGTTTTATCTCATGAATATACTCTTCTTTGCTCATAGGGATCTCACAATAATGTAATGTCCCATTTTATTCCTAAATGTCTATAGCCTATGTTTTAAAAGAAATCAATAAAGATCATTAATATTACACCAAAATGACATTAAATAAAGATTAAGCTATTAAAAATGGTCAACCAACATATGAAAGGTCGTGTCCCTTGAGCAAGATAAGATATATAAGGATGGCAGATCTAGAAGGAAAGGGAAGGGTGGAGAATTATTATGACTTATTACAAGTAACATACAACAACACTAACAAATTAACTTATTAAAATTAAATTATTATTCTCCAAATAGAACAATGAAGAATTGTAACTATTGAGATGAAGAGGTGTGACTCCCTCAAACTTGAAATATAAAAGGGAGAGCATTTCAATTGAAAAAGAAACCCATAACATCATTCAATAATTCAATTCAAAATAGAACATTATGTGACTTTACAAGTAAATTACATTATGTTCTCAGGAGTTGTGATAAATGATGTGAAGTTCCTAATGTGAAAGGTTGTGACTCCCTCAATAATAAGATATAAAAGGGGGATCATTTCCTTGTGAAGAAATTATTGATGGGTGTTTTTGCACTTCTCAATACAGACAACACAAAAGTGTGTTGCCTCTCTTGAAAGGTGAAAATCTACAACTTAGTTCCAGACAATCACCCCAAGGTCTCTCGGGTGTCAGGTCATGACATTGCATAAAACAACTCAATTGGTTGATGTGATTTGCTGGTAATCACAAATGGCCTTTATGGTTCACTAAGCATGGAAGTTTTGGGTTTGCAAATGGAGTTTCATAAGTTCTGGAAATGATGAACAGTAGCTGCAAGTTTAGAGTAGCAAACTAAAACTCCTTGTGTTCATCAGATTTGGCTTTACAATGATGTTGGAACTTGTATCTAACTTCATACTTTAAAAGAAACAACAAAAGGGAAAGGGTTTTGAACTTTTCCTAAGTCTGCAACTAATATGAACAGTAACAATGGAGGATGCTACAGTGGACAAACTTCCAAAAAACTAAATTTTACTTAACTAGGGACAACCCACAATCTCATAAAACAAGTGCAATCTTCAAGGGGCCTTTGTAGATTTTTAGAATGTACATTCACTTATTAATCATGAATAAATAGTTGAACTTAGGTGCAACAAAATAAACAAGCTCGAACTAACTTTACACAACAATTTTTCATCAACAAACAACCAAAAGTATGAGTTAGAAATGCATCAAACACTATAGCATACATCCACCATTAAAACACAACATAAACTACTAACTAAAAAGGAACTTAAACTAAAATAACAATGCTAAAGTAAACTATTGGAGATAGAATCATGCACACATGGAGAGCAACACACAAGAAACCGTTAAATCAATGCTTTTCTCATATATTTTGTAGCAGCATGTCTTTACACAACAACTCATCTCTCTCTTTGAAAATGAGAGGATGCCCCTATTTATAGTTTTCCAAAAGGGGAATGAATGGTCAAGATTCATTTACAATGAATGGCTCAGATTCATTCTAGCTTAGGGTTTCACCTACCCCAATATATTACAATATAAAAATAGACTCTTTATCATTTTCCCATTTTGTCTTCTAGTCTATTTTGTCTTTTAGTTGACTTTATCCTTCTATGACTTATTTTGACAAATATTCATCAGCTATTACAAGATTCCTAGCATCCCTTTGGAGAGTAGCATAATAAATAAACTTCCCTATGAGAGCTTCAAGCTTATCCCACTCAACGAAGTCCAATTTGGCAATGCAAAAGGAGATCCCCTTGAGATCATTTACCATTTCTTCATGGTGCTTTACATATGTATCCCCTACTTTAACCATCTGTTCTAACCATGAGAAAACCCATGTAGCAAAGTCCATGAAATTAGATGACAAAGTGTCGCTGGTGCCTTGTTCCACTTTCTTGTGGAATTCTTGCTTCATTGCCTCTGAATCTAATTCTAGGGTAGGCGCCTCATAGCCAGTCATCAGTTTTAGGAGGTCGTTTGCTTCAACCAAGTGAGTAACAATGCTAGCATAGATACCTTCCAACTCTATCAACGACCTCTCCAAAATTACCTTTCTAAATTCGAGAGTATGCAACCAGGTATCAAGCAAGCCGTGATCTTCCTTCGGAAAGGACAATTCTTTTTCCCAGACCCCTGGAGATAACTTCAAGATGCTTTGCAGTTTGGGGTGTGTAGTCCTGTAGAGCTCAGGAAAATATTTACATGTATTAGCCTTTGGATCAATTGCCTTCCTTAGGGCCAAAAAGTGGTTATGCGCCCTGACTGCATAATGAATGCCCTTATCGCCCATGCTGGAGAATCTCTTGAACCAGTCTAAGGTAGACTTGATCCAACTCCTCATTCTTTTTATTTTATTCACCTCCTCCATTGAGAGTAAGGCAAGTGCAGGCGATTCCATGGGAGCTTCCTCTCCTGATGAGGTCTACTGTTGTATGTAGGTAGTTAGTTTTGCCACTTGTGCATTTAGCTCTTCCTTCGTGGATTGGTCTTTTTTCATCTGTTGCAAGATGGTGGAAACAGACCCTTGGAATTCATCAATCTTTTGCTCACGAGATGCCTTGCTTAGATTGATGGTGGATATTTGATAGTCTTGGCCTTGAATAGTACCTGCATCCTTATCTACAACGGGAGTGGCCACTTGCAATATCCTAGATCCAAAGGCATCGGTGGTCATGTGAGACCTGATCTTTGGCATTTTCTCTTTGCGGGTCTTTACTTGAGCTCTGGCTAGTATAGCTTCCAACTGAACCTTGGGATCAACAACTATCAAGGCCTTTTTCTTCAATTGCTACTTGAGCCACGGGGGGACCTTTGAATGATGTTTTTGGGATTCATGATCCTCCTCTTCTTGTTCTTTGGAGGGCCTTTCTTTCTCATGCTCGAGGGCATCTAGGGTGTTTTCTTCTCCTTTATCTTGCCTCTCCTCTTTGTTGGGCTCAATGGATACTACATTTTCTTCAACAACGTTCTCTTCTTCTAGTGTCTTCCCTTTAGTCACTTTGAGCTCAACCTCAACATCCTTCTCAAGCTTAGTACTCTTTTCTCATGTGTCTTCTTCTTTATCCTTTTCTCCCTCTCTTTCTAGAGGCATTTCTTCTTATCTCAGGCCCTCATCTTGGCTAGCTTGTGGAGGCTCATCAATTATTTCCACATCAATCTCCATGTCCATTTCCCTTCCTCAGAGTGATGCTCCTTAGGGTTTGCCTCTTTTCCTTTGTGCTCTTGGGGTTGTTCCTCCTCAGGCTCTTGATCAGATGTTTCAACTTCATAGTACTCATCAAGATTTCTTGTATCTTCCTCCTCGGGCATTTGTTGCTCCTCTTCACCAAAAGCTACTTTGTCTATATTTACCTTTAGCTCGCCCTCAGGATGCTCAAAGTAGTTGTCCTGATCAAAGTCCTCTGGCTCCTCAGTAATATCCACATCTGTTTCTTTGGGTTGCTCAGTGTTGAGCCTCTCCATTTCTTCAGAAATTAGCATTGTATCCTCCATCTTTAGTGGCTTAGTAGGTGGTGGAGGGAGAGGCAAAGCAACAACAATCTAGGCCATTAACACTTGGACCTTAGGGTCGAGGATTACCCTAGAGAGCTCAATTGGCACATTTTTCATATTAGTTGTGAAGGCATGGGGCGGGGTGAGAGGTTCCATAGTAGTTGTTGGAAAGGGTCGATAGTGGAGGTGGGAGTGAAGAAAACAACAATGGGGAAGTAGTGGAAGAAGAAGAGTCCCACACCACTACGGGAGTAGTCGGTGAAGTGGAACTGAGGTGGATAGAGATGTCCACAGTGGGCAGAGATGAGATGGGAAAAGATTTAGGAGTGGAAGGAGATGGTGTGGTGGTGGAAGCAACGACAATGGTTGATGGGAGTGTAGTGGTGGTAGGTGGAGGTGAGCAAGGTCACTCAACTTCTTCTTCCTCTCCACATGGGGGTTCTTCCTCTTGGATGGTTTGCATTTTGAGGACAAAAGTTCCTATTCTTTTTGCCTTCTTTAACAGTTTCCCCTCTATTGATTTCCTTGTGTAAACTTTTTGTTTGGGCTTCCACTCAACTGTATTCTTTCTCTTCTTTGACTTGGTGACGGGTGGAGACTTGGGAGCCTCACTCGATGAACCCACAACGATGCTACTATCTATTTCACTTTCGAACTCATCTTTGAGCTCTCTATATGTTAACTCTACACCCTAGTCCTGTAACTGATCTATTTTCTCATCTATCCATTCCTTGGTCCTTTGTTCAATAGGACGGGTGATAGTGTCCAGGTCAGTGACTTCTTGTTCAACCCAGTCAATTACTAGAAGTGGCACATTTATTAAAGCTTTGTATTTTTCATTGAGAATATTGTCATTCTCAATAGTCTGATTGAACACTAGGAACAAATCAATAGATTTTACAAACTGGGCAATCATCCTCATATAATGTTGCATGCAGACTTCCCTATCATTATCAAAATTTTCCCAAAAGTCCTCAATGTGAGGTCGCTGATCGTATTGTCTTCCAACCTGCTTCTTCAATTTGTTGCAGGGATCCACACCTCCCCTATCTATATGCAATTCAAAATTATATTTTTCCAACTCCTCAGAATTCTTGGTGCATGGGGCAGCAGGGCAAGAGTACATTCCCTGTTTGAATGTGATGGGATATGGGACCCTAGCATGGTGCTTGTTGCTCAACAGTGTATGGGAAGTTTGCGGTTGACAAGTAAGCTCTAATAGGATAATTCTATCATTGGGGTAATGCGGCAGCCAGTAGGGTCTTCCCAGGAATCCCTCTGCTCTAATGTATGTGAATTTTGGCAATTGGATGAATAGATATCCAAAACCCTTTATATCTGCTTTGGCATTGTGCAACACCCTTCTGTGGTAATCTCCCCCCAAGTTCTGGATGATATGCCCGATGAAGGAATCATTAATTCTTCTATAGTCTTTCTTAAATTTCATGTATTGAAGCTAGGGATAACAGTCATATACTTTAAGTTGTCCTTTCTTGGTTTCCAATGTACCAACACAGTATAATACTTTGTATGGGAACTTAGCTGCTAAGAGGTTAACCAAATATAAAGTCATAGAATTTAGAGGTTTTCTTCACCACCATAAATTGATTATGCAAATTCTCACTCATCTTTTCCCAATGGAATTTGGCGGTGCCTCAGAGGATTTATTTCGTGAAGTAAAACATCTATTCTTCAAAGAATGTGGTAGTGGGAAGGTCCATCACTCTACTCAGCAGTGAGACCAGACCATTAGATTCTTCTAAAAAATCACTCCTATTCAATGTCTAAGGCACCTTATTGGCGCTACCTCTCTTATCCTTTTAGCCATGATTGATTTATTATTCTCTTGCACCCAAGAGGATCCTATTGCCAGATTGTTAAGGTGAATCCCTTTTCAACCTCCTCCATTTCATCAAAGGTTGGGATGCCGAATGTCCTCCGATAGACTAGGTAGATAGGTTTTCTAGTACTCTCCCATCCTTGGAAACTATTATTCTATTCTAAGAGTGATAGCATTCTCGACAAGCAAAGACCAATTTCAAAGCTATTAGAGTGGGATGAAAACCTGTTGCTTTTGCGAGGCCACTTTCCTTGGTCCTCAAGGCCTCCTCTATGGTGGGATTGACCATCACCCTCTTTTTGAATTCATCGATGTTGATGTGTCTAAGACTATGTCCCAGTTGGATGTGATCTTGGAGGTGCACTCGACCTCGTAGAATTGGTACTTCACTTGTTCATTTTCCTCTTTTCCTCTAAGATTTCTTGTTGGTATTTTTACCTTGTCAACCTTTTCCATCGACTTCTCTGATGGCCCTATTATCACAAGGGATTGCACCTGAATGCAAAGCTGTAAAGCTCAGTAATCTCGTGTAACATGGAACAATTTCAAGCTTGTTGGTTGCTCATCATGAAAGTGAATCTACAGATTATGGGTTGGTTCCCCTTTTGATTTGCAATGAAACTAAAAGACTTATACAAGAAAAGGGATAAAAGGCTTAATGGAATGCAAAACTAAATTAAATGATGGTGATACACCTAAAAGATGATAAACTTGCAAACTAATTCACAAGGACCTCTCAAAGATTCTATTTGCACAACTAGATCTGAACAGTTCAATCACATAAATATGTTATACAAAGGCTTTAATGAAATCATCCTCTTCAAAGGAAAAAATAATATTTTCACAACAAAGATGATAACTTTGAATTATTTTCACAATATAAAACCTGTGAAAATGAACTCAATTGCATTCATACACTTATCAGAAAGATGGAAAAAATAAAGGTTCCAAAATTGAAACACAATAAGTTTCTTATCAAATCAAGCATAAGGACAACACCTGAAATCTAGAAGGAAAACTTGACAATATTTGAAAAATGAAAGGAAAATTTTGCAACTGACAAAATATGATAACCTATAAAATCTATTGTATTATATTAAACTATAAAATAAAATTGAGTTACAAGATAGTCTCTTTGCAGAATGCAAAGGCAGAAAACAAGAACTGAGAAAAAAGACTGTCTTTTCCAATATATACAATGATATGATAGCTTTAATGCGCCAAGAGGTGGAACTAGAAGTAAATTATAGGTGAAAAATATCTCAAAAATCCTCTCACGAGCAAAGATGAAAATCCATAAAAAGGGGAGTCAGAACTTAAGCAATTTGAGAAAAAATAGGCTCAAACTCCCCCTCACAACTAGTTTGACAAAAGTTGACCTTGAAACTGTATGAGACAACTCCAAAACAGGACCAAACTCTCCAGTTTAAAATATCTTCAGTTCCATTACACTTGTGTTTTTTGCATGATTTTGGGGAAAAGGTAACCGTTTGATTAAATATTAAAGATAATCAGTTGTGATTATTTTAATATTTAACATGTAAAAGCCCTCCTTTTATGCATCACATGGTAAATATTAAGGTAATTAATAAAAAATTACCTTTAATATTTAATTAAATGGTTCATTTTGTCTAAAAATATACAAGAAACACACAAGTAACTACATGACCAAAGTGGACCCCAAAATCACCTCAGTTTGACCATGAAACAAGGATAAAAGACTCCAGTTTGACATCAAACGCATGATACACTTTTAGTTCCACCTCCAATCTCTTTTCTCAAAAAATACAAACTGGGTCAGTGAGAAATTTAAAGGTTTTTTTGTCTCAATGTTTTCTAATTTTTATCCAAAAATCACAAAAACCCAGATCGTAGGTTTCGAGATATGATTGAAACAAGCAACCATTGTTCTTGTGGTGTAGGGCCTTTGAATGGTTACTCTTCTTTAGGACTGGTGAAATTTTTTCAAAAAGTATGAACTAGGTTAGTGAGAAATTTAAAGGGTTTTTTCCCTCATAGTATTCTAATTTGTGTCTAAAAATCATGAAAACTCAAATAGTAGTTTTTGAGATATGATTGAAACACGCGACCAATGTTCTTGTGGTGTAGGGCTTTTGAATGGTTACTCTTTTGCTCATAGTCTCATCCATAAAATATTTCTTCTAAATGCCATCACCATTAATAGTCTATTTTCTCAAATGGAACTCAACATTATTTACAAACTCCATTTGCAAAAACTTTCGTTGAGAGGGCAGCATGTTGGGCTCAACCCTTGTGGGAGCCCATTTTTTCACCACATGCTAAAATATTAAAAGAAGTGAATCCAACAACGAAATTTCACCTATATTTGCATAGTGAACAAATATTTTAGCAAAACAATGAAGTTGAAAGCTTCAAATAATGCATTAATTCTTCTACTCCTACATTGTCCCAAAATCTACAAACTTCATTCTAGCTCTACTTGACTGAGTTGTAAGCGAAAATTGGGTAACAAGCCCTTTAGCAGGTTCCATAAATCGTGCACACAAAAGGTGCAGTAAATGCATTGACAAATCAAGAGGGAAAATGTCAATTAAATCATACAAATTCAACATTAATTACATTCACATACTTTTAGAAGATCATAACATTCATCATCGCTTGCCATTTGAAGCTTGTTTGGGCCATTTATAGAAATGTGGGTCTGGGGGTGCAAAATTTTTCCCTGCGGAAGCTGCCAAGATGGAAGCTATAAGGGGATGACACTAGGAAGGTGAAATTTTGCAGGCGACATTCCGATAATGAATTTTTGCATGACATGACTATTGGGTGAATTTGGGAAAAATTTGCTTGGCACGTGCGAAAATAAGTGATGGGAGCACTTGAACCTATTAGATCAATCTTTAATGCTCTTTTGGGTGTAAGGATTGTGGAAGCAATGACCCGGAAAGCCGTTAGTGCTTTGCTACTAGAAAATATCCTCAAGCAAGTGAAATCCTGCAAGTGGAGTTCCACATTGTGGACTTGCATGGTCTCTTCATTTAAGTTCCCTTGACTTATTTTTCTTTGAAGGCTTTATTAATTTATGAAATGTGAAGTTTGGAGGCATGAGAGTCGTGGGTTGGGTTGCAGTTAAATCTTCGTTGTTAGACAGTGACCAAAGGTAAATGTCTTCCCACATGCAGAGTTCTGCATGGCAGAATTTACAACACTCTAACAGCCAATTTTGTTATGAATGTCTTTGGTGTGTGCATGGAATTGCACTTGGTTGATTTGGTTTAGATATTTGATCATTTCATGAGGTGCAGGGATTGGGTAAGCGGTAGCTGTGTAGCGGAGTGCTGTGAAGGTCTTGCCATTAGACAACAACTTCTGATGGTCATTGCTTCGATGGTGGCGGCCTGCAGGGGTGGACCCATTAAAGAGAATTGTCTTAAATTTTTTCATTTTTCCATCTTTGATATCTGCAACATTGGTGAATTTAGGGTCAACAATGTAGAGGGACATGTTGGTTTCGCTGTCCAATCGATGGCCTGAAGGAGACAACCCTCTGCAAACGGAGACTTGTAAAAGTGGGCTCATGGAAATATCTTGGCATGAATCTCTTCATCATTCAATTCTAAGTTTATCTTATATGGAGCTAAAAATTGCAGGATCTGCAAGGCAGAAAAAAGTAAATTCAATGTCTTTAGATGACGATCACAAAGAGATGACCTCCTAGTGACAAACATCTGTCGGGGCATACTCGCCCAACCATTTTGACTTAACCAATTATGATACTGGTTCTTAGAGGGGGCATTGAGAAGGTCGTACCCGGACTGCAGGAAGGTGGTGAGGCATTGTCGCTAGTCGTGGCTTGGGTGTGACAGCTTCCCACGGGCGGCAATCCGCCAAAATGGACTTGCAGGGCTATTCTACATTAGGATTTAATGTTGAGTTTAGTTCACGACGACAGTTGGGATGGGACCCACAGGGCGGAAGTCAATTAGGTATTTTCCATTAATTAACGTCCAAAGGGTAGGGTCCTTTCATTGGTTGTGACCCACCTAAGCGGACCTGTAACAACTTTTGAGTCCAAAATTTTAATGTTTGTGCTCAAATTTGCAGCTTAGGAAAATGGCGAGTGTAGAATCAGGGAGGTAGGTAGCCTCAAGGGCTTCACCGCTTGAACATGACTGTGGTGAAACGTTGTCCCGCACATAGACCAGCGAAGGAACTTCACTTAAAATATTTTCATCACTAGCTACGACATTTTGGATGCAAGATCGAGGGGGCACTGGGCCATTGCAAGCTTTGTTTATGTTGAATGACAGTTGTAGGTCACATTTCCACTATTGAAAATCTAACAAAGATTGTTGGGGGGGTTTCTCTTAGCATTTAATATTGAACTTATGAAATCATTAAACCCTAACTTATGACTCTTTAACAATGCTAAAAGTAACCAATGATAAAGAACTTATCACATACCTAGGCCAAACGCGTTGGAGGAAATAACTAGCGTTGAAGCCCTTAGATCTTTGTATGTGAGTGAATGCAGATGAATCTCCAAACTTTGAACTCGTGGGATGAAAATGACATCCCATCGGTGGGATATTTATAAACAATCTTCCATTAATTCCTCCCATTAACTATCGGTACGACATGGTTGGGGTAGGTGGTCGTGTGGGAACTCGTGCCATGGTGGACATCTAGCCAAGACCTGGCAAAGTAAATGTGTGTGAGACTTGCAATGTAGGTGGATGTGAAGGGTCAACTGTAGTGAATGGTGAAATAGGGGTGGTGAACCGATAGGGGAAACCCGTAAGAGTGGACTAGCAAACGATGATGAACGTGATGACTTTTAGTGAGTGGAATCACGCAGTGCGAGTTCCGCAAAGGCTAAAGACTTGGTGAATTTAGGTAGGTGAACATGGCCAAGATTTTTTTGAAAATTTTAAGGCATGTGACCAACTTAGGCTTAGAAATAGGGGCACACAAAATGAGGCAAAAGTGAAACGGTTCGACGAAAGCGAAAAAAAAGAGAGGGGGTCCCCAATCGGAACAGAGCATGTGTGCAATAGGAACAACATAAATCATCAATGAGGAATAATTCTATCAATCAATGTGGAAATAAAGTATTATTCTCACAAGATGGTGACTCATTTATTATGAAGGGTGGTGACTCATTTATTGTGAAGGGTGGTGACTTCTTCAAGAATAGGATATAAATGGTAAATTGGTTCATTGACATTAAATCAACAATCATCACTCATCCATCCATCAAGAAATCAAGCAATAAAAATATAAAAAGATCAATTAATTTATAATTCAACCATCAAATCATTCAAACATCAAATAATTCAAGCATCAAATAATTCAATCATCAAATCATTCAAGTATCAAATTATTCAATCCTCAAATCATTCAAGTATCAATCATTTAATCATCAAGTCATTCAATAATCAATTCATTCAAGTATAAATTCATTCAAGCATCATTCAAACATTAACTTGTCAATCCATAAATATCAATCAACTCACGATCATTCAACATATCATATCAAGTGGAAGAGATTAGAAAAAAGAAAATAAAAAATCTGAATATAAGATTGTTGGAAATAAATATTGTTTTAGAAAGAATATATTGGGAAATAAGTTTGAGAATATATACATATTACATATTACATAATAATATTTTATTACCAATTAATATAGAAAATTCCTTTAGCAATCTATTTTAAATTTATAGAAGTGTTTTGCAAATAGCCCAAGGTCAGTCAACCTTTCAAGTTCATAAGAGGTGAAGTACCGCCCTTTCCTTCATCAAGCACACCACCCCAAGATGGAGTGCTCATGGGTAGAGAGGTGTATGAGTACTCCTAGGCTTGTTGGGTAAGGTAGTATTCATGCATCTTATCAAGCACGCACCTCGAGATGGAGCATTTGTGCATTGGGAGACAAATGAGTGCCCCTGGGCTTATCAAGGAGGATGGAACACCTCCAAGGTGGACTGAGGGATGGAGCGGAGCTAAGATCCTGCCATATTTATGGGTCGAGAGGTGAATGAGTGCTCCTAAGATTGAGGGTATCCTCAAGTACACCACCCCAAGATGAATGGATGGGGATCCACCCATGCTCTCACAATATAAGGACAAACATCCTTAAGATTGTGGTTTGCAAATATTTCTACTAAATTTAGAATATGATTGGCTATTAGAATATGCCTTGGAATAATCATTAAGGATGTTAAGATATTTTGAATTTAAATGTTGATGATACTATGAGTTGTTTTAGTTATGATGTATTATTCTCAATATTATAACATTTTATGTATTAGTTTGATTATTATTGTAAAGTTGATACTTGTTATTACTAATATCAATTTTTAGTGATTATGATTGTTTTGCAGGTCTAAAATTAGGAATTTTTCAAAAGGACACATTACAATTGGTATCAAAGCTTTGATCCTATTAGCTTGAGCATAAAAAATAAGCATATGCCTTGGAATTTTAGACCAAGGGTATGAGACCTACATGTTATTCTAGTTACAAGTTATTAGCTTGTAAGATTCCCAATGAAGGAACAAGTAATCATTCTTTAACAACTCAATATATTTAATGATAAAATCTAATGTTATAACTTGACTTTCATTTCCCAAATAGAAATCTACATGTTGCCATCACTAGTTGTCAATGGAACTTAGGCATAACTAAGATACACAGATAGATTTAGATTATCTTACTTCTAAATTTCAAGATATAAGTACACATAGATATCATCTTAACCTAGGATTTTCAATCTCTTAAAATCCAACAAATCACATTTAATTCCATGAAGTAATGATTGCATTATCATAAAAACCATAATTTCTAGGTGTTGTATTATTCCTTACATAGTGACTATTGAAAGCATAAAAAGCATGATCTGGAACTATATAGCCAACACGTCTAAGTACACATCAATATTCCAAAACAATCTACAATTATTTATCTAGAATATTGATCTTACTCATAACACCCAGTTTGAAACATCATAGAGTGAATTAAACTACCAACATGTCAGGTTTTGGAGTTAGAAATAATAATAGACATATAAGTCTAAATTCAATCAAATTTTGATATTTCCAAAATAATATTTTTGAGAGAATGTAATGAAGACAACTCAATTATTTAGGAACATACAATTTTTTGTTGTAAATCAAATAACATATTTTGACTCTTAGAGAGATCTTAAGAGAAATTTTGGAAAGAACCATTGGCACTATAATTTGAGATTTATTGTAGGATATATTCATCAAGATTCATTGAGGTAGGAACACAATTGTTCTAATAAAGAGTAACGTGTTCTTTCCATTTTAATCAATATCTTAATGTACAATCAAGTCCATACCACATATGATCTATTCCACACTCATTGAAACAATGGCGATTCATGGATCTACCTTGTAACCTACAAAATTGATCTAGTGAACTTTGTCTTATGGACCAAATTAACTTCTATATTTAATATCTGGAGTAGAACATTTCATCCAATGGTCTTCTTCTCTTAATTCCCTTTTCTTTATTATAGTAGCTCTACATTCATGATTAAAGATCAAGGAAATCAACATTAGGCATACATGTATCTTAGATAAATTTGATACAAATTAAGGTACACCCAATTTTGTTATATAAGTCTATTTTAAGTTGCATTGTGGGCCCATAACCCACAAATTCTAGGATCATTTTCGCCTCTTAAACTTTAGGAAAAATTGATGTTGTTTAAATGAACTAGGTGGAATAAAATAATACTTTTCTAGGATATGAAAATCATCTTATTGTCAAATATGGGGATATGTCAATTTTTTACAAGAGGAGTGACCACCAACAATTGATATGAAAGTTGGACAAGAATTAGAGATTAGTGTAATCCTATAAATTTAAGTTCTTCTATGAAGCCTTTGTGGGTGATAATTGTTTGCTATGAATTCTAAGACTTTTGTATGTCTTTTCTTTATTGTACTTGTTATTGGAATTGATCAATTCAATAATTTTATGCTTGAGTATTATCTAGGAAATATATAATTAGAAGGTTATAACATGTTATTAATTTTAACCCAAAAAAAAACCATGTTATGAATTACCTATGAGTCTATGACAAGGTGATATATGTTGAAAGATTTTTTGACTAGGTTAAGTGTTACAAAATCCTTGTAAGCTATTTTATATTACATCCTCGTTAGATTCAAAATTGCCTCAAAAATTTGTTTGAATGTTTATGCGAAATGAAATATACTTTATCTAAGGGAAATTGTGTACTTGTCTCCATTTGATTATTTAGGGAAAGTGGATATGACTTGTAGTAAAGGACACCTAGATCCTTTTACTCAAATGTAAAATTGGATTTACACAAAGGAGTGGCATATTGATATTTACAACACTCCCATAATTCATCATGATGAAGGATGCAACATTTTTTTTATCATTATGAATTTCAACAAGGGTAATCAAGAGATTGTATTCACTGCCTAGGATCTATGTGGTAATGAAATGAGAGAAAACTAAAATAATAGGTCTTGTCGATTATCAACTCTTGGTTTTGTTGTTGAGAGTTACTGGAAAATAGTAGTATATGAGCCAAAATAATATTGGAAAATAAATTATCCTCGTACTTTAGAGGATGGTATTAGCCTTATTAGTAGTCAAGTTGAGACAAGTATACTAACAAATACTCTCTAGGGACATCATTGTAGTATAGAGTCAAACATAACCACGACAATCACCACTAGCTATAAAGTTTTCAATTCCTAACTATAACAAAGTCTTATGATAGAAGCTAATTGCATCACAAGAAGGAGAAATATCTAAGAATTGCAAGTCTGCAAGGTTGATTTAGGATCTTGGTAAATTCAAGAGCATATTAGCTTGTGATTGCTTGAGGACAAGTAATATTGGGAAAGGTGGACTATAATGTCATATTTTATTCTGCAATGTTTGCAGCCTATGTTTTTTAAAAAATCAATAAAGATAATTAATATTACACAAAACTAACATTAAATAAAGGTTAAATTGTGAAAAATGGTAAACTGACATATGAAAGGTTGTTTCCCTTGAGAAAGATAAGGCATACAAGGAAGGTAGATTTAGAAGGAAAGGGAAGGGTAGAGATTATTATGACTGATTACAAGTAATAAACAACAACAATAACAAATTAACTTATTTAAAATTAAATTATTATTCTCCAATTACAATGATGAAGAGTTGTAACTATTAAGATGAAGAGGTGTGACCCCCTCAAACTTGAGATATAAAAGGGAGAGCATTTCATTTGAGAAATACATCCATAACATCATTCAATAATTCAATTGAGAATAGAACCATATATAAATTTACAAGTAAATTGAATTATGTTCTCAAGAGTAGTGATAAAGGATGTGACTCCTAATGTGAAAGGTTGGACTCCCTCAATAATAAGATATAAAATGGAGATCATTTCCTTGTGAAGAAATCATTAATGACAAATAATTCAATCAATCAATTCAGAAATAAAGTGTTATTCTTGAAAGGTGGTGACTCATTCATTATGAAGGGTGGCGACTCATTTATTATGAAAGGTGGTGACTCCTTCAAGAATTAGACATAAAGAGTAAATAAATTCATTGAAATTCAATCAACAATCATTACTCATCCATCCATCCTCTAATAAATCAAGTATCAAAATATCAAAAGATCAATCAATTCATAATTAAATCATCAAATCATTCAATCATCAAATCATTCAATTATCAAATTATTCAATACTCAAATCATCCAAGTATCAATCATTCAAACATCAAAACATCTAATAATCAATTCATTCAAGTATAAGGTCATTCAAGCTCATCATTCAAACACTCACTTGTTAATCCATAAATATCAATCAACTCAAAGTCATTTGACGTATACTATCAAGTGGAAGAGATTAGAAAAAGGAAAATAAAAAATTGGAATATAAGATATCTATTAGAAATAAATATTGTTTTAGCAAGATTTTTTTTTTTTTTTAGGCTGCAGGAATTGGGTAGCACGACCCCCTATAAACTGCAGTGCGCCTGGTAAAAATTTTAACGTGACCGGCGGCGCTGGCGTGACACGCCCTCCGGTACCACGGGACGGGGGAGACTAGAACTCGTGACCAGCAGAGCCGCAACGGAATTACTTAGCCAACCGAGCTAGGGCCCCCGCCCGTTTTAGCAAGAATATTATTGGGAAGTAAGTTTGAGAATATAAATTAGGAATAGCTATATATATAACATAATTATAATGACATTTTATTACCAATCAATATAGTAAATCCCTTTAGCAATCTATTTTGAATTTATAGAAGCATTTTTTAAATAGGGAGGTTGGTCAACCTTTTGAGTTCACAAGAGGTGAAGTACCGCCCTTTCCTTCATCGAGAAATGCCACCCTAAGATGGAGTGCTTGTGGGTCAAGAGGTGTATGAGTGCTCCTAGGATTGTTGAGGAATGTAGTCTTCATGTATCTTATCAAGCACATTAACCTGAGATGGAGTGTTCGTGGGATGGGAAGTGAATGAGTGCTCCTGGGATTGATCAAGGAGGATGGAGCACCTACAAGGTAGACTAAGGGATGGAGTGGATTTAAGGTCCTGCCATATTTGTGGGTCGAGAGGTGAATGAGTGCTCCTAGGCTTGAGGGTCTCCTCAAGTACGCCACCCCAAGATGGATGGATGAGGATCCATCCATGCTCTTACAATACAAGGAAAACCATCTTTGATATTGCGGTTTGAAACTATTTCTACTAAATTCATAATATGATTGGCTATTAGAATATGCATTCGAATAATCATTAAGGATGTTAAGATATTTTGAATTTAAATGTTGATGATACTATGAGCTATAGATCTAACTATTATGATGCATTTTTTTTAATATTATAATATTTTATGTATTAATTTGATTATTACTATAAATTTGATGTTATTACTAATATCAATTTTTAGTGATTATGATTGTTTTGTAGGCTTAAAATTAGGAATTCACCAAAAGGAGACATTACAATTAGTATCAAATATTTGATCTTGTCAGCCTGAGGATAAAAATATAATTATATGCATTAGAATTTTAGACCAAGGCTATGATACCTGCATGTTCTTCCAATTACAAGTTATTAGCTCGTAAGATTCCCAATGAATGAACAATCAATCATTCTCTAAAAATTCAATATAGTTAATGATAAAATCTAATAATACAACTTGACTTTCATTTATCAAATAAAAATCAACATGTTATCATCACTAGTTGTCACTAGAACTTAGGCATAACTAAGATACAAAGATAGATTTTATATTATCTTCAAAATTTCAAGATATAAGTGCACATAGATATCATCTTGACCCAAGATTGTCAATATCTTAAAATCAAACCAATCACATTAAAGTCCACGAAGTAATAATTTCATTATCACAAGAAAAACATAATTTTTAGGTGTCGTATTATTCCTTAGATAGTGTCTGTTGAAACCATGATCTGCAACTATATAATTAGGATGTCTAAGTCCACATGAATATTCTAAATCAATATACAATGATTTATCTAGAATATTGGTCTTACTCATAACACCTTATTTGAAGCATTATAGAGTGAATTACTATCAACATGCTAGGTTTTGGAGTTAGAAATAATAATAGACATCTAAGTCTAAATTCAATCAAATTTTGACATTGCAAAAATAATATTTTTGAGAGAATGTAATGAAGACAACTCAATTCTTTAGGAACATACAAATTTTTGTTATAAATCAAATAATAGATTTTGACTATTAGAGAGATCTTAAGAGAAGTTTTGGAAAGAATCATTGGCACTATAATTTGAGGTTTATGTTTTGAGATTTATTGTAGGATATATTCATCAAGCTTCATTGAGGCAAGAACATAATTGTTCTAATAAAAAGTAATGTGTTCTATTCATTTTGAATAAGATCATAATGAATAACCAAGTCCATACCACATATGATTTATCCCACACTTATTGAAACAATAACGATTCATGGATCTACCTTGTAACCTACAAAATTGATCTAGTAAAATTTATCTTGTGGACCAAATTCACTTCTATATTTAATATCTAGAGAAGATCATTTCATCCAAGGGTCTTCTTCTCCTAAGTCCCTTTTCTTGATTATAGTAGCTCTACATTCATGATTAAAGATCAAGGAAACCAATATTAGGCATACATGTATCTTAGATAAATTTGATACAAATAAAGGTACACCCAAATTTGCTACATAAGTCTATTTTAAGTTACATTGTGGGGCCATAACCCACAAATTCTAGAATCATTGTTTCCTCCTAAACTTTAAGAAAAACTGATGTTGTTTAAATGAACTAGGTGGAATAAAATAATACTTTTCTAGGATAATAAAATCATCTTACTGTCAAATATGGGGATATGTCAAATTTTTAAAAGAGTGTCCACCTCCAATCGATATGAAATTTGGACAAGAATTAGAGATTAGCATAAACTTATAAATTTAATTTCTTCTATGAAGTGTTTGTGGGTGATAATTGTTTTCTATGAATTCTAAGACTTTTGTATGTCTTTTATTTTATTGTCCTTGTTATTGGAATTTATAAATCAAATAATTTTGTACTTGAGTATTATCTAGGAAATATATACTAAGAAGGTTATAACATGTCATTAATTACCAATAAGTCTATGACAGGGCGATACATGTTGAAAGATGTTTTGACTAGGTTAAGTGTTACAAATAAACTGTAAGCTATTTTATATTACATCCTCATTAGATTCAAAATTGCCTCAAAACTTTGGTTGAATGTTTATGTGAAATAAAATATACTTTATTTAAGGGAAATTATGTACTTGTTTCCATTTGATTGTTTAGGGAAAGTGGATATGACTTGTAGTAAGGGACACCCAGATTCTTTTACTCAAATTCAAAATTGGATTTACACAAAGGAGTTGGATCTTAATATTCACAACACTCCCATAATTCATCATGATGAAGGATGCAATATTTTTTTTATCATTCTCAATTTCAACAAGGGTAATCAACAGATTGTATTCATTTTCTAAGATCTTTTTGGTAATGAAATTAGAGAAAACTAGTCTTAAATAATAAGTCTTGTTGATTTCCAATTCTTGGTTTTGTTGTTAAGAGATATTGGAAAATGTTAGTACATGAGCTAGAACAATATTGGACAATAAATTGTTCTCATACTTTAGAGGATGGTATTAACCTTATTGGTAGTTAAGTTGAAACAAGTATACTAATAAATACTCTCTAGGGGCATCATCGTAGTATAGAGTCAAACATAACCAAGATAATTGTCATTACCTATAGAGTTCTCAATTCTTAACTATAACAAAGTATCGTGACAAAAGATAATTACATCACAAGGAGCAATGTCTAAGAATTACAAATCTACAAGGTTGATTTGGGGTATTGGTAACTTCAGGAACATCTTAGCTTGTGAGGAAAATTAATCTTGGGAAAGGTGGACTATAATGTTTCGTTTAATTCCTAAATGTTTGCAACCTATATTAAAAAAAATCAATAAAAATATTAATATTATACCAAATTGACATTAAATAAAGGTTAAGTTGTGAAGAATGATTAACCAACATATGAAAGGTTGTGTTTCTTGAGAAAGATGAGGAGTATAACGAAGGTATATCTAGAAGGAAAGAGAAGGGAAGAGAATTTTTATGACTGATTACAAGTAATAGATAATAACACTAGAAAATTAACTTATTCAAAATTAAATTATTATTCTCCAAATACAACGATGAAGAGTTGTAACTATTGAGGTGAAGAGGTGTGACTCCCTCAAACTTTAGATGTAAAAGGGAGAGCATTTTATTCGATAAAGTCATACATAACACCATTCAATAATTAAATTGAGAATAGAACCTTATGCGACTTTGCAAGTAAATTAAATTATGTTCTCAAGAGTAGTGATAAAAGTTGTGACTCCCTCAGTAATAATATATAAAAAGGGATGATTTCCTTGTGAATAATTCATCAATGGGGAATAAATATGTCAATAAATTTAGAAATAAAGTATTATTCTCAAAAGGCGGCCATGAAGGGTGGGGACTCATTTATTATGAAGGGCGTGACTCATTTATTGTGAAGGGCGATGACTGCTTCAAGAATTGCATATAAAGAATAAATTAGTTCATTGACATTCAATAAACAATCATCACTCATTGATCCATCAAGAATCCAAGCAATCAAAAGATCAATCAATTCATACTTCAATCATCAAATCATTCAAGCATCAAATGATTCAAGCATAAAATTATTGAATCCTCAAAATATTTAAGTATCGATAATTCAATCATTAAAATATTCAATCATCAATCTATTCAAGGATAAAGTCATTCAAGCATCTTTCAAACATTAACTTGTTAATCTATAAATATCAATCAACTCACAATCATTTGACATTTCATATCAAGTGGAAGAGATTGGAGAAAGGAAAATAAGCAATTGGAATATAAGATATCTATTGGAAATAAATATTATTTTCAACAAGAACATTATTGGGAAGTAAGTTTTACAATATAATTTAGGAATATATATATGATATTTTATTAGCCAATAATATAGTAAATTCCTTTAGAAATCTATTTTGAATTTATAGAAGTGTTTTGCAAATAGGGAGGTCAATCAACCTTGGAGGTGAAGTGCCAACCTTTTCTTCATCAAGCACACCACCTCGAGATGGAGCGCTCATTGGCCAAAAGGCATATAAGTTCTCCTGGGATTGTTGAGGAAGGTAGTCTTCATGCATCTTATTAAGCATGTCATCCCAAGATTGAGCACTTGTGGGATGGGAGGCGAATGAGTGCCCCTGGGCTTGATCAAGGAGGATGGAGTGACTTCAAGGTGGAGGGTAAATTCAAGGAGATGATTCCACTTCTAGTGGAAGTTTCAAACTTAGAAAAAACTTGAAATTAGGCAAAATGATACAAGATCCTGTTATTTAGCAAACAAGGCCTTGTTTCGCTTCGAGGCCCCAAGCCAAAAACGGGATCCTGTTTTTAGAATGAGATCCTACTTCTAAAAATAATAATTTTCAGCTCAATTTTGTTATGGGTCTCAGGTTGGAAAAAGGCTTGGGGAGCTGACCCTTAGCTTTGGACTTGCTTTGACCTACAACTTGAAGGTCATGTCAGTGCTAGCAGAAAAGAGTGACTTTGGACATATGTCTGAAGACCTTTTTTGCAAATTTTTTTGATGAAATTAAAACCCATTATAGATGAGATTGTGTAGATTCTAAATATGTAATTTTTTGTACAATTGGATTTTTTTTTCTATTTTTCTATTTATTTTTTATGAAACTAGTCCATAAACCTGAAATATTAGGGTTTTTTATTAAAATATTTTTTTGAAAAATGAATTATACATGGGAACTCTGCATACAATTCTTTTCAATTTGAAAAGAAATAAAAAAATGATAATTTTAGGGCATCTTATGTGTGACATACACAATGATTTTTCAAAACAACAAATATGGCCGATAAAAAACTAACAAAAAAATATTAAAAAAATAATACAAAAAAATATCATGGGCATTCTTCAGTGTGTTACAAATCTTTTCCCAAAAGGATTTAGAAAAATACAACTATTTAGGTCAAAATATGGATGATGTACATGTGCATGGTATGGTGAAAAAAAGTGGTTTTAGACATGCCTATTGAAAATCAATTTGTATCATTTAGGTATTAAAATAAATTACATATTTGGAAACTAGACTTCGAGTACTAGAAATTTTATGATTAGTGACTTTTTTAAAGGTTCCATCTCTAAATGCTTCAAATTTTTAGGTCAAATGTGACAAATTCTAAAAATAATGGAAAACACTTCCACTTTTTGGCCAAAAAGTGGACTCAACTTATTGCACACACCATGGACTAAGGGATGGAGTGGATCTAAGATCCTACCATATTCATGGGTCAAGAGGTAGATGACTGCTCTTGGGCTTGAGGCTCTCCTCAAGTACGCCACCCTGAGATGGATGGATGAGGATCCACCCATGCTCTCACAATATAAGGACACCATCCTTGAGATTGTGATTTACAAATATTTCTAGTGAATTCCTAATATGATTGGCTATAAGAATATGCCTTGGAATAATCATTAAGTATGTTAAGATATTTTGAATTTAAATGTTGATGATGCTATGAACTATAAATCTAACGATTATGATGTTTTAGTTATTATGTATTGTTCTCAATATTATAATCTTTTATGTATTAATTTGATAATTACCATAAATTTGATACTTGTTATTACTAATATTAGTTTTTAGTGATTATGATTGTTTTGCAAGCCTAAAATTAAGAATTTCCCTAAAGGGGACATTACAAATAATCTGCTTAGTTAAAAAAAGCACAAAACTACGTGTCAACTCAATATGACACTAATATCGCTTCTCATATTTCATTCCCTTGTGCACTCACTCAATGTCAAGAAATCTTAGGTATAGATACGCATCTAGCAGTTCTCTACAACTAGACAACTAAACAACTTAGTTGTGTACACCTTATAGTTATGTTTCATAATCACACAATTGCATGCACCTCACAACGACACTATCTTGGAAATTCTACATGCACAAGATTTAACAACTTAACCAATGTCTCCTTAATCAATGTGCTTTCCATATGCTTTACATTTCTTTGCATTGTGTGTGATTGCACATGTTGGCCACGTGATCTACCTTTACAACATTATATTAGACCATACATGTACAACATAGATAACAATATCATCCACATGTTATGCTTTTATACATACACAATGTATGGTAGGCCATATAAAATATGAATTGCTTTTATATAAGTGATATTTGATATTACATGGGTTTGATGTATGCCATCATTCTTATTATATTTAAAAATATAAATACTTGAATTATACAAAGTATAAAGCAAGGAAAAACCATCAAAAGAATAAGATAGTCCCTCAAAAGTTTCTTGACAAATTGGATGGATGTATATTCTCCTATTTAATTGTGGGAACCTTAATTCCAACCTTATTCTTTGTCATTCTTTATAAATTATTTTAATTATGAATAGGAAATAATCTTTATCACATATTTATCATGTCTTTGTGATGATTTTCCACTTTGAGCGGGCTACTTGGAGTTATCTTGTTTTCTATAATACAACCCTGCACTCATGTGCAAGGTTATCCCCCCATTCTAATCATGAATCAAGCCATTATTATTAGAGTCAATTTCACTCATGTAATTTCTATCACAAGTATCTCGCTAGGTCAAAGTTTCAATATTTTAGTGCCCTCATTTTCTTTGTGCCCAATCATAGAGAGAAATTATAGAGCTAAATCCCTAGGAAAAGATTTTCATCATTCTATATATAGATGGAAATAATTGCTTGTGCAAGGAGATCCATCACCCTTGACACAATAACACTTGATAGTTGATGGGTCCTATTATTAGTTATTTTTATATTATTTCAATGCATGCTTTAGACATCTCTAGACACTTATTTCCTATATATCCCTAAACTTTACTATCACTTATAATCATTATGCAAACTTGGACTTGGTTTAAAGTATATGGAAATATGATGATGATATATAGTTATTACATCATTAATATGTGGATATGTATGAAATGCAATGAATATCTGTGTTTAAATTATGTTTATTAGTATTGTGTAGATGTTGTGTGAATTAACTCTTTGCAACTAAGCCAATAGATTGTAGCTTGTAGTAACTAGAAGGCACAACCTGCAACCAAAGGGAGTTTCAACATCGATGCACGGGAAGTTAGAAGAACACAACTGCATAAATGAAGGTGTCTACTTGTCAATATTCTTGTGAATCATCACATCATTTAATAAAACCACCGAAGGAGAAGAATTCTGCTACAATTGGGAATCTAGCGTGACTGTTTCTATAGTCCGCGTTTTAGTTTAAAATTTCTATAGTAAGAGTTACAATCCCATTTCAATTCTTCTTCCTTTTTAGTTGTGCTATGATTAATTAGACTTTATCACACTATATTTTGTAGGGAGTGGTGATTTATGGTTAGATTTCTATTTTGAGTTCTTGTTCTAATGAGACTCCCTCGTGCCTATAGGAATATTTTGATGGTTGAGTTAGTTAAGTTGGAATAGAGAATATAGCAGATAGATTTGTTCAATTAGTTTTTGTTTTTATACAAACAATGTTTTTTTCTCAATCATGATCTTATGAATGAGATATTCTAGGACAATTTCTTTGGATTGTGATATCTTGAATTATGCAATGAGATATTTTTAGTTACTGTTATGCAATTTAGTTTGAGGAGCTATATTTGAGGTCACTCTGTGGAGACATTCACTTTTTTTTTTTTATCATTAATAATAATATTTTATTAATATTTGATAAAATTTACATATAAGTTTGACAACTTTTAAAGCTTCCATATCAGATGAAAAGAGACCCCCCTGAAAAACTACAATTGGCCCATAATATATATTTCAAAAATGCCCATCTAAGCTCGGGTAGACCACAAAAATAGACATTTATCGAGCTACAAATTTGACCTCTTTGACCCAAAACAACCAAAATACAAACACTAAATTTCAGAACAAGACATCAAAAAACATCTATCAAAAAGAGGCCTTCTGCTTTCCACCATTGCTTGAACTTTATCATCAACTAACTCCGCTAGAACATCCTCCTATTACAACCATTGCTGAAACTACACCACCTTAGCAAAAATAGAAACATCCAACTTTCATCACCTTCTATTTGGTCTACCACAGTGTCTTCCCCCACACCTCGCTGCACGTTGCTTGCGTGGGATATTCTGAGTGCCACTTGATTCTCCTTCTTCAACCTGCAACTCCCACTGGCGTAGCACTATTTTCAAATTCTCCCAAACTATCAAAATTTCTGTTTTATAAGCCTCTCTGTTCGTTCCTCTCTGCCACCTCACAAAAGGGACCAATCCCTCCTCTATCACCTCATCCATTTCCTCAATGCCTTCTGAGATATCGTAGCCAACACTCGGCACTGCCCATTCTAGCATAGACTCCATCTCCAGAAGAAAATCCTTTGCAAATAGTGAGAGCATCACCCATTTCACAGTCTCCACATCCTCTTTTATTTCCATTCCCCATGCGAATATCATTGAAGCTATATCCACATTGATCCTACCTCTGTGCTTCGTGTCCATGAAATGCGGCCCCAATGTTTCTAAAACTGCTTCCATCACCTCATCATGCACACATTTCAATAAAAATTTTAGCCTAAGGGTTGTGACTGGCCCAAAGAAACCTTTCTACTGCCTCTTGGTTCTAAAACTTTGCATCGCCTCCATCCTGACAACAAGCGGCTCACTATCTGACTCCACCAACCAACTTACGATATGCAGAATGAACACCGCTCCCCTTTTTAAAGCTAAAATGTTCAAAAAATTTAATGCATTCTACCATCTCCATCTTACATAACTTGAACAAGGCAACCTTCACCGCAAAACAATCAAGCTCAACTACTTCACATGCCTTGCTTCCAAAACCAAGAAATTTGAGATCATCTCTGTACTTCGACATGACCTCTAACTGCCACGCTAGCCTTCTCATCACAAAAGATCATCCCAAATGGATATCAAATCTTCCAATCTGCCTCAATCTATCCTTAGCCATCCTTAACTCCATTGGAATAATCCTTCATAGCTGCCACACACCAAGAAACGTACCTTCGTTTGCTCCAAACCCACTTCCAAGGAAAAATGAGGTCATTCTGTCCTTTCCGAATGATCTCAAAATAATTACACCAACCTTCAAAACACGCGATCATACCCTACATGGGTGAATTTCCAAGCCGATCAAACCATGGAGAAATTCATCAAAACTCCTAAGCCTTCAGCCAATGAGAAGCTCACTTTCCCCCAACATATATTACACCTCACCCACCCCTAAATAAAACACCAAATTTTTCAAAAAGGCACCACCTATTTGACCAATATCTTTCAAGTCTTCAATGTGTAACTCATCGATGCTATCAAAAGAAAGGGCCCAATTTGATAACAAATCTGCTTCTCTATTGCCTACCCGTTTGATGTGGCTAACCCGATATTCCTCAAAACCATTTAAATCCTTCACAATTAGACTTATTAACACTTGGAGGTGTCATTCCATCAAAAATTTATTAATAATTGCATGTGTTATCACCAAAGAATCACCTTCAAGATGCAAGTTCTTCACACCAAAGGCGTGAGCAATATTAACAATCGGTAATGCTGCTTTCACTTCAGCAACATTGTTCGTGCCAAATTCTATCTTTTTTCCTCCTAAAGCAATGGTGTTACCCAAAAAATCCCTCACAATCACTCCAACACCAGAAGGCCCTGGGTTACCTCTAGCTGCACCATCAAAATTCATTTTATCCCATCCTTTATCAGGATTCTCGCAACAAACTTCACTAACGCCCCCAAGCTTTTCACCAACTGATTTGTTACCTTGTATGGGAAGAAGTTTTATTCCTGGCCAAGCACATTGAACTCTTCTATCTTCTATAGAAAAAGGCAATTTTTTCACCAACTTCTTCAATTGAAAGATTGATCCTATTAACAATTTTCCTGAGGGATTCTTTTTTATCATAAAAGATCCTATAGTTCCTTTCCTTCCACACTTCCCAAATCATAATTGAGGGACTAACAGTCCAAACACTTGAAAGAAAAGAGTTTTTCTTATGAAAAGTAGGCCAACCTTCAAATACATCTCTCAACAACCATTGTAAAGGGCCATGCCACCCTAAGTTTAACCTTAAATTCTCCCAACACTTTTCTATGAATTCACATGGAAGAAGTAAGTGGTTAACAGATTCCTCCACACCTTCACACAAGACACATTTTGCAGGGCCAACAAACCCAAGCCTCTTCCTCCTTTCCCTTGTTAAGATATGAACCTTGATAGCTAGCCGAGCAAAAGCACCCACTTTTGGCAAGCAATCTTTACTCCAACAAATATGTTTATCCCAAAAGAAATCACCACCTTCTAAATCCAAAAGTTGATAGCCAACTTTAACTGAATATACCCCACTCAAAGAACCACACCAGACCACTCTATCCTCCTCTTGCGAAACCAAAATCTGCCTTGAATTGAAAATTTCTTGCATTCTTTTCACTTGTTGGATTGACAACCCTTCCATGGGTATATCTTTCCACCCCCATTCCAAACTAAGAGGGCTAGGTTTTAGAGTAATATAATCACTCAATTTTTCACCCCACTTTTGCAGGAAAAATAACCTTAGATCTTGCACTCTATCCAACTCTCGTAAAATAGATAAACCATTCCAAGAGTCATCCCAAAACTTGGCTTTCCTCCCATCACCTATTTTCCATGAGATATGATTGAGAATAACTGGCCTACAAGAAACAATAAAATTCCAAACCATTGAGCCTTTTGGAGGATCTCTCATTGTAAAGATCCTATGATCCTCATTTGAATCTAGATATTTAGCTTTTAACACCCTAACCCAAAGCAAATTAGGATTAGCCTAAATGTACCACACTAACTTAGCACCAAGTGCTTCATTCATAGTCTACCAATTTCTCAAACCTTCCCCACCCTTCTCTTTTGCTCTGCAAATCTTATCCCATGCTAACAAAGGAATTTTATCTTGATCCATAGCCCCATTCCAAAATAATTTTTGCATCCCCTGTCCTATCACCTTAACCACCTTCTTGGGGATCTTCAAACACATCATTGAGAAGATTGGCATTGTTGAGATCACAGTCTTCAACATTAAAATCCTCCCTACAGTAGTCAGCCACCTGCTCTTCCAACCATCCATCCTACTAAGACAACCATCCACCAGACCTTTCCAAATACTAGCTTTACTGGCACCCCCAAAGAGAGAAATTCCTAGATATTTGCTCGTTAAAGAACTCAACTTCATTCTTAGAATTTTACAAATATCCAACTATTTGGCTAAAGGAATATTGAAGAATTTTTTTTCTAATTTCCTCCAATTTATACATTTTCCAGATGCTTTTCTATACTCATCAAGCATGGCTTTCATAATTCAAGCTTCCCTTAATTAAGCATCGCCCATCAACATAGTATCATATGCAAATTGTAGATGTGTTATAGGATCTAAACCTTCAACTATTTTAATTCCTTTCCACCTTCCATTGACTCGCTCTTTGGAATTCAACATGCCCAAAGTTTCTGCCATTATAATGAACAAAAAAGGAGAGTTGGTCGCCCTGTCTAATCCCCTTACTAGTTTCAAAGAAACCTTGGGGGCTCCCATTCACTAAAATTGAAAAGCGTGGGGTGCTTATACAACTCTGGACCCAAGCAACCCAGTCCTCACAAAAACCAAACTTCCCTAAAACTTTAAGAAGGAAATCCCTGTTCACTTCATCACAGGCCTTTTTAATATCCAGCTTTACCATCATCTTGCCTAGTTTAGCCATTCTCACGGAATGAATAGCTTCATGTGCTACAATAACACCTTCATATATGGATCTATTTGGTGCAAAACCACTCTACTCCAATGAAATCACTGAATCCAAAATATTTTTTAATCTATTACCAATTATTTTGGAAATAATTTTATAAATAGCATTGCATAGCGAAATGGGCCGAAAATCTTCAAAGGAATTGATCTTCGATTTTTTTGGTATTAAGGCTATAAAGGTGTTATTGAAATCCGTGTGCATAAAACCACCTTTCCTAGATTCCTCCACCACTTCAAGCAAGTCCTGGGAAAAAGGTCCCAAAAGCTTTGAAAAAACACCACCAGAAATCCATTAGGTCCAGGGGCCTTATCTCCACCAAGATTGAAAAGGGCCTGTTTAACTTTTTTTAAAGAGATCAGCTCCATTAACATGGCAATTTGCTCATCCAAAACAGATCATGGGATCACATCCAGGATGGAGTCATCTAGCCTAACCAGTCCCACATTCTCACTCAAAAGCTCAAAGTAGAACCTTATACCTTCTTTGTTAATCTGCCCAGGATTAGTTAACACATTTCCTTGTTGATCTTTGATTGAAAAGATCTTATTATTCAATCTATGCACCTTCACCGAATTGTGAAAGAATTTTGTATTCCTGTCACCTTCCTTAAGCCAACATTCTCGAGATTTTTGCCACCAAAAGATTTCCTCCCGAGCTAGTAACTCCAAATATTCTTTGTTCAAACTTTTTTCTTGTAGAAGATCCACTTCCTCCATTCCCCTCGATATAACTTTTGAATGTAGAACCTTCAACTCTTCTAATCTAAGTTTCTTAGAAAATATATTTTTAAAAGACTCCCTATTCCATATTTTAATTTTCTCTTTTATAAATTGGATATTCTTGAAGAAAATAAATGCTTTATTACCAGATCTCACTGGGGCTTCTTTCCACCATTTGACTACTAACTCCTTAAAACCATTCACTCTCAACCACATTTTCTCAAATTTGAAAGGAAATCTCTCTGAGGTTTGCTCCTCTTGTATCAATAGACTCACTGGGTAGTGATTTGAACCAGATATAGGACATATCTCAGCTGTACAGGTCCATTGATGTTGTGCCCAATCACCAAAGATGAAGAAACGATCCAATTTTTCAACAATGTTTAAAAACCCACCTCGTTGATTTGTCCACATAAAATCACCATTCCTGAAAGGAAGCTCAATAAGGCCATTATTCAACACAAAATCGTTGAAATCTTGTTGGCTTTGGATTTCCCAACAAACACCCCCCATTTTATTAGCTAGCCTTAAAATAGCATTAAAGTCACCAGTTAGCAGAAACAACTTCCCCAACCCTGAACTTAGAATATTTGAAATCTCAATCCAAAGAAACTTTTTTTGAGCTATGCTCACAGGCCCGTAAACATTTATAACAAAAAAACCTATCCCAAGTTGTTTTGAGATTACATGTACCCACTGCCAATTTCTCTCCAAACGCAGCACTTGAACCTCAACTAAAGCCTCATTCCATAAAATACCCAAACCCGCTGAAGCACCTAAAGCACGTGAAAAAGAACATTTCCACCAACTAAACACCTTTGCAAAAGACTCAAAATCTTGTTAATTTTAGTTTCCTAAAGCATTACTAGAGCTAGTCGTGTTTGACCAAAACATCTTTTGATCAGACGTATTTTGTCAAGGGCATTACAGCCCCTGACATTCCACGATAAGATTTTCATGGCTGTTGGGAAAAGGTATATCTCAATTTGCTTTGTCCAACAACATTCCAAATATTTCAAGCTTCATCCTAATGGATTTTGGCCCTCTTGTTCTTTTCTCTGATCTTAGCCTTCATTATTTGGGTTGAAGATTGTTTTAAAGATCTTTTTTCCATTATACTAACACCATCATGTAGGCCCAAGATATCTTCCTCTCTCGGCTCCATATCTAAACCTGCCTCTGAGTCAAAATCTTCCATCAAACCTCCACTGTCCTTTACCCCTTCAAAAGCACTCTCTAAATTCCTAATAGGGGAAATTTGAATATCCTTGAACACTACCTCCATGTCTTCTTCATAGGGTTTATTTGACCCTGTATCTCTTTCTTATTCATGAAAGGATTCCAGACTATCAAAGTCCTTAGGATTTTTTTCCCGACCCAGAGGAGATTTCACACCACTTTTTGATTTGCTTGAGGAGTGTGGGGAGTCTTGTGATACTAGTGATGGATTTCGCAATCCATCCATTGACTTTCTTGTCTGGTTATCTTTAGTATTATCCCCCTTCTAAAGGCAACCATTTCCCCCAAAACTTGCTGCCTTCTCATTCCCCGAAAATGAAATGTCTTCCAAATGAAAGTCTGTAGGAGTCACCACTTTCTCACCTTTAGAGTTATTTTTGAATTAGAATTCCCCAATATGGTTCTTCACCTCATTCAACCCCATTTGATAATCATTCCAAAACTCATTCTTGAGCATGAAGTCTATTTCCCCTTTCTAACATCCTTCCCAACCCGAACAACTTGTATTCTTAGCCAACAAAGACTCATTCTCCAACCTGAAAACATACCCCCAATCCTCAGGACTCCAACACTCTTCCCAAGCTCTCAATTTAGACAAAGTCACCAACTCTTCTTCAAGAGAGGTTTTTTCCAAATTCTTTCCCTTTGCAGGCATCTGATCAAAATTTAGATCCATTTCTTTCCCACAGAATACCACTTCCTTTGACCCATCCTCTTCAAACTCAATTTTTTGTCGCCAAATGCCTTCTCTGGATTGAATCTCCAACATTTCTGGTAAAGGGTGAGTCATTGACCACATAATACAAATCCTTCGATGCATACTGAAATTTGATTTTTCCAGGACTTCTTTCGCCTTCACAAAAACACCCAGTTTATTTCTAATAATTTTGAGTGTTTCCTGACCCCAATATTCATGAGGGATATTTTTTTAGGTTTATACAGATTGGGACCTCCTCCACTTTCGCAGTATTTGGATCAAAGTTTGGGGTCCAATCCAAAATAGAAAACCCTCTCCCATCCATCATAAAAGGGCCATGGTTTAGAATCCATTCCTTATCTTTATCTGTTTGGCATAACACTAAGTAAAAATCATTTTCCATGGTTTTCAGCCCACAGCCTTTTCCCTAGTTCTTATCACACCATGACCGAACTTTGGAGAATGCGGGCCAACTTCCTCCCCATTTCATGAAAAAATCTCGAGCCTTTAACAAACTGATAAAATCGTTCCATTCTCTATTTTCCAAAGGGAGAGAAGCCATAAAGGAATGGGAAATAACAAGATAAATTTTACTTGGACCAGGTTGATCTTTCTGATTCTTTGGACACCAAAAATTTCCTTCTATTTTATTGAAATCCATATTTCCATTAGAATGCAGAGATTTAAAGGCTTCCCTTCTTTGCTTTTCATGAAGTTTCTAGTGACCTTCCTTTCCCAAGCCACCAGTATTGATAATGACCGGAGCCTGCCATGCCTGAGAAGAAATGTGCCTCCTACCATTTTGAAAACCTTGTGCACTTCTTCTATTGTAGGGCCATATTTGGTGATGTATTCCACCATATTGAAAACCCTGGTGCTTGCGAAACTCCTGCCTGGTTCGCCGCTCCACCATGTTTGCCTATTCTTGGAGTAATAATACGACATTATTTAATTAATTCACTTGTGGAGGACTAACTTGAGCAAGGGCCACTTAAGGTAATTTTTCCCCACTTTATTTCCTATGCATTTATTTTTGTTGCAATAGTGAGTTTTATAATTATGCTTGTCTTAATCAGATTCTTCATATGATGAATGTGAATAAGATCTTTTCCAGTATTCATGCTTTAATTGTTCCATGCATTATTCTCTAGAGTTAGTCAATTTAGTTGAGTTAACAAGTATTGATTAAATGAAAAATTCATTTCTTAACGGTGAACTAGTCATATACTTTAGCTATAAGTACCCATAGCAATAGCTTCATCATTACCTCTTTTCATTGTTATGCACTTTAGGATTTCTAGTATGTGTAAACACCTATGCTAGGATGATATAGTTAGTGAAGAGTCTTTGAAAGCACATACAGTGTCAACATCATCAAAAGCTTACGTTCACCCTAGTTAATAAATTAAATGAAGGTCTTTCAAGGGTTTAGTGAACTATTCAATAGGACCCCCTCTAAATTGTGTGTTTGACATCAAGTTTCCTGAACATTAGTAGGCCTTTACAATAGTTACAAGATTCTCTTGAGTCAAGGGAGGAAAGCTTTATCCTTATCTCGGATTTGCTCATAAATTATATGGTGCACACTCTTTATCTCATTGATCTTATCCTTAGAGGCTTCACTCTTGTTGAAGGTAGAAACAATTATGTCATGCAAAAGTTACAATAGACACACTCTTCAAAAGAAGAAAAACTTGCGCAACTCCAAGAAAAAGTGCCTATAGTCATCCATGCTCACTCTAGCAACTAAATATGTGCAAATAAAATTTATGACATGTGACACACAAATAATGACAAATGATACTTTGGTGATTTCTCATCACTCCCTACATTTTGAATCCTCTTGCTCTATGTTTGGAAACTTTGAGAAGCACGTTAATGGTTTTGGTTTGAAATTAATTGAGAAAATGAAATATATGACGATCGATAGTTTGACAAGTATAGCCAATTTATTTTTGATCTCCTCAAGGCATATGAGATTGTGCAACATTGATTTGAGTTGTAACATTGGTGGCTACACAAATAAAGAATATATTGTAATCTTCTTTCCATAGTCTCACATGGATATGACCTACATTCAATAGTTAAGTGTCTCTAATAGTGTGATAAGTATCCCTTGTTTGAAAAAGACTCTACACAAACTTAAGTAGTGTATTGCACATTCATAAATTCATACCTCTTGGTAGTGCTACAAGTAGTAGTAATCTTAAGCAAGTGCATAAACTTCTTAAATATTCCCTACATTGCAACCATGCCAACCATGAAATGTATGTCATCATGAGCAAGAACACTTTATTATACAAATGAATAATACACTAAGGCAACTTGCATAACCACGCCCTTAAAGAAATATACATTTTTTTAATCATAATTTGATTTATCATAAGATACAATAGAATCCATGCATCTCAACCTCTATTGGAACGTCATTATGATTTCCTATTCCAACCATGAATATGGCCTTGGCACAATCATAATTTAACTTTCTAGAAGAATTATCAGTCTGGAAATCACACATTTAAAGAGTATGGTTGCATGTAGGAGACTACACACCCTAAAGCAATACTATGGGTGGATCAACCCAATCAAATAAAGGAAAATCATTTCTTTTATGTAATGTGCCTATCGATGCACATTCTCTCATGTTAGTTGTTGGATTCCAACACAACCGCACATCTCCTTACATCGAGATAAAGCTTCATTATCTCTCAAACTTCATACCTATATTGGATCATATTTGTAATCATATTAGAAGATTTGTACTTATTCTTATAATTAGGGCACACCAAGTTTCTCAATTTCACTTTGATATGATTGAGTTATTGGTAGGAAATAGTAGGCTTGTGTTGTGCCAGAAAACAACATCTATCAACACTACAATTAGTTCACCCATATTCAACATCTACATAAATAAAAAAATCACACATCATAATTTATGTCACCACAATTCTAGTAAACATTCTTTATATTTGTAGTGTTCCCAACATGTGTTTCCACAATATACTCTTATATACGAGAAGTGTCCACACATTCATCTATAAGGTAACATGGGTCCATCTATATCTAATTTTTTCAATATTACAGTACATGAATCTGCATCTCTTAGCATTTATAGGTGTCCATAGTAGGAAATCAATTCAATAGTAATATATTGTGCCATGCCATATGTTTTTGAAAAACAAGGTGAAACCATTGTAATAAAATCTTCTACAAAGTGTATAAAGATATGAATAAGATTATTTTTAGAAGATTACCATAAAATATTATGTTGTAGATGTATAAATTAACAATAATATTAAAATAATAAAACCATGTAGACACAAGATTTATGTGGAGAAACCCTTCTAGGGAAAAATCCACCAAAGATAGAAGACAAGTATACATTAATCTTTAATGTATATGAAACAATATTTGATACACTTAACACTTTTCACTTCAATGATGTTTTGGCCACACTCATGTACCTATAAATAATGATATCAAACCACTATATCATACCTCCAATATATAGGAAAGGCAAGAGGTCAAAGTGATAAATAATTCTACCAAAAAATGGATACCAAAATCATGGTATCATACAAAAATCCCACTCTAACCTTGTAGATAATCTTCTAAGAATAGTGAATACAACAATAAATTCACATGAGTGTCACATGGGCTCTATCAATGAGTCCCAAATAGAAAAACATAACCATAAAATATCTTTGACCAATAACTCCTTGGTGACTCACATGCTCAAGTATAGTGCTTTGTTTTAGAATCCACCAACTCATGGATCTCATCCATCATTATGAGATTCTGCACTTCTTTGTCTAGCACCCAGGAATGTGAAAGTGCCTTAAATAAATTCAAACTCAATTACAACTACGATTATTGTGCTCTACCTCTTTAATGGATGCTCATGACAAGTAATACCAAGTGTATACACCTAAAAATGGTTTGGATAATTTAATTAATTAAATACGATTTATTTGATTAATTGACTCCTTTAATTCATCTACTTATAAATAAATAGAAATATTTATTTATATAGTTCACTATTAATTCTTTTATCTTTATCGTATTATTTCATCTTAATTAAATAAACAAATTTAATACTCTGTTTTATTTAATTATCTACTTCTATAATTATCTATTTATTCTACCTTAATCACATCATTCTATTTTAATTAAATAAACAAGTTTAATACTTTGTTTTATTTAATTACCACATTTCTTCCATGTTTATTTAATAAACAAATTTCTATAGTTTGTTTTATTAAATTAAATATCCTCTTTTGCTAAATTGAATAAATCTAATAATTCAATTAAAGCATATTTCTACAACTATTTCCTCATTTCATTCATCATATGCACCAACAAAATTAGATATTTTATATCTAATTAATTCAACTCAATCTTCACAGACAAATTTGGAGACAAATTGGAAATCAATTTGGTTGTCTTCTTCCATTGATTCTTCCTATCTTTTGGTAGAATGTTTTGTGGGGAGGAACAATCTCCATAATCTTCTCAGGCTTCTTCATCCTTCACCATTGAATCTTTCAAATAAAATCTAGACCCTTATTTGCTGCCACATCACAAATATGTTGTCGGGAATCTATAAATACAACTTCTTTCCATAGGAAAAGGATCCCAAGTTTATGCAATCTTACTCTGAAAAAATAGATTAGAGGAATTAAGCATTTGAGCATTGAGCAAATAGCAAATAGTAATTAGCAATCATATAGAAATCATAATCATGGCTTTTCATTTAGCTGCATCCTAGTTTACAATCATTTTCATGTCAATTTCATCTACTGTATCATCAATATATCATTTAGAAATTATCATATAGGATTAGATTCCTGCATTTTTACATCATCTCATTCTCTAGATTGGCATTTTAACAGTCATAGTACTTACACAATTTGAGAGCCATAGTGATTTAATAAATCTTTGGAGTTAGAGAGAAATGGGATGACTTTGAGAGATTTCTTGTTTTAATTAGATTAATTGTTTGTTTGAATCTCTTAATATAATGTCTTATTGATTGTGTTATTACATTACACATATTTTACTCAGATAAATTGGCACCCACCGTGGAGCCGAAAAACCCCATTTTTAACATCTTTTTTGGGAAAGTATGTCCATAGGTTTTTCATGTGTTTTGTTTTGGCGCGATTGAGAGTTTTTACAGCGCATACAACCTCCAGATCAGTGCATCCAATCACTATTCCGGTGCATCCAGATGATATTTCAGCGCATCTGAGGACTATTTTGGCACATCTAGTACTTGTCTCACCATAGTTAGGGGGTTTTCTGCAGCCCATCTATCATTTATTTCAACGCATTTACTTGATTTTGTAGCGCATAGAACTATTATTTTAGCACATCTAAATACTATTTTTGTGCATCTAAATTACTATTTTAGTGCATATAATGATTGTTATGGCGCATCTGACAGTTTTTACAAAATTTTAAAATTATGAGAATTAATCCTTGTTTTTTGTCCTACAGGCACAAAATTTGTTGGTCAAAGACAGTTGCTGGAAAACACTTACACTGGTCAAAGACAAAATATCACAAGCAACCAATGGTTTTTGCAGGGTTTCAAAGTTATTTCATTGCTTTTCCTTTGGTTAAGATAGTGAATCTAGATTAATTAAAGAATTAGTTTGAACCCCATGTCCACTGTGTTTTGAAAGAAATAGGCTTATGATCTCCCCTTAACTGGGTGATCAAAATGCTAGACTTGCTATCCTGCTTTATTAACACTTTTAGAAGGCTTGTCGTAGTGGGAAAAAGTACTCACCCCATGGGAACGACCTAAGTGGGAACAACCAAAGCCAGGTTTTTCAACCCACTCTAAACAAAAGTGAATATGGGGAAACCCACATTCAACAACAGTGTGCAAGATAACCATCCCCAAAACCTTTGTTCTAAAGGTTGGGAGGTCTCCTGAGGGAGTTTATCTGAGCCGCACCGAACATAAACCCTTTCTACGAACTTTAGTGTAGAATCCAACTGTGTCAATTTCTGAACACTTTTTATATCATAGTGCAAGGGGAGGGAAGAATCCACCCCCAAGACACTCACCATATAACTATCAGATACCCTGGCCAAAAGTGGAGCATTCAACTTTGGTTAAGACTTGGGAAAGGCAAAAACACGAGCACCCTCTAGGGGGTGACAAGACTATGTGAGCTGACATAGTTGCAAGTTGTGGGTTATGATATTCTAAGTGGCCTTTGAGATAGAAAAGTGCTTGAACTCTATTATCTTGTGTTAAACCTGTGGAAATTGAAAGAATCAGACTTGATTCTAGAATACACACTCTTTGTTTAATGTATAGATGTGAAACCAATGTTTACAAACTTGCTGCTATGTGTGTAAAATCATTTATGAAGGAATCATCCAATTAGAGCACTAAAATTCCAAGTTCACAATCAAAATATCCCCCAAATCTTTACTGATAAAAATTTTTCACCTTGGAAACAAACTCTTTACTGGTTGAAAATAGAACAAATGGACAGAATTGTGAAAATACTGACCACTTCCAGATTAGTGCAATCAACCTCTATTTTAGTGTATGTACCTAGTCTATTAGCGCATCTGCCTTATTTAAATAGCGCATTAAAACTCTGTTTCAGCACATCTGTCCTATTTTATAGCGCATCTATACAATCTGTTAGCACATTTACCCAAAATTTTGGCACAAACAACTTCTATTATAACGCATATACCCAATTTTTTAGCACATCTACCCTATTTTTCAGCACATCTACCCAGTCTGTCAACACACCTGCCCTGTTTACTAGCAAATTTAACCTCTGTTTCAACACATTTGAACTATTTTCTAGTGCATTGACCCTGTCTTTCAGAACATACCCCCTATTTCAGTGCATCTGAGGAAAAGTTTAGTGCATCTGAGGTCTATTATAGCGCATCCAGAAAACCAAAAACCAAAGAGTTATTTTCCCCATCATTTAGACAGTTAACGTCAAAATCTAGATTTTTATCAAAACAAAAACATTTTATCAGTCAAACCAGTGTCTCAAATTTTCCAAAAACTAAACTTTTCAAGTGAAATTGTTCAAACTAAACCAAGATCTAACATTCTAAAAGTGCCTAAAAATCACCAAAAATAAATCGGATTGTTAAGCTAAATTTCGTCATCAAGATTTGTCATCCTACAATCATGAAACAAAGCAAAATAATCAGATTTTAACTTAGTCTCATTAATAGAATTTATCATTCTATTTTACTTAGTTAATATCCTTGGTACTCATCCAAACAAAAGATCAATTTTTAGTGAAAATAACAACACTTGTATGCCAATTTTGACAAGGTTACAAAGGAAAAAACTTAGAGAAAAATAAATTGAAATACTAAATACCATGGCTGAAGAAAATTCCTTTCATAGATTCCATCAAAATTATGGTAATGAAATAACTGAAGAGGATATCCAAACAACACAACAAGATCCTAACTTCTGTAAATTTATGGAAAAAGTTTTGGAACAAGATGGAGAGAAATAACTTTTGATGCTAGCTGATTTAGGTGTAAAACTTCCCAATAAATTTGATGTCAATCAACTAAAAGAAGCACCTAAAAAAGCTGAAAATGAACCACAAAACACAAATCAAGTGGTTGCCCTAATACATCAAATGCATAATTTACAACAACTTTAGGATATGCAAAAAGGGACCACGAAAAGATACTTGTTACAAGAAATTTGTCCCTATCCTTTTCATCCAAGTGTCCAGACATGATACCATTTCCTAGACATTGTGAATTCCCAAAATATGACAAATACAATGGTAAAATTGATCCAATAGATCATGTGAGGCAATTCTAAACATTGAGCTTAGAATTTGCACAAGAGGAAACTTATTTGATGAGGCTATTCCCAAGAAGCTTAGGATGTCAATGTATGGAATGGTTCTCTAAACTACAACCAGGAATTCGATCCTTTGAGGAACTAGTCAACAAGTTTATCTCACAATACTCCTATAATATTCAACATGAGATAACAATAAAGGATCTTTACAATACAAAACAAAGGAAAGGTGAAACATTTCTCTCATTTCTACAATGATGGTGAAGATTGTTTGCTAGGTATCCTCGTTCCATACCTAAAGAGGAAAAGATGGAACTATTCATTGATAACCTAATCGATGAGATGAGCTACAGGCTTGAGTTACAATGCCCCCCTACATTTGAGAAAATGATTGAAAACAAGCTCAAGATCGAAGAAGCCTTGGTCAAGAGAGGGGTAATAAAACACTACAATGAAGGATCAAATAATACAAACTCCTTGAATCACTATAATAACAATGATATACCAAAGTTTTGGCAAAAGAATAGAAATATTGGTAACAATGATGTTGCAAATGAAACACAAAATGAAAAACTGGTATTTAATTTGATGGCCACTACTACAAAGACCAATCAAAGTGTCAATCAAAACAACAATCCAAACAATGGTGAATCTAAACCATAATCATATCAAAAACCATCAAATCGAAGAAGATTCACACCATTGGGATAGACACTAGAATTAGCAATGAGAGAACTTCTTACACATAGACTTATCACATTACCTAAAGCAAGAAATTGGGAACCAAGAGTCAAGCCATCTTGGTGGAATGATACAAACTACTGTGAATTTCATAAAAACAAAGGACACAAAACAAACGATTGTATGCAGTTGAAGCATCTAGTACAATATTTTATTGATAACAAGACAATATTTGCAAAAGGACATCAAACCAACAATGATCATGGTGCATTTAAAAATCCTTTACCAAATTATGAAAAGGGAGAATCTTCTTCTACAAACAGTAAAGGTAAAAATGTAAACTACATTTATGAAGGCATTATTCATTATATTTCTGCGGTTGAGAATAATGGTGCCACTAATAATCAAACTGATAATCTTGGAAATAATGACATAATACCAATAAACCTGATCCCAAACATGGCCACATCTAACAATCAGATTAATGTCATAAAAATTAGGGAAAATCAAGATTCCCAACCAATTAACATGACAACAAGGGGTCAAACCAAAGTAATATTGAAAGGAGTTACATCTAAAAAACTATTGCCCCTTCAAATCAATACAACATAGTTGATCAATTGCAGAAAATACTCGCCCAAATATCAATATTAGAACTCCTTAAAATCTCACCATCTCATAAGGAGGTTTTGGAACAAGCTCTTGTGACCACCACAATACCCAATAATCTAGAATTTTGTCAATTCCAGGCTATGGTGGGACACTTAACCATGCCTCATTGCTTATCATTTTCCTAACAAGATGAAATATCACTTACTCATCCACACAATGCTGCCCTGCACATTGAATTCTTAATCCACAAACACTGGATTAAACATGTCCTAATAGATTGTGGAGATGGTTTAAACATTTGCACTTTAAAACTGATCTGTGCACTAGGATATTCTAATCCAGAAGGAAAATCACAATAAAATCCTATTACAAAGAAGAGATATCCTCCAAGGGATTGACCATGTTGCTTATTCAAGTAGGACCAGTTATGAAGAATATAGTTTTCCAAGTGTTAGACAAAGAGCTGACTTATAGTATACTCTTGGGACATCCATGGATTCACAAAATGCAAGCAGTACCTTCAACTTATCATTAGTGCTTAAATTTTCTTATTAATGGACAAGAAGTCACTATTTCAACTAACTACAACAATCACCAATATTGTAGCACGCTTAAAACAACTCAAGACACTTTTGTGCCCCATAATAGGGAAGCAAACAATTCTAGTTCATCCAATAGTGAAAGGCAACTAAACGTTGTATCTAAATGGGTTGAGAAAAAGGACCAATCAAAAGATACAAGTTTTGTTGACTCCACTCCATCAAACAATGAAGGTCAATTGGATTCTCTATCACAACAATTCAAAGAAAAGATCTAGTTAAAAGACAAAGGAATGGGAGAGTATTCCATTGAGCAATCTTTATGTATTTCACAACTGCTGCCATCCCCAATATCATATGGGCAATCGTTGACATTAAAATAACAATCATCACAACCTACCATGGTTTTGGATGATATATTTGTAAAGGAAGGTACTTTAGAAGAAGAATATGAAGATAAGGCCATCCTCAGTTGGCTCTACAAAGATGAGGAAGCATCTACATCGGCAACTATCAACATAAAGACATATCAATATGGAAAGGGAAAAACAATATTAGAAAAAATGGGGTATGAAGGACAAGGACCTATTGGAAAAAGAAAAGAGGGAATTGTAGAATCCATTCAACCTCTCACACTTCATTCAAAGGACAAAACAGGACTGGGTTATAAAGAGGAAATAAAAGAAGAAATCACTCATAAAGTTGCTGAAAGAATCCTTCAAATGCGAGATAGTTTTGAAACAGATTCCAATGAATATGAGTGGGATTCTTTATCTGAAGCATCATACAAGGACATAAAAATTGATGTCATAAAAGAGTATGCACCCACACGTGAGGAGGGACAAAGCTCAGGGACTAGACCCCTTATATTTGGATCACAAAATATTGATGACTCAAGTGAGGATGGACAAATATTGAGTGAGAGAGATGACTTGGAGGAGAGTAATATCATAGACCTTGACATCGCTATTGACAACCTTGACAACATGGCTATCAAAACCCTCACTACTGTTGACCTTAGCCAATTTTATGACCTTTTACCCTTAATAAATCCTGAACTTATCGACTGGGAACCAATTGAACCTATCAATGTACCTATCTTTGTGAATGATGATGTTATAGTTAATTTCCTTTGTTGTGACAAACCTAACACAAGTTCTAATCATAAATCTCATAACGATGCTTTGAGTCAGGAGGGTGTCAAACTTCTAGTTGCAAATTTGAAAACATGAATAATATATCTAATGGTGAAAACCATTTAGTGTTAGCATTAGATCTAAAAAAAGTAAAAATAAAGAACGCATCTAACAGTGAAAACCTCTCTAAGGTACCGAAAGATGGGAGATTTGACACCCTTCCAAAACACTATCATGAAAGATCATTAGTATTGGTGGAGCCTACATAGTCTATCAAACTTGGTACAACATAGAAAACAAAAACTCTACATCTAGCAACATCTATGACTGAACAAGAAAAGCCTGAATTCACCAGGTTCTTTGAGGACAGACACATTAACTTTGCTTGGTTTTAGTCTAATATGCCAGGTGTAGACACGTAAAATGTACTGATTGACATTGTGCATTTGATCCTAACCACTAACACCATTTCATCCTAAATCATCCCTTGGTCTAACCATTTAATCAAATAACCTTTATTTGATTAAATTCATCACATTTCATCTCTTAATAGAATAAATCAATTTTATCTTGTTAAGTCATTATCTCTCATTAATTAAATAAATCATTTTATTTAACTAACTCCTAAATCTCTATTTTAATTAAATAATTCATGTTATTTGATTAAATCTCTATAGTTCCTCTATTAAATTAAATAAATCAAACATTTATCTAATTTAATCAAACATCCCCCCTTTGGTTAAATAAATCAAAATATTTATTTAACTAGGTCTTAATCATTTTCACATCTTTTTGATTTATTTCAACCCACAAATCTAAATCAATTAGTCAAATCACCTAATCCCTTCATTAAATTAATTAACCTTGATTGATTTAATCTCTTCTCATGTCCCATCCTCCATCTTTTTCCACTTGCACATGAAAATAGAGTTATTTGATTTATTAAATCTCTATTTTCTTCAACAAGGCATGTTTTAAGGAATATTCCTCAAGTTTGAATTCAAAATTCAAGTGGACTTTGTCCTTCCAACAAGGCATTTACTCCACCTACAAGGTCCTTTTGCCTTGAGCCAAGTGGAATTCAATGCACCTTTCTTCCCTCTTACATGTCATTTCAACAATTTCAAAATTCAAATATATGCATTTATTGACACACTCTCCAAAACTTGCACATTCCTCAACCATTCACATATTGAAAAATGGCACCTTGCCATTGAATGAAAGATAGTCCCACATTGCTCTATTTTTGGCATTCTTTCAACTTGTCAATCTATAAATAGAGAGCTCCTCTATTGTATTTGGCATCCAAAATTTGAATAAACTTACTATGCTCAAATATTTAGCAATCTTCATCCATGTTTTAGAATTTGTAGCTAGGTTATGCAGGTTTTTATCTTGGAAGCATTCATCACATCTTCATCAAAGTGGATCAACTCTCATGGTCAATTCCCCATTGTATCATTGGAGTTGGGAAAGGGCCAATTTTCACATCAAATTGGCACCAATTCCCTTAAGAGATTGAGAATTTACTTTGCTTTAGAATAGGATTTGACATGTTTTTAAGTTTGGTTGTGTTATATATTTCATTCCCTTTCTCTCTTGCAATTTAAATGAATTTCTTGAGGAATCTATGTTCTAGCTTGCACTTGGTCTAATTTGTTGTTTGTTTCTTGTGTCATTGCAGGTTTGGGATCTAGGTTCGCACATTTGGCACTAGAAGGAGGGAATGAACATTTTCTAATAATCTTTTTTGTCAAAATTTCCATGTTTTTCTTTGTCTACAGGAAAATTCTGCTACTAGAAGCTCAGCATCGTTGTTCAACACCGTTGGTTCTCCAGCGTCCTATATGGAACCGTTGAAACGTCAAACTGCGACGCTTCTGTTTTCCTGCCTAGAATTTTGAATTCCAAACTGCGCCGCTAAACCTGTTTGACCCACGAGAATATTTCAAAAACCTAAACTACACCGCTGGCCAAAAGGGTGACACATTCATGCTCACTAGTTTGGTTGCAAAGCGATGTTGACTGGTAAGCGACACTATATAGCACCGCTAGTGAAATAAAACTATGACACCTTCGTGGATTGCACCGCTGAAGGGGAGTATGAAGTGAAATTTTATTTATAGCATGTGCTCTTTTTTAAATTATGGTTCTTTTGCCTATTTTTTTCCCTTTTGACCTTTGTTTTTGCATAATCTAACTAATTTTCTTATAGGTTGGATCAATAAAAAATGAAAAGGAAAATAAGTATGATGGTGTCAATTCACAAAAATAAGTGTTTTTAAATACTCTAGTGTTTGTTTAACACTCTTAGGGGATTCACTATTCCTCTTAAAAATTTGTTATCTCCTTATGCTTAGGACTTATTAATTTTATTTTGGGCTTTAAAAAGAACCTTTTAAATTTTGTTACAAAAATTCTTAAAAAGAACATTAGGACTCAAATTTACTAGAGTTTGTTTTGGGATTAAAAAATTGAACAAGGAAAATTGTCACACTTACTTTGGTGCTTTAAAATGAATTCACTTTTGCTTTGAGGATTTAAAATAAACAAGTGTTTGCATTGTTTTGCAATTACATACACAAAGTAATATCATCATGCGCTTCTCTCATGCCTCACGACGATCTTGAGAATCAAAAGGCTTTTGGTGACATTAAGTTGCATAAATAATTTCCCATACACACTTCAATTTGGGTTTAAAATTGAACAAATTGTGCGAGTGTGAGTAAATATATTGCATGTGTTCTCCCTTTGTTTCTAAACAAAGGTTGATCGAGATATGAATACATTTACTTGCTATTGTTTATCTTAGAGGGTCTACCTTGGGGAAAAAGTACTCACCCAAGGGAACGACTCAACTGGTAACACTCTAAAGGCAAGAGTATTTCCAGCTAGGATATAAATGTGGGTATTGGAGTAAACGCCAATATCACGTGGTTGGCTTTGACAAGAAGGGAAACAATGGTCTCTCGCCACATTGGGTCAAATCCTACAAACAAAAATTCTGAACTAAAACCCTTGTTTAGAAATTGTCAAAATCCTTGATCTATTTGTTGGTGCAAGAACAGTCGTTCTAAAGCCACCCCACACTTTTACAGTCTTTAGTAGAAATGGAAAGCATGCCATGGCTAGCCAGTGGGTTCAAGCATATAACCATTCACTAAAGATAAGTGTAGCTAGACTTGTCCAAGTGGGGACTCAACAAATTGTGTCTTTCATATCCATAGAGTTGTGCTTATTCTTAGTTACAAAATTCTTTGCTTGTTTGAAAACATCTTGGAAACAAACACTTAATGTCATCATTAAAATTTCAAACCCTTTAGGAGGCAAATACAATTGACCCAATTCATGTGTTATTGCTTTCCCTTGGGATCCACATCCTTAGAGGTTTCTAAACACTTGAATCTACATCTCGATTTGCCTACTAAAGTTAAACAATAGGTAACCCTTGACTTGACTTCATCAAGTTTCCACATAACATGCTTTGTGGGATTCAAAGAAATTGAGACATTGGAAATCTAGTTTGGAAACCTAATCAAAGAAGTGTTTGTGGTAAATCAAATTCACTAAGCAAAGATAACAAAATTGGTTCTCACATGTGTTAAATCTTCATGATTTCCAAGAAAGTCAAAATCTTGGAACAAAGGTCCTTGAGTCAAAGTTCAAAATTTAGGAGTCACACTCAAAAGGTCATCAAGAAATACAATAGGAAGTGCAATCAAAGGCAACATATAAAAATAAGCAAAAAATTCACAAAGTTTTATAGACTCATTCCTTTGAACAATCCAAAAATGTATGCTTAGTTTGAACCACTTCTTAGTTATACATGTCCTTAGAAGTATCGTATGTTCTTCAATACCGAGGTCTAGTAAACAAAGTTTCTCTTTACGTACATCCTAGGATCAAAATCAAACCATCATCCATATTCAAACATAAAAAAAAAATCATCTCATCATCAACTCTTCAAAAATATTGGAAAATATCCTTCATGTTAAAATTTGGGCAAAGCATTTAAAATCAATCCAAAATCACCTTGTTTGATTGAATGTGTGTATATGCATCCTTCTCCACATATTTGATCAAATTATCAAAACTTGTGAACAAATTCATCCCTTGATAACATCCAACATCTCGGGATCTAGGAGTTCATTATCAATATCATCTTGTTTGGATAGGAGTGTTTAGATGAATCCTTCTCGCACCTAGACACATTATCATCTTGTGAACGATTTAACTCTAGGACAACATCCAACCTCTTAGAGTTTATAAGTCCACCAAAAATTGAATCCAAAACAAATCAATCCCAAATCAAGTCCTAAAGTTTAACATACCCTTCAAGATTTTCTCAAAGAGTTCCAATCGTCCATAAAAAACCCATCTTACTTCCATATCATATCACCCTTTGATCCTTAAAACATCCTAAAATTTCTCTTTTGTACTTAAAGTTAGATCAATCCAAAGAATTAGAGATTCATCTCCTATATTCTTCAAAATTGATCCCTATTTTATGGTGCAGACTAGATCTCAACACAAGAAGAACATGGAAGCCAACAAAGAAACACTCGCTTCAAGTGACCTAAGCCAAACAAACTCTAAAATGAATCCCATTGAATCAAACAATCCTTTGACTAAATTTCTCTCATCATCACAATATCCACAAGAGGAAAACCAAGAAGAAGATCTTACCTTTGGTATGTCACACAAGGAAATCATCAAAATGATCCAAAATCCGGAGAACCATAAGATCATCAATATCATGATGAGGCTCAACCCTTCACTATATATGCTTGAACTAGCAAAACAAGGGGCCAAACTACCTTTTTATTTTGATGTGAGCTCTATAGTGGAACCATATTTAGAGGTCATGCCTCCAATTTCATCCACATTGCCCATCTCATATACACCCCCATCCCAAAGCATCACTCAGAACATCCCGCAAATCACAACATCTATCTCTCTAAATCAACCTAATGTTAATAAGGGAAGTGTATTTCTTAATCCATTCAAACACACCCCCTTGTCAATAATCAAGACTTGGATGCAAACACCATTTTGGAACAAAACATACCCCAAAATCTGTTACACAAGTATACCCCTCTCACCTTTCATGATCCAAACGATCCATCATCATCATCATCATTCCATGCAACACCCCAAACCTCTTTCCCCATAACTTCACAAGGAGAGGGTGACATATTCATACCAAGGGCATTTTCGACACCACACCATTTCCTCAAGAGATCACATCTCTCACATTTCCACCACTTCCGCCATTACCACCATCATCCACACCACTGCTTAGCTTAGGGCTTCCACCTTTACTAAATATCAATCAAAATCAAACCAACATCCCAAAAATTAATCAAAACATCATGCCAAACTCTCAAAACTTGTCATCGACATCGCAACAACAGATGACAACTACACAAGCATTCACAACATCATCAACTACCTCCCTAACATCTCAAAACATGGTCTCTCAAGGACCAACCACATCGATCGCACCATCCACCACTCAAATCCCAATCACCAACACGACAACACCTCTCACCACCACCACAAGCACCATTTTGAATCTGCCACCACCTCCACCACCACCAAGCTCCAATATATCAAGCCAATACAGTATGGCATTGCAAGCCACTCAACAAGCTGCTTATTAAAAGGCATTTTTGCAAGTACAAAAACAACAAGCTGCACAAGTTGCCCAAGTCGCACAACAAACATAGTAGGTTGCACGAGCCCAAGCCTTATTACAACAACAACAAGAAGCCACTCAAGCATCTCAAGTTGCACAAGCTCAAGCACAAGCTTAGGCGCATGCTCAAGCCAAAGCCCAATATCAAGCACAACAACCACAAGCACAAGCACAGTACCTTGCAAAACAACACAACACAACAACAAGCATATCAACAAGTGCTAAAGCAATATCAAGAACAACAAGAAGCAACTCAATTAGCAGCTCAACAACAAGCACAACAAGCTCAACAACAAGCACTAATAACACAACTGCAACAAGAACAACAACAAGCATATCAACAATTGCTAAAGCAATATCAAGAACAACAAGAAGCAACTCAATTAGCAGCTCAACAACAAGCACAACAAGCTCAACAACAAGCACTAATAGCACAACTGCAACAAGAACAACAACAAGCGTTGTTGCAAGTATACTTAGCTCAACAAAATATGCAAACATCATCCATCAACATGCCAACCAATCCGCCCATCCCACCAACTATCGAACCACCTCAAAGCACTTTCATCCCACCCCATGATCTGCAAAATGATGTGACGACACAAATCAGGTTGCTCTCACAACAAGTGCTTGACCTTCAATCAAGGTGAACCACAAAAACACCTAGCAACTTGTGCCCTTACCCATTCGACAGAAGCCTTGTAATGAAACCATTCCCAAAGGGATTTGAGATCTTCAAATTCAATAAGTATCGTGGGACAGGAAACTTTGAAGATCACATTAGGGAATTCCAGGTTCATTGCATGGAAGTCGCGTATGATGATACCTATCTAATGCGGCTATTTCCTAGGAGTTTGGCTAGCCACGCTATGGAATGGTTCTCTCACCTACCTACAAGCATCAAAACATTCCAAGAAATCATAGATGCATTCATCAAAAACTACGCATGCAATATCGCCATGGATGTTAGTCTAGAGGAGCTCTTAGCTTTGAAACAAGGTAAGAATGAATCATTCACATCATTCCTACAATGATGGCGATCCAAGGTCAATTAGAGTAAATGGGTCATGCTCGAGGAACAACAAGTGTGCACCATCATATCCAACCTTGACGACTTCTTGGCATTCCATCTCAAGGTCCAAGGGATCACCATGTATGACCAGTTGATTTCCAAGGCACTCAGCATCGAATGAGCCCTTATGACACAACCAAGAGGATCAACTTCATATCTTGAACAACAAAACAATCACCCACCCACCAATTATAATGACAAACCTCGCACATGGGCAAGGAACAAATTTTTTACCAATGATGGTGTCATCGTTGCCAAAGCTGTCATCAGTGCCCCTTGGCAGAACATACCCGCACCTCAACAAAAAACCAAAACCATCATCAAAACAACCATCACGTGAACACAACACATCAAACAAATAATTAAGCTATTAATAACATCAATGATCAAAGGGGACTACCCCAACGAAACAAGAATTCCATCAAGAGAAAGTACACCACTCTTGGGGAACCACTCGAAGTCATCATGAAGAAACTAATAAATGAAAACCTCATCAAGAACCAGACGTTAAACCCTTGGTATAACAAAAAACAGCTTTGCGAATTCAACAAAATCAAAGGGCACACCACTGACAATTGCATGAGGTTAAAGAAAATAGTACAAGATCTCATTGATCAAAGAATTATAAATGTGGAATAACCAACAGGAAACCAGAACCTCAAAATATACATGAATTTGATGCTTGACCATAACAATAAAGGGAACAATAACACTAATAAATGGAAATGCACCTTAAAAAATGTGAATCATGTGTATGAAACTGTCATCACCTCCCTAGATGAATACTGCACAGTAATCACTATCAAAGGAGCTCAAGCCGATTATGGAGTCACCACAAGAGACAAAAAAGTTACCATCGTAGGATAATCCCAACCAAACAGAGTCCCTACACCCAGATCTATTCCCAATGGTTACAATATCCTTGATCAGCTAAAAAGAACACCGACACAAATATCCATCACGGAGTTATTAAAAATCTCATCCGCCCACAAGAAAATCCTAGAGGAAGCATTGGCTTCATCCACCATCCTTGCAAATCTTGATGCAAAACAATTCCAAGCTATGGTCGAAAACATCATCACCTTGAATCTCCTTACATTCTTCGAACAGGATTTTCTCACTCAACCATCTCATAACCATGCACTCCACTTAGAGGTCCTAGTGCATAAAAGTAAAGTCAAGTGAGTCTTGGTGAATGGAGGTGCAGGCTTGAATATTTGTTCCCTCAAGCTCATTAAACAGTTAAAAATCTCAGAGGATTCCATCGACAAAGGAAAAGGTATTACAATTAGAGCATATGATGATTAGGAAAGAGTGTCCCAAGGCACAATTAGAATCCCTATTCAAGTAGGGCCAACTATCATGGAAACCACCTATCAGGTCCTGGACCTCGACTTGCCTTATAACATTCTCGTAGGACGACCATGGATCCATGCAATGCAAGCGGTAGCATCAACTTTCCATCAATGTGTCAAATTCACATATGAAGGATAAGAGGTTGCCATCCATGGAGATCTTGAACCATTCTCCTACTATAAGAACCTTGAGGAAAAATACTACAAAATCCCTCAAGTGCCCAAAAATGATGAAGGCCCATCAACACCGTACATTGATCTAGCCACTCTTGCTTCCACTTCTACAATAGAGACACCCTGCCATTCTCACCATCTATGATATCAAAGTCATCATCCAGGATAATGGTTGCAGAAATTACATGATTCCCAAAAATGCTTTTGTGGTAGGAGAGTTATCACAATCTCCCAGATCACAAGGACGTCCCCAAGCAAATGAAGCATTCACATCTCAAACATCCCTTGAAGACTATCCCGACTTCAAAAGCTGGGGAGATCTCGGCCAAGAAATCATAGACGAGGACCCATCTCATCTCCTATACCTAGATAGTAGACCAACAACCGATCTACCAATGGATGACAAAAGAAAAGGTTTGCAAATGATGCTCGCAATGGGTTATGATAGAAACCAAAAACTTGGGAAAAATGACAACGAGCTTATAATACTTATCATTCTGGAGATGTGAATGAGAAATATTGGTCTTGGATGTACCCCTCCGAGTATAACCATACGTGGCTGAAGTCCTCCAGTTAGAAATGTCAATAATCCTTCTCAACTATTCGTAGCCAAACTTCGCTTACCCATATCTATAGGATGAGTCTTAGACAACTTCACATTTGACATAACTGATGTCTATAGTAGTAGTGATGATGAGGATCCCATAACCAACCTACCTAGGCTCTTCAAGGATACCACCCTTCTCATGATTAGCACCTTATCTTTTGATTTAGACCATCAAAATCATGAAATCTATCTAGTCTACCCCAACTCATCAATTATGACCAACGAGGACCAACAGTTCTTGACACATTTGAAAATGATGAGGCACTCTTAGAATTCATGGGACTACGGGATAAAATTCCATGTGGGGATCACAAAGCAGGATTCATCATTGAGCTAGATACATAGGCCTATTATGGGGGAACGATTGAATCCCTCAGTCGCAAAAGTGAGAAATTAAGAATCATATCTAAGTCCTTGAGTGAAAACCACATTGTGGCACTCTCCAAATTGAAAAAAGTAAAAATAAAGGACACATCCAACAGTGAAAACCTCTCCAAGGCGCCTGAGGATGGGGGATTCAATCTTCCTTTCAGAGCTCTTCATCAAGAAAAATCAACAGTCCTAGAAAAAAAGTGCAATCTAGTTAATCTAGGAACAAAGGAGACCCCTCACATCACATTCTATGCAGAGTCATTACTATTAGAAGAACAAGAACTCATAGAAACCTTCTTGAGAGAGAGACAAGTAAAATTTGCATGGAGCTACGCAGGCATGCCAGGGCTTGATCTAGAAATTGTAGTTCATCACCTAGCAGTATACTCTGAAGCAAAGCCCATTAGACAAAAGCTCAGGAAAATGCACCCTCAGATTGCCCTGCTAGTCAAAATGGAACTAAAGAATCTATTGGATGCAGGATTCATTCGACCAATAGACTATCCAGAATGGGTGTCAAACCTGGTTCTTGTCTCAAAACCTGATGGAGGCATCAAAATTTGCATAGATTTTAGGGACTCTAACAAGGCATGTCCAAAAGATGATTTCCCATTTCCCAACATTGACATGATCATAGACATGACGACGAGACACGAAATGCTTTCCTTGATGGATGGTTTCTTGAGATACAACCAGATAATGATTGCTAAAGAAGACCAACACAAAATGACCTTCACTTGTCCACGAGGCACTTACTGCTGGAATACGATGCCATTCGGCTTGAAGAATGCAGAAGAAACATACCAAAGAGCCATGACACTAATCTTCCATGACATGATCCATAAAACTATCGAAGATTATGTCGATGACATAATAGCCAAATCTAGAAAGATGAAGGATCATATAGCAACCTTAAGTGCCATTTTTGACAGGCTTAAGGAATACAAGGTCTGATTAAATCCAAAGAAGTGCGTCTTCGATGTACAATCAGGAAAGTTGCTAGGATACATAGTGTCAATGAGAGGTATTGAGGTAGATCCAACAAAGGTAAAAGCGATCCTTGAGATGAAGGCACCCAAAACATTGAAACAATTAAGAGGTCTCCAAGGCAGGTTTCAGTCCATCTGAAGATTCATAGCACAGCTGGCAGATAATCATAATCCATACTCTTTCACAATGGAGTAGCATACAAGTGGGATAACAAGTGTGAAGAAGCCTCAATAAGATCAAAGAATATATGCTTAAATCACCTGTCCTAATGCCACCAATCCCAAGAAAGCCATTAATTCTCTATGTGTTAGTAATAATAGCAGCCCTTGGAGCTCTTCTAGCTCAACACGACGAAAATGGAATATAAAGGGCCATCTATTATATCAGCAAAACAATGGTTGGGCATGAGTTAAATTACTCATTCATTGAGAAAGCATGTTTAGCAGTAGCGTTTGCTTCACAGAAATTTAGACATTACATGTTGGCACACAAAGTCAAACTCATTGCCAAAATTGATCCCCTCAAGTACTTACTATCAAAGGCAATGCTCACTAGAAGGATGGCTAAATGGGTCATGATACTATCAGAGTATGACATTGAATACGTAGAGCAGAAAGCAATTAAAGACCCAGTCATCACAGATCAGCTTGCAGAAGCACCAATCTATTTAGAGAATCCTCTCATCTTAGAGTTTCCAAACGAATCCATCTTCAACCTCAACATAACTGACCACTGGAAACTTTACTTTGATGGCTCATACACGCAACATGGATAAGGAGTCGGTGTCTTCTTTATCACCCCACAAGGGGACTGCATACCAAGGTCCTATAAATTGGTGTTTCCCTGCACTAATAACATTGCAGAATATGAGGCTTTAACCATAGGTCTCAAAATAGCATTGCAGTGGCACATCATGGCCCTCAAGGCATACAAAGACTCTCAATTGATAATAAACCAAGTGAACAATGAGTACCAAACTAAGGATGATAAGCTCACTCCACACAAGAAATTGGTGGAGACACTTAAGGAATACTTTATCAAGATCACATTTGAGCAGATACCCAGAGCAAACAACAGAGCAACGAACTCCATGGCAATGATTGGATCCTTACTGGACATCCCTCACAATGTCCCAAAACATGAATTCTTGGTAGAGCAACTTCTTGTGCCTCCATTCGAGGTACCAAAATTGAAATTTGTGTGCAAAATCGTTGGTCTTGGTGATCCCTGGTACCATGACATTTATACTTACCTACGAATAGGTGTCATACCTGCTGACTTACCCTCAACCTTAAAACAAACCTTTGTCAAAAAAGCATCTCGATTCATCATCCTAGGAGATACCCTATATCATAGGAGCAAAGAAGGAACCTTATTACGTTGTTTAAGCATTGAGGAGGCATTGAACGCTTTAACTGAGGTGCATAACAACATCTGTGGTTCACACTCGAGTGGAATGACCCTAGCCAAGAAATTGTTGGGGATGGGGTATTATTGGCCTACAATGGAAAGGGAGGCACATGACTATGTCAGAAGGTGTCTACAATGTCAGCAACATGGGGACTTCATCCATGCTCCAACTCAAGAACTTCATTCCATCATCACACCATGGCCCTTTTCACAATGGGGACTCGATCTCATTGGGAAAATGACTCCCACTTCATCTAATGGCCACAAGTTCATCATAACCACCACTAAATACTTTACCAAGTGGGTGGAATCCATACCCATGATGTATATAACCGAGAAGTAGATATCAAAGTTCATCCTAAACTATCTCATTTGCAGCTACGGTGTCCCACAAGCCATTAGCTCAGATAATGGGACACCATTTAAGAATCAGGATGTCTATGACTTGTGTGAAAAATTCAAAATCCAACATCACTTCTCCACCCCATACTATCCCCAAGGTAATGGCCAAGCAAAAGCCACAAATAAAACCATTTTAAAGATCCTCAAGAAAATAGTCAATGACGCAGGTTGTGACTGGCATTTGTAGCTCAATCCCGCCCTTTGGGCCTATCGAACCAGCATTCACACACCCACCAGCACCACCCCCTTCTCCTTGGTCTACAGATCAAAAGCAGTACTCCTAATTAAGATCGAGCTCCCATCACTAAGAATATCACTGCAAAATCTCATCACAGATGAAGAGTACTGAGTATCAAGATTGAATGAGCTGGAGCTATTGGATGAACAGCGTATAGACGCTTTAAATCATTTGCAAGTCTATTAGAATAGACTCAAGAGGAGCTATAACAAGAAAATTAGAAGCAATACTTTCCAAGTTGGAGAACTGGTATTAAAGGAGAATCAGAAGAATGTCCCAAATCCAAACAACAAAGGAAAATTTGAACCCAATTGGTTGGGACCATTTGTTATCACAACAAGCTATAAGTCAGGGGCATATTAGTTATCAACACCCGAAGGGGAACCTCTGCAAGAACCCATGAACAACTCTCATCTCAAAAAGTTTTATGCCTAATCTTCCAAGGTATAGAACCCAAAAAATCCAAAAAAAATCAAAAAATGTCCTGAAAAAATGGTTACCTTGGTGAAAACTTGGAAAACAGGCATCTTGGTAACAACAAAAAAAAATAGTAAAGAGAAAAATCATCCTCTAGTGAAAACCACTTCGGTGGCACTTTGGACAAGTACCTTGGTGAAAACCTGGCAAACAGGCGCATTGTGTAAATAAGCACTTTCCATCCACCAGGATCTTCACGGCTTGTTCTACATCATCCATCCTTTATGTTTCCATCATCCATTGCATTCAAATCTTCATCTATCACTCATCCACCTGCATCCGCACCATAGGTTGATCTTGTGTTCACATCATGATCCCTCTTAGTACTACTCGACCCATTCCTAAGGTTAGTTTGTCTTGCCTTTATCAGAGTAGTCTATTGCATCACGCTGGGGGCATGTTCTCATCAGATCAGATTCATGTATATGCTTGAAGTCCTAAAATCAAAAAATCAAAAAACATAAAAAAATCACCAAAAATCCATAAACATTCAAAACATATCAAAATCCAAAAACAGGTCAAAAGTCAGTCAAAAAGTCAAAAATAGAGTCGTCTTGTCAAACTCCGGGTCTCTGAGCCTTGAACGTAGGCAAGGTTGATCTTTGATCATCCCCCAAGACACTTCAGTCAATCCCTTAGGAGTTTGCCATAATAAACTGACATTTCATCATGTATATCGTTATTTGTAAATCGATCAAGTCGTCAGTCAAACTACGTGGTCTTTGCATGTATAACGTAGGCAAGGCTAATCTATTGATTAGCCCCTAAGGCCCCTAGGATAGTTCCTTTGGTTAGTCTCTTGGTAAAATCTCAGAAAACCTCAAAACATTAGAAAATCAAAAAATAAAAAACATTTGAAAATATCAAAAAATAATCAAAAATAGCCTCAAAACATTGCAAAACTCCAAAAACATCCAAATATTTGAAAAAATCCATCCGTCTCACCCATAATAACATCACTCATAATAAAAAATCGTCATCCTCAACCTTTCATGAAACAATTGGAAACAGGTCTAGCAGGTTAAAAGTGAAAACTCAAAATGTCAAGTCTTTGGTTTAAGTCAGTACGTAAACAAGCTAGTCAACTCTTTGTGTCAATAGTCCATCATCCAATCAATCACATATCAATCATTTGATAACATCATGTCCTAGGATGTATCCTTCCTACAATGGGAATTATTTATCATAAAGAACACTTTGAATAAATAAAATGGCGTGCTGCCATCCACTAACATGTCCTAGGATGTATCCTTCCTACAATGGGCATTATCTTTTGGCAATAGTTTCAATTATTATCTTTGAAAACACATTCCCTTCTGGTTAGCGCTATTGAAGAACATCAATTTGTTTGTTTACTTTATCTTTGTCTTTTGACTTCTCTTATTGCACTCATTCCAAGGACCTCTCGATGATATATGAACAAAGGATTTAGAGAAATAGGAATGGGGCAATGATCATTATCTTTTGTCTATTGTGCTTATTGGATATTCTTGTAAAATAACCTTGGAAAATGCTTGCTCTGTTAGGTATGTATGGAGGGTATTTTGGACAACTTGTTAACTATTGCATTGATAGGTTATACCTTTCCATGTTTTGGTCTGAGATGTTTGAAACTTCTAAAGTGCATCCTAGCAAGGTTTTCGTATGTCAGGTGTGAACAAGAATACTCCTATCTGTTTGTCAAGTCAAAGTCCATCGCACTAGGTACAACACCATCCTAGTCCTCTATACCTTGATGCATCGTACCATGTGTGTTATCAAACATAAGGAAATTGGCCTTTTGAAAATCCTAACTCCTCATAAAGTAGTCATCATCATTTGCATATTCATCATCTTATGTCTTGTTGAAATGTCTTCTCTTCTTTCATCCCTTCTTGCTCTTCACACTAACAAGGTACTATGACAGTTAATCATCATCATCATCAATCCTGCATTTGCAAATCATTTGCATAACAAATCATATAGGAAACATATGCATTGCATCTCCATCATCATGTAAATATGTTATCACAATCATTTTTCATAAATAAGCACATTTATAAATCATCACATTACATCCATTTTCCATTACATTACATTCATCACATAAACCATCGCATAACATTCATTTGCATGAAACATTTCATAATCATTTCATATTACCATCTACTGCATAATCAAACATAATAGGCACATGAACATTATAGATAATCCATTGCATTATAAGCATACATATTCGCATCACATAAACATCATAAAGTCATCTCTCACATTACATTCAACAATATCATACCACTTTTCATTACATATCATTTCATATATTACATCACATCACAATAAATGCATCACATACATCTCACAATCATTTAACATGTTTAGGATAATATATATTTATTATTCTCAACATCTTAAAACCATTTCATTTACATCATAAATACATATCATATAAAGCATGACCATCACATTCACATTACATCATACATAATCATAAAAACATACATATCGTCCATTGGTCATCCATAACATCTCATAAATAACCACATTGCAATCATCTTTGCATTTCATACCATTATAAACATTCAAACCATAATAGGAACATAAAAATCCATTACATTATAAAGTGTACATCCACTCATAACCATTTTTATAAAAGTATCATGATTCACATATCATTTTACGTATACACCATAAATCATCTCCATATCATTTTTCATATTACATCATCCATTTCACATCACACATAATATCATTTGCATCAACATACATAGATCATCATATAGATTATAAACATACATATCATCCATTCACATCACATATCATATAGATCCATTTTTGCATTAGTCACATAACCATCAGAAAGAAATGCATCCATACATACATTGCATAACACCATAGCATTATTGCATAGCATATAGAAATAGAACCATCCATAAATGCATAAAAATAAATAGCCTACATAACATATCACGTCAATATCATCATCTCATATATATATCATCAAAAAACTATCAGTACAAAAATCATATATCAGGATCACTGTACATGTCTATATGGGTACAAAAGGCCCGTCGGGCTATCAAAAAGGAGCCCATATGGCATAAAAAATGATGTCTTGATCAAAATGAGGCCTAACCTTCCTGTCTGTTGCCCTCACCTCTGTCACCATGACCCTCTACTAGTTTGTGGCTGGTCTGCTGCGAGAAATCTGGGGCCTGCTCTGCTCTGGGTACAACTTGGTGATAATGCAGGCAATAATAGTTGGCCTCTCGGATGGCCTCCCTATAAGAACGAAGAGGCATTGTGCTTTGAGAGGAGGAGGCCGCCATGCTCTCCAACTGTTGTCTCCAGCCCATCTCTGTGGCCACCTATAGCTTTGCATCCTGCCTATGCAAAATGGCCTGGTCTCTCTCGGCCCTGGCCTAATCCCTCTCCGCCGTCAAGGTTTGAACTTGAGCCTGCAACTATGAAATCAGTGCATCTCGAGGATTTGGCTATCCTGTTGGCTGTGCTCATGTGGATTGCACATGAGGTTGACCCTCACCCTCAACTCATGGTGGTGCATCTGCCTGCTCCTGCTGCCTGGCTGGCACCTGGTCCTAATCTTGCATATGAACATCAGCCTAGACCGACTAAACTGGAACCCTGACTAGCTGATCCTACTGCTCACCATCTCTTTGTCCTCGTCCTCCCCCTCTGCCCCTCAATCTCTGCTGAGTGGAGGGTGCTCCTAGAACTGTCAACCACAAGGGTGGTCGAAACCAATCTCTATAGGCCTGTGTCACACCTAGATTTGCAGGCTCCTGATCATATACCCACGATCGGGCCACCAGTTGTCTACTACCTCAGAGGCAAGAATGTATCACCCCCACGAACCCTGCGATATAGTGCAAGAAAATATGGCCACATAGTCATCATCTGGCCGGTCCTGTGCTTCACTAAACTGACGCTGAACACGCTCGGGAAAGTTACTCTCCACAATCGTATGCTCCCACCCCTGCATAAAGTGGTCCTGACGGGAAAAGAAGATTTGTTGTGCATCGTCGGCCCATCTAGGGCAACCAAGGTATGGGCACCATATAAAAACCTACATCTCATCCAGGACCCTCCTCCAGTGAGGAATCCCATGCTCACCCGTGTGTGTAAAGGACACACCACCTCTATAACTCCACACTAGGGGATCATCAGGCCCCATCGGCACTGCAACGACTCCTTGCCAAAGAATGACAATATGCTCCAATGCCCACACATGGATAAGTGTAACACTTGCTTTGAGTGCTCTGCCATCGAGGTAGACGTACTCATGTAAGTCCCTATAGAGCGAGGCTAGCAGAACAGGCCCCCAAGCAAAATGAACTGGCCTGTCACACATCACCATCCGCTCCTAGCAAAGCCTCCAGTTGGGACTAAAATATCGACCTCATCAATCCAAGGAAACGAGACCTAAAATAATCGTTGCAACCACCAAGTGGAAGGGAGAGGTCAGGGCCTTGTGATGCTCTAACATTATTTGACCCTCGTAGTAGATAACATCCTCTGTAGCAAGGACTATATTACAGGTGTCTCGTCCGACATCCATGTCATGAATAATGCGCCACCCATGTATCAACAACCTAAGGATCCGCCACATGTCCTCTAGGGTGATGGTAGCCTCACTAGTAGGAAGGTGGAAGGATGAGGTCTCACTATGCCTTCTCTTGGAAAGCGCTGACATCATCCCAAGGTGGGTACGTATGAGCGCTGTGTATGCTATGTTTTGCAATCCCATGTCCCACAGTCGATCTTGCTCCCTGTTGCTAAGGTCTTGTAGGTAACCGAAAATATCCCGCAATTTGTGCTCCTGAGAATAGAGCTCCCTCGCTGCGTCCTGCATTAGGAAAGGTCACCATGTTAAAACTTTTGAGAAATTTCATTCAGAACATGCAAAAAGCCATGCCAGCGTCGCTACCTATGAAGGCATAGTAGTTTGAATTTCAAACTGCAACGCTGAAGTGCTAAACTCTAAAAATGCACTGCCACGGTGCACTTTTCTAAAAAGTGGTGTAGTTTGCAAAAACCCTAGTCCAAAAGGCCATCGCCGCGTCAGACTTTGAAGTACCCCCGCTAGAGGTAACATAGGCGTCAGAGTTTGGAGTTTGTTTCCAAACTCCACTGCCGCAGTGCACTTTAATGATGGTGGGTCAGTTTGACCTACTGAGCGGTGCAGTTTATTTTTTGAGCAGTGCTAAATAGAGTTGCTATAGAGGAACTAAATTTAAAAGCATTAAATGAGCGCAAAAAATGAAAAAAAAAGCTCAAGTAAGGATCACTTACCGATGCCCCAATGCCGAGAGGTCGCTGGTACATCTGGACTTGGTCAGAAATATGCATCGGGAGCTGTTGTTATGCCATCTTTTCAAAATGTCAGAGCTCAAATCTCAAAATTGCTAAAGGGCTATGAGTGAAAATGAATTGAAAGTGACCCCTCAGATCCTTTTTAAGCCTAAAAATTAGGGTTTTTTGACCCTGTTTGACTATCCTGCTAGGGTTTTGAACTCTTGAACCTATTTTTGTCTGGTCAAGGCCTGTTTTACATCGTTTTATTACGTTTAGACACGTTTTTGGCCTCCTAGAGCCTTTCTGGACCCATTAGGCACCTTGTCCTCTTTTTTTGCGAGATTACCCAAAAATCAAAATTTTTGTCCAATCTCTCAAGGGGGCAACATATTAGCATGTTTTCTCTCAACGGGCGGCAGTGGGGAAAAATTTTGAAAATGAAAAATCTTGGCTTTGATCAAGACGATTTATTCTTTGAACCAATGCAACGAGTACATTGCTTCAAAGAGGGGCAAAATGTAGACACGTAAAATGTACTAATTGACATTGTGCATCTAATCCTGACCACTAACACCATTTCATCCTAAATCATCCCTTGGTCTAACCATTTAATCAAATAACCTTTATTTGATTAAATTCGTCACATTTTATCTCTTAATAGAATAAATCAATTTTATCTTGTTAAGTCATTATCTCTCGTTAATTAAATAAATCATTTTATTTAATTAACTCCTAAATCTCTGTTTTAATTAAATAATTCATGTTATTTAATTAAATCTCTATAGTTCCTCTATTAAATTAAATAAATCAAATATTTATCTAATTTAATCAAACATCCCCCCCTTTGGTTAAATAAATCAAAATATTTATTTAACTAGGTCTTAATCATTTTCACCTCTTTTTGATTTATTTCAACCCACAAATCTAAATCAATTAGTCAAATCACCTAATCCCTTCATCAAATTAATTAACCTTGATTGATTTAATCTCTTCTTATGTCCCATCCTCCATCTTTTGCCACTTTCACATGAAAATAGAGTTATTTGATTTATTAAATTTCTATTTTCTTCAACAAGGCATGTTTTAAGGAATATTCCTCAAGTTTGAATTCAAAATCCAAGTGGACTTTGTCCTTCCAAAAAGGCATTTAATCCACCTACAAGGTCCTTTTTCCTTGAGCCAAGTGGCATTCAATGCACCTTTCTTCCCTCTTACATATCATTTCAACAATTTCAAAATTCAAATATATGCATTTATTGACACACTCTCCAAAACTTGCACATTCCTCAACCATTCACATATTGAAAAATGGCACCTTTCCATTGAATGAAACATAGTCTCACATTGCTCTATTTTTGGAATTCTTTCAACTTGTCAATCTATAAATAGAGAGCTCCTCTATTGTATTTGGCATCCACAATTTGAGTAAAATTACTATGCTCAAATATTTAGCAATCTTCATCCATATTTTTGAATTTGTAGCTAGGTTATGTATGTTTTTATCTTGGAAGCATTCATCACATCTTCATCAAATTGGATCAACTCTTATCTTCAATTCCCCATTGTATAATTGGAGTTGGGAAAGGGCCAATTTTCACATCAAATTGGCACCAATTCCCTCAAGAGATTGAGAATTTACTTTGCTTTAGAATAGGATTTGACATGTTTTTAAGTTTGGTTGTGTTATCCATTTCATTCCCTTTCTCTCTTGCAATTTAAATGAATTTCTTGAGGAATCTATTTTCTAGCTTGCACTTGATCTAATTTGTTGTTTGTTTCTTGTGTCATTGTAGGTTTGGTATCTAGGTTCGCACACCAGGTTTAGACCTAGATCTTCTAATGCATCATTTATCTCTACCATCTGGAATGAAACCTGTGAAGCAAAAACTAAGGAAAATGCATTCGCATATCGCCTTGTTGGTAAAAGCAGAACTGAAGAAGTTGTTAGATGTCGAATTAATTAAATCTATTGATTATGCTGAGTGGATTTCTAATATTGTACCTATTTCTAAACCAGATGGTAGTATCAAAATATGTACTGACTTTAGAGATCTCAATAGGGCCTTCCCAAAGGACAATTTTCTTTGGAAAACATTGACATTATTATAGACTTAACAATAGGACACGCCATGTTATCACTAATTGATGGTTTCTCAGGTGACAACCAAATCAAAATAGCCCCAAAAGATTAGGATAAAACAACATTCACATGTCCATAGGGAACATTCTGTTGGAACATCATGCCCTTTGGATTGAAAAACACAAGAGCTACATATCAACAAGCAATGACCACCATTTTCAATGACATGATGCATACCTTTATGGAGGATTACGTGGATGATAAATTAGAAAAGTCATATAATAGAGAAGGTCATCTAGAGATCTTGGATAAAATATTTACCAGATTAGAGAAGTTCATTGTCAGATTAAATCCTAAGAAATGTGTGTTCGGTGTTACGTCAGCAAAGCTTCTAGGATACATAGTTTCAGAAAAGGGTATTGAAGTGGATCCCGCCAAGGTCAAGGCTACAATGGAAATGTCACCACTGAATAATATCATTCAACTATGGTCTCTATAGGGCAGGCTATAATCACTCAGGAGGTTTATCTCCCAATTAGCAGACAAAAGTCATCCCTTCAATCATTTGCTACATAAGAATGTCTTTTTCAAATGGGATCAAGAATGTGAAACAAATTTCAATCAAATAAAGCAATATCTGATGTCACCACCCATACTAATCCCACCTACAAAAGAGAGACCATTATTACTATACATTGCAACAACTGAGATTTCTTTGGGCACTCTATTAGCACAGGAAGATCCTACGGGAAAAGAAAAAGCTATCTATTATATCAGCAGGACTTTAAATGGTTTTGAGATAAATTACACCTTCATCGAGAAAGATTGTTTGGCGGTGGTATTTGCTACTCAACAGTTGCGACATTACATGCTAACCCACACAGTCAAACTCATAACAAAGATTGATCCCTTAAATTTTTTACTCAACAAGACTGCTCTAACAGGAAGACAAGTGGGTCATGATCTTGAGTGAATTTGATATCCAATATGTAGATCGAAGAGCCATCAAGGGTTAGGTGATAGTTGATTAGTTAGCTGAAGCTCCACTACTAGATGATCATCCAATGAGCATTGAGTTTCTTGATGTAGACATTCTTACTATGACAACACAACAATGAATGCTTTATTTTGATGGGTCCTACACACAATGTGGGTAAGGTGCGGGAATTATGTTTGTTACACCTCAAGGACATACCATACCAAGTCTTACAAACTCATGTTTCCATGTACAAATAACATAGTTTAATATGAGGCATTAATCATTGGCATCAAAGTGGCAGTTGAATGGAAGATCACATAGCTAGAAGTATATGGAGATTCACAACTAGTCATTAATCAGGTAAATGATGAATATCAAACGAAAGATGAGAATTTGATGCCGTATAAGAAAATGGTGGATGATTTCAAAAAGTACTTTGTGGATATCAAATTTGAATATATTCCAAGGGCAGAAAACAAGGTTGTTGATGCTATGGAAACAATTGCTTCACTCTTACAGATACCAGAAAAGTGAGGTCGTTATGAGTTTATGGTGGAACAAGTGTCTAATCCTGCTTATGATAATCTTGAATCTCAAACCATATGCCATTTAGTTGACGTTGAATCCTCAATTTATGGAAAGACCTATGCTTACCTAAAAGACAATATCCTTCCTCCTGATCTTTCCAAAAACCAAAAATGCAACTTCATCTACCAAGCCGCACGACATACCTTAATTGTCGACATACTTTACCGTCCAGGTCTGGATGGTACTCTTCTTTGGTGTCTAGAACATAATGAGTTTGAGACAGCCTTACATGAGGTTCATGAAGGTATTTGTTGAGCTCGTTCAAGTAGACTAACCCTTGCGAAGAAACTCCTTCGTTTGGGATATTATTGGCTGAATATGGAGAAGGAGTCTTTTCAGTTTGTTAAGAAGTGCGAAAAATGTCAAATCAATGGTAACCTAATCCATGCACCAGCACAAGAATTGCAACCATTCACTTCAACATGGCCTTTTTTCAGTGAGGACTGGACCTGGTAGGAAAGATTAATCCATCTTCATCCAATGAACACAAATTTATAATCATAGCCATGAAGTACTTTGCAAAGAGGATAGAAGTTGTTCCCTTGACAACAATCACTGGAAAACAAATTTATTCTTTCATACTGAATTACCTCATCTATCAATATGGCATTCCTTAATCCATTATCACAGACAATGGTAGACCTTTCAAGAATTAGGATGGTCAGGAACTATGTGTGAGGTTTCATATCCAACATCGTTTTTCAACCCCATACTATCCTCAAGTAAATGGCCAAGCAGAGGCATCAAACAAAACTATTCTGAAAATCCTAAAGAAAATAGTCAATGATGTTGGACGTGATTGACACATTCAACTAAACCCTACTATGTGGGAATATTGAACCAACATAAAAAAAAACCTACAGGAGCTACACCATATGCCTTGGTATATGGGTCAGAAGCCATCCTACTTGTTGAGGTTGAGATACCATTGCTCTGTGTGCCACTAAAGGGAATTATTTCTTATGAGGATTATAGAGTGTCTAGACTTCAAGAGCTGGAACTGTTGGATGAGCATCATCAACAAGTTGTGGACCATTTGAAGGCATGTCAACAGAGGATGTCCAAAAGCTACAATCATAGAGTAAAACCTAGAGCATTCTAGGTTGGAGACTTGATCTTAAAGGAAGACCTTTGAAATCAAGAAGACAGAGAAAAGAAAGGGAAGTTTGAACCTAACTGGCTAGGTCTCTTTTTTGTTAAATCATTCTATGGATATGGATCCTATTAGCTGTCTACACCTGAAGGGGATTTGTTCGACGAACCTATCAATAATCTCCATCTCAGGAAATTCTACACCTAAATCATCTAGTGCATGGTTACAGTCAAAATGATCGCCTTGATGAAAACCTGGCAAATAGGCGTCTTGGTGACAGAAAAATATAAAAATATCAAGAAAAGAGAAAAGTACAAAAAAATCTAAAAAAGTGCAATAAAAACATGTAGTGAAACCTAAAAAACAGGCGCTACTTGTGATTTAAACTAGCTTTTCCATCTATAGGATGCATGTCTTGGTCATTCACTTTCACCATCATTCTTCCTATCATTGAAAGGACAACCTCATGTACATATCCTAGAATTTGTGGTCGTGTCTCACCCTAGCTTGGGGGAAAAATCCTGAACTCACTAAGGGCAATAAACTTTGAGTTTAATCATATAGACAAAAAGCAGTATGACAATGAAGCAAACACAATGATCATAGGGAAACTCAACATTGAACATACATCAAACATCAAAACATTTTGGAAAATCAACCATCCATATCAAACAACTGAAATCAAATCAATCAAAACAACTTAGGATGGGTGATATTATTTTGAATCATGATTTTATCGCTTTAGCTTGAATGTTCAAATGTTGTACTTTGATTTTTTGTTATCATTTCTTTGCACCAGAGCAACTCGATGATGTATTGAAATAGAGAAGCTAGGAATCAGAATGGTATTTTGTTTGTTTGTTGTCTATGAGTTGATCATTATTATTGTGTGAATTGTCATGAGACATGCTCTACAAAGTATTACTAACGACATTTTGAATTTTCATAGGAAAATGATTTATTCTTGTCTGTTTATGCAAGAAATGCTCAGGTCATCTTGGTTTAATTATACCTAGATACTTGTGTTAACTTGCAATATCAAAAATCATGAAAATAGTACTCAGGTCATCATTGGTCTAAATTATGCCATTGATGCTTGTACTCACTTTCAACATTTTAAAGGCTCAATGATGATAAAAAGCATGATAAATGGACTGTTAAGATGACAACTTTGGCATATGTAGATTTGCATGGTTAAATTAGATTGAATTTATGTTATTCTTGCATCTATGGAGTAGATTATTCTAAAGGTTGGTGGAGATCTCAAAAATGATGTTATCTTTTATCATTAATGGATTGAGTATACTTAACATTAATAAAAACACTATCATTCTCATGTAGTTGCATGATCATTTGCATTGCATACATTGGAAGGCATTATTATATCATTTAATCATTCATACATTCGATCATACATTGGAGGTATCATCATATTGATCATTCATTCATCCACTCATTATATCCTATATTTGCATTTGAAATACCACAAAATAAAGTGCATCATATCCCATTTGCATCGTCATGTCATATATCATAGAAAAATCATATCCAAAATCATACATATAGAACTTGCATCCAAAATCATACATATAGTTGCATTATCATATCATTTGTGTATATACATTATCATACATCTATCGGTCCATGTAAATACTACGGGCACCATGCATCCATACATCGTCATTATAAGCATAATCACATTTAACATCATAAATCATAGCACGTTATCATGATCATAAATTACATCCATAACATCATCATATAAAACATCACATGGCATATAGAACAAGAAATTAAATGCATCCATCATAGGCGTCCATCATAGAACCATATAGAACACATATAGATTGATAAATCCGCTGCATATCATATAAATCTCAAAAATCATAATGTCAAGTATACAATGATGTCTGAAATGTAAAGAGATACAACATCAAAATGGACATGAATAAAAAATTAGACTATACATCATGTCTCAAAATACATAAGGGAATCCAATCATGAAGCTATGTGATGCTAGCCCTAGACGGTGTCAACATCTTTGGACCAGTGCCTTCCTCACCAGACGTACCCGGATCTCTTAGATCTCTCAGAAGAGGTTGTGTCACACCCCTATTGGTAGTCCTAGAACGAGTCCTCCCAGATCGAGACTAAGCATAACTAACTCTTTGCTTAGCAGGAACCACATCATGGTATCAACCTCTATAGTACTCGGCCTCTCGAACCACACAGGTAACCTCCCTCATGTAATTAGCTATGGAGGTATCCTTGGCTAATCTTTGTAATATATCTGCCAATCCCTATGCCTACTTTATAGTCTATTTGGTTGCATCTCTCTCTACTATCAAAGAGGCTATATGTGCCTGTGTAGTTGTCAATTGTGCCTGTACCTATGAGAGAGCCTATGCATGAGCCTATGCCTATGTCTGGGCTAGTAACTCCTGGGCCTATACCAGCTGCCCCTATAGTGTCTGCACCTAAACCTCTAGGCTGGCAATCTGGGTCTATTGATATTGGGAGGGTACTCCAATCTGTACATGCTGCTCTACTATAGCTACCAATGATCGCCTCTTACGAGGCACCCTGAAGTCTCTAACATCAAATGTCAGGCCTCCTCCACCCTCATCTCCTCCATCATCCCCTCTTCCATCACCATCTTAGTCCCCATCTCCATCACCATCTTCGTCTCCATCTCCATCTCCCTCCTCATCATCACTGCTCTCCACATCCTCTGACTCCTCCTCATCTCCCTCATCTCTCCTCCATCAACACCCGTATGTAACTACCATCTCCTCCTCACCTAGTATCAACACTAGCTCATCTAGAATGAAGATCTATGGGAATGGATGTAAAGTAAGGTATCGTGCATACTCCTCGGTAATCAGAGCCTCAACGATATCAGGATGCATCTCCCAAATAATGGTCGATAAACCCTGATATTCCTACACTACAGCATCATAAGATAAGCAGGGTCCCCACTCAGTGGCATCTATCTGATGTCGTGCATAATGTGCAACACCCTGGGGCATGCCCTGTACTCTGCCATATTGTCTAAGCACCCTCCTCAAGAAAAATATCTCAATGATGAAACATGTCCTACAAATCAGGTACATGGACTGGCATAAGTATGGCATCTATGTATCATCATTCGACCACTGCTCACAACCAAGATAGGGCCACCATGTAACTATCTCTACATCATCAAGGACTCTCCTCCAATGCTCCAATTTTCCCAGTCTAGGCTAAGTAATTGGACCTGCATATACATGAACATATGGCCTCAAGGCAGGTCGTTATCTGATTGCAACTGGATGAGTGGCCGCAATATGCTCCCACACCCACACCTGAAGTAATGTAACTCTAGAAGACAAACTGGCCCCTCGAAGGTAGACCACCTAATGCAAATCATGGTCTAGATAGGAAAGCATGCACATACCCCACGTATATCTGGTACCATGGATGATCATACTCTCCAAAAATTGACCCCACCCAACTGAAAGTCCCTTTGACTTGCAATCAGGACAAATGAACCCTCCAATGAAACCAACAAGTACCGATGGCAAAGTAGAATAAGCATCAACCATCTCTCACCATGGAATCTTGTATCCACAAATTGTATCATCCTAGAAAACTCGGTGCAGTGCAACAGTCCCACCCTGCTTAGTAGAATCATAAACTACCAACTCCCCAACAATAGATATCTGCAAGATCTGCCATACATCCTTTGGGGTCACTGTCATCTCTCTAGTGGGAAAATGAAAGGTATTATTCTCACTGTGTCATCTCTCTGCTAAGGCTGTCAATAGTCCCTAATTGATCCTAATTAGGGGCATATCTAGAAGAGAAGACAATCTGCATCGTGTAATAAGGGCAGTCTCAGGCCATATCAACTAAGGTATCAGATCAAATGTCCCAAGAAACCGCTCTCAAATCTATAAGTTCATCAAAGGCTCCTATCATCACAGAACATCGAAATTCAGTAATCTTTGTCAATTAATCAAACATTAATTAGCCTATCAAATCTAATCAGCTCTGGTGAGACTTTGATCAAATCTCGTGAGCAACTATCATTCAACCTCGCCTATCATAAGGTTTATCAATCAAACTATCATTGAACCTCGCCTATCATGAGGTCAATCATCAATCTATCAATGAACCTCGCCTATCATGAGGTCAATCATCAATCTATCAATGAACCTCACCTATCATGAGGTCAATCAATCAATTTATCATTGATCCTCACCTATCATGAGGTCAATTATCATCAATCAATTATTGCATCTCACCTATCATGAGATCAATAAACATCTAACCTATCGAGAACATAATCAAAGGCTGACGTAATAAAAAATCATCAAAATTAGGGAGTTAATTGAAAAATTCTTTCTAACTTGGATGCACCAAAACAAAATTTCTATGCGCTAAAAGGTTCAATGCGCTAGAAAAATTAATCAATCTATTGTTATAGTCTTTCAATGCGTTGAAACAGTAAATGCGCCATAAAATTTCATCAAAGCACTATAACAGAATATCAACACATCAATTCAATGAATGCGCTAAAGCCCTTTACCTATGCACTAAACCCCTTTGTCAACACGCTAAAATTTTCCATATGCCACATGATCATGACAATGCGTTAAAGCCCCCTATCTATGGCTAAAAAGTCAAAGCGCTAATTTATTTATCCTATGTGCTAAAACCCTAATCGTATGCACTAATTCTTTCAATGTGTTATAACAAACGACCTATGTGCTAAATCAGTGTGTGCATGTGCTAGAGCAGAAAAAACTAAATTAAAAACGTGCAAAAGCGTACAAAAATTGAAATGCACAAATCACAATGAGGTTTATCAAGGTACGTATCGATGGTACATGCGCTTCCAGGCGGTTGTGACGACGCACACACTCAAAACGGTGTGTGTGGTAGGGGATCACCATCTTTCCAAAATTGCTCAAAATCACTCGCTCTCAAATTTTCAAACTCACAATGCACAAATGAAGTTCTAATCCACCTTTTTAGCTTTTAATAGAGTGATTAAGAGGGATTTTGGTGGGATTTATTTATATTATTTTCCAAGGAGCTTAATTCATCAATTTCACATCTGGTGGAGTAAACATATTTTTTCGGGAAATAAATCGTTTTTGCATCATTGAATATGAAAATCTTTATCAAATCATCAAAAAATCATAAAAAATTTGAAAAATTCCAAAAAAATCCAAAAAAAAAAAAATCATCGATTTATCTCTCGAGGGGGCATATATCCATCATCACGTGAAACCTAAAAAATCAACACCCTGGGGCATACTGAAATTTTTTTGTCAGTACTAGCAGCAACAACAAATTTTTCTTTGAAGCAATGTGTAAACACATCACTTGAAAGAGGGGCAAAATGTATACACCTAAAAATGGTCCAAATAATCTAATTAATTAAATACGATTTATTTGATTAATTGAATCCTTTAATTCATCTACTTATAAATAAATAGAAATATTTATTTATATAGTTCACTACTAATTCTTTTATTTTTATCGTATTATTTCATCTTAATTAAATAAATGAATTTAATACTTTGTTTTATTTAATTATCTACTTTTTCTATAATTATCTATTTATTCTACCTTAATGACATCATTCCATTTTAATTAAATAAACAAGTTTAATACTTTGTTTTATTTAATTACCACATTTCTTCCATGTTTATTTAATAAACAAATTTCTATAGTTTGTTTTATTAAATTAAATATCCTCTTTTGCTAAATTGAATAAATCCAATAATTCAATTAAAGCATATTTCTATAGTTATTTCCTCTTTTCACTCATCATATGCACCAACAAAATTAGATATTTAATATCTAATTAATTCAACTCAACCTTCACGGATAAATTTGGAGACAAATTACAAACAAATTGGAAATCAATTTGGCTATCTTCTTCCATTGATTCTTCCTATCCTCCAACATAATGTTTTTGTGGGAAGGAACAATCTCCATAATCTTCTCAGGCTTCTTCATCCGTCACCATTGAATTTTTCAAATCAAATCTAGACCCTTATTTGCTGCCACATCAAAAATATGTTGTCAAGAATCTATAAATACAACTTCTTTCCATAGGAAAAGGATCTCAAGTTTATGCAATCTTACTTTGTAGAAATAGCATTAGAGCAATTAAGCATTTGAGCATTGAGCAAATAGCAAATAGTGATTAGCAATCATAATCATGGCTTTTCATTTAGTTCCATCCTAGTCTACAATCATTTTCTTGTCAATTTCATCTATAGTATCATCAGTATATCATTTAGAAGTTATCATATAGGGTTCAATTCCTACATTTTTACATCATCTCATTCTCTAGATTGGCATTTTAATAGTCACGGTGCTTACACAATTTGAGAGCCATAGTGATTTAATAAATCTTTGGAGTTAGAGATAAATGGGATGACTTTGAGAGATTTCTTGTTTTAATTAGATTAATTGTTTGTTTGAATCTCTTAATATAATGTCTTATTGATTGTGTTATTACATTACACATATTTTACTCACACACCAAGATTTTAGGGGAATCTAAATTATAAGTTATTTCTCTAATTACAACCTAGGCATCCAAGTATACCTCTCAAGAGTGTTGGAGATACATAACATATACATAGGATTGCAAGGTAAATGACACCTTAGTCCTAATATACATCAATATTTGTGCTTTCCTATGAACCATCAACTAGACCTAATCACACACCTAACCTACTCATGCATGTCAAGATTTCTCAAATCCCTTAAAAAGATAGTGAGGGTATCCCTACACCCCTCCTTTTAAACATAAGAGTATAAAGATTCTCCACATTCCTTTACATAGTTTCTTGGTCCACTTCCACATGTATTGGAGACTATTTTTCTTCAAGAAAGGGAAAATTTTATATGCATAGTTTTCTTATATAAACACCAATGTAATGGGGATCATTAATTTTCAAGAAATGAATAATCCAACAGTAGTCTTATACATCAATTCAATACAATGCTATATAATGTCTTTCACACTACTCCCTTGTGTACTTATACAATGTAAGGATGTCTTATGCATATATATACATCTACTAGGTTTCTACAAATAAATTTTGCACCCCTCAAAGTTGTGTCGTGCAATACATAATAGTTCCATTTTGGAAGTTCTTGAAGTGCAAGCTTTAACAACTTTGCTAATGGCTCCTCAAGAAATATGCTTTGCATTTGCATTATACTTCTTTGCATTGTGAACAAATACACATGTTGAGTGGATGTTTTTCCCTTGGAATTTGCATTGGATCATATGTGTGTGAAACAAGGAGTGACATCATCATCATGTTATGCTTTCATATGTATATGACAACGAGTAGTCCCTATACCATAAGAATTGATTTCATTCAAGTATCTAGCAATTAAACCCATGTGGGTTTAAAAAATCATCATTTCTATTAAATATTCTAGTATAAATACATATATTATACACATTGTAAAGTAGGTACAAATATTAGAAGTGTAAACTAGTCCATCTAGAGTTTCTTGGAAAATTAGATGGATGCATATTGTCTTATTTGATCATAAGAATTTGCATCCTAACCTTGCTCTCTGTCATTTTTTGTAACCTATTATAATTATGAATAAGCCATAATCCTTGTCATGCCTTTATGATGCTTACACACTTTAGATGTACTACTTGGATTTAACCTATTTTCCATTAGTTCAACCCAATAATTTTATGTTTTACTAGGATGCAAGATTCTCCTTTAGTTTTAACCATCAATCATATCAATATATGTATATATACACATCTAGTAATATATATTTATAACTTATTAATGTATATATGTTGACATATGTATATATACACATGTGTATAAATGCATGCATATAATACAAATACACCACATATATAATTAAATAATAGAACATTATTAAGGAGGAAATAAACAACCTTTGCACAATGTTTAACAGTTGTAAATTATATTTAATTCAAGCCTTATATAATGAGGTTGGGTATGATTGATTGAAGTAAGGTAAATAAGTAAAATATCATAATTGTGTTGAAATAGAAATAAGCTAGACTAGAGTTGTACACCTTGAAATCAATATAATGTGAAATTTAACTAATCAAATATTGTGACTATATATTATGACTAATGAATGTAGTACATGGGTTAACTACACTTGATCCATGAGGATTCAAAGTATAATTAAGCCACTATGCATCATTCCTAATAAAATCATTCAATGGAAACTAAGTTAAGAAGCCATTAAAACTAACATATTAAAATATGAAAGCTTCAAAAACACCCATTCTAATCCATTGAAACTTATCCTATTGGGGGAGTGGTGTCGCATTGATGTGGAATGGTGACCCTTTCCCAATCCTGTGGATAATGAGCTTGTTTTGATCGATTCTATTGAAGAGAATCAACGAATTCAATTGTAAGATGTGTTATAAAACATGATGAAAACTATTTTAACATGATAAATGCTATGATGATAGATGTGAGTGTATGCTAAGCTATTCTAAATGTATGAAAGATGTACAAGATTAAAACCCTAGTTTCAAAATATGCTAAATGTATGCACCTAAGTTATCATGGAAGCCATTGATGGAAGCTAAGCTAATATGATGCAAGAAATTAACCTAAAATGCATTTTAAAACATAAAATGTGAGTGAAAGTTGAGAGTGATTTCAACATCATAAGTTTACTATTAAAAGATGGATCCCTATTCAATAGATGCAAACTCTATTTATAGAATAGGTGAAATGAAATTGATGGCAAGATCAAAAGGATCTATCAACAGTCAGAATGGATGGAATATGGAGGCATGGATCATGGATTCCCATCAAGGGTTGAGGATACAAGATGATATTTAATCAAGGGATTACATTCATCCAAACAAACACACCTTCAAAACTTGCACAAGAAGCTTTGTTGAAAGTTTGTTGCAAAAAAAAGGAATATTCCCTTTTTCAAACGAGTGAAAAAAAGAATATTCTCATGGGTGAGGGAAATTAGATATTTAGTTAATTAAAACCAAATTAAATTATGCAAAGGAGAAGGAATATTCCTTTTGGAAGAATGTGCAAAGAGGAATATTCCCTTGCAAGTGGGAGGATAAGATTTAATTAGTAATTTGATAAGTGAATAAAGTTTCAATTATGCAAATTAGGGGAATTAGGATATTCATTAAATAATTTATTTATTTAATTAAAAGGGGGATGTGATATTATATTTAATTAAATAGCTAAGGGTTATTTAATTAAATAAGAGGACTTAGCGATTTAAATGAAATAATTTGATTTATCCAATTTAACAAGATGAAAAGTTAACATGAAAGGGGTGAATTAACCTAATTAGGTCAATTAGGTAAATAGATGAAAATGATGTGATTAATTAAATAGCAATGTAAATTTAATCAATTAAGCGAAAAGAGGATGGGTTTTAGGATGAAACGGTGTTAGTATATCTAATTCAAGTGCATGATATCATTCATGACATTTTTAAGTGTCTACATTTTGCCCCTCTTTGAAGCGAGGTACCTATTACGTGTCGATTCAAAGACTAACGCCTTTCAGATTAAAACTATTGCCCAGATCAAAAAATTAAAAAAATCTTATTTTTGGATGCCCCACTATTGCCCCAATGGAAGGAATAACCTGGTTCCCTACCCCCTCGAGAAATTGGGCAAAAAATTTGAATTTTGGGTTGATTTCTTAACAAAGGTAAAATATAGATTTAGGTGCTAAAATAGTCCTTGGGATGCTAAAAATGGCCCTAGAAATGCAAAAAATGGCCCAAAATAGGTTGCATCAGGTGGAAATAAGTAAAACATGCCAAAACCCTAGCTTCTAGCTCAAATTAGGGCAAAAAACCCTATATTTTATGCTTAAATAGGTGAGAAGGGTGACACTTCCAATTCATTTTTGCATTCACCCCTTAGAGATTCTTGCATTTGGAGCTTTGATGCCTTAGCGAAATGGCTCACCGTGTGCTTCCTCTTCACCTTGTGGAGCGAGTTTGAAAGTACTAGTGTCGAGCAGACACATGAACCTAGGTATGTGATTCACAACCTATCTTGATTTTCACATTTAGGTGCATTTAATAGGGGGTCAAAATTAGGTTTCTAGGTGTGTCACCAACATAATTGATGCATCAGAAACATCTTTATTGATTTTATAGCGATGCACCCTCTGTCTAGTGGTGCACCATCATTTTTTGGTTGGGCGATGTATTTGATTAGGGGGTCATGAGGTTAATATAGCAACGTTTAGGATTTTCAAATTTAGCGTAGCCCAAAAGCTGTGAGCGACACACATAGCTTTTAGCAACACACCCCAATTTTTTAATAGAGTGACGCATGCAAATGCCAATTCATTATTGAGCATAGGACACCAAATTGGCAACGCACTCATGAAAGAGTGATGCTTTTGATGTTTTAGATGCAAAGTCTCAAATTTTGATTAGTTTTTTGGCTTTTTAGCAAATTGATGCTATGTGTGCAATGCGTACAGGAGGACCCTTTGCCATTGATGTTGCGAGTGCATCATTCGAACATTTTGGCAGTAGCAAGATACTTTGATGATGAGGACATGGAGCGGATGGGTATGCTGGGTTTAGGCTTCATCGCTTTCTTGCTCGAGGTTCAAACCCACCTTGCTATGACGACTACATTGATTGAAAAGTGGCATAGTGAGACATCTTCATTTCACCTGCCCACTAGTGAGGTCACTGTTACACTAGAGGATGTGTGGTGCATATTTCGATTGTCGATTCATGGAGAGTGTGCCATTAATGACATAGATTCTAGGAGAGATGCATGTTGCTCCCTTCTACACAAATGGTAGGTTATCCTAGTGAACTCATAGATAGACCTTGATATATACAGTGGGCAGGTGGAGATATTTAGATTGTTCATTGTGGCACTAATTTTTAGTGTCATTGCCCTAGATCAATGAGGCATAGGTTTCAATCTTGGATGAGCATTGGCATGGGAGGGGATGATCAGGAGGATTGTTATGTACGCATGGGGTCCAGTTCTACTTGTGTCGTTGTACCACAATATGCATGAGGTTGTCTATTGTGAGGGTAGGAGTATAGGGGTAGGTGTTACATTGCTTCATATATGTGCATATGAGAATATTGCAATCCCTTGGTGGTTCTGGCAGACATTCACAAGGATGAACCCATCGTCTTCAGGTATAGGGTGTCGACGAATCTCCAACACACGGGCCCTATAGGTTTATCATATTGTCATTGTGTCAATGATGACATGATCATCTTTCGATGGAGGCCATGGTTTTTGGATCCACCTTGTTATGATGATCAACAACAACTGTATTTTGCTCGACAAACTCGCTACCTCTAGGGGAGGAAGCACATGATGATTGAGCAGTATCTCCCAGACTGCATAGCCAAACAATTTGGGGAGGTACAAAGTGTACCTCGCAATGATTACACAACCGTCTTCGCAAGATCACAAAGGGAGGTTCAATGGGGAGCATAGATTGACCCCATAATGACGGTGAATGACTTTAGGAAGTTCATTCCATAGCCATGGGCCTACGATCAAGGCCTACTAGATGCAAGGACTACCCCAGCTTACGATGCATGGTTCAGGACACCTACTCGCCTGACATATCCAACAAGGGGATACCCCAGAGGTAGAGGAAGAGGTAGGGGTTGAGGCTGAGGCCAAGATGGTAGCCGGGATGGAGGCAAGGATGGGTGTCGAGGTAGATGGTAGGATTAGAACAGGGCATAGGTGCTAGGGCAACATGATGGGCATGATGGATGTAACACCCCGCCACAAAACCCTAAAGGAAAACACATCTAACTAACGATTCTGACACATTTTTTTAAGTGAATCAACATATAGATCACACTATCAACTAACATAGAATGTAAACTACATGCACATATGCTCAAGTATGTTCTTTAGGGTATCATGACTGCATTATGTGCATTCCTAACATGTTCTAATCCAACATCTAAGATTAACCAACCCACAAAATTTAATTATTAATCCATTACATTAAGTAAATGAACATCATACATCCATACATCATATTAAATAAATAACCATCAATGATCAAATTTTAAACCCAAGGAGCATATACATCGCTTTTATTACGTAAAGGTGCATCATATCATTATTACATAGTTACATCATTACTTACCAACATACAACAGGAAGGATACATTAGATACATGATTAGATACAACTGAAATGATTACATTACATAAAATCAACATTGTCTCAAGTCTGGTACAACATATGGAATCTTTGCATAAGGTACAACATCCATGCTCATGAACATCAATTAGGAACCCAATGTAGTGCATAGCACATTCCACCTAATCATGTGGAACCCTAAGGTCCACCCCCCATGCTAGGAGATGACAATAAGGACCCACTACACAAGCAATCAAGCAGACAAGGGGTACATGACTCCAACATACAAGGTGCAACAAGAAAAAACATAATAGTGACTCCGCTTCCAGAGGCATGCAACCACAAAGGGGAACACAAGATAAGGGAATCCTAGACTGCAGTAGGGAAGAGTGTCATTGCATGGTACTGGTATGGGTTGTCCGAAATTCCTCTCACTAGGACCCAACCCCATAGGGTGACACATGTGGAGCCAACAATCCTTTCGTGAGGACAAGGAAGTTGACCTTGCCAAGTAGGCCTTCTCACCCCATCCTTAGCCTAAATGAGAACTACAGGAATGGGCAAGGACCTCAATTATCTTTTTATGTGAAAGTTACCCATCCCCCCAGTTCATTATTTAGGTTATCACTTAATTAAGTAACTCTTAATGGGTTGTCCAGGTCACCACTTTGGGATTTATCCCCCATTGAGAGCCACTCCCCCTACTTGCAACTAGAAGACTCGATTCATCAGATAGGGTTAAGCCATCTTGCACACTAAACGGTACCACAAGAAACACATATCCCTAGCAAGACATGGACCCTCTTGCTCACAAATCACAACCATAATAATAAGTTGACAGTGCAAGGCTAGAGACCCTCTTTTCCACAATCTCAAAACATCAACCACTACCATGTGAAGCAACATGAAACTCATGCAAACACTCATGGCTTGATATGGGTTGTCCTGGTGGATCTTCCTAGACCCTGACCCCCATCCTGGGTTGTACTGGCGGCCTCACTTGATCCCCAGCCCCCATTCAAACCCATGCAAGTAAAACCATACTCCCCTTTAACCTGTGGAAGCCTACCACTACAACTTCACACAATTGACTCCCATAATAACCAATAACTCAAAATCACATTGATTTCACTGCTCAAGCACCATACTTAATGCATATAACAATCAAGCACAACCACATTTTATATAACCCATTTCACTTAACAAAACACAATATCTACTACAGTCAAAGCATTATTTCTACTTCTTTATCAATCACTTGTCTAACAATACACAAAATAGCAAATGGACTATTCCCAAAATATCACCATTATAATCTCAAACACTTAAACAATCAATTCCCAAATTTGTACCTTAGTATTATTTAGAGTCTAAAGATACTTATTCAGTCATGCTTTCCCCATTTAGATTTATTTAACTAAATAACATTTCTATTCCACGCTTTTCCCCATATTTCACTACTACATAAAATACTATATGCATAGATAGATTTATACACTCACATATGCAAACATACATATATATTACTTATATAAAAGGCCTAAAGAATCTTCCAACAAGTTATAACTAACTTTCCCATTTTCTCTAAATTACTATTTAAGAAATAACTAATTCCCTTAATTGAATACACTACCTAATAACCACTTTACCCAAAGCTAACAAATTAAAACTATTTTATTAAATAACACTTTAACCTTTTCTCTTCTATTTATTTTTTATTCATTTTCTAAATTAAATCAATTACTCTCAAGGCAAAATAATCTTTTACTATTCTATATTATATTTATATAAAAACATATATATACACACATCTATCTATCTATACACACACACACACACTTATACTAAACACCAACCCAAGAACATAGTCATCGAATTGAGTATAAAAATAACTAACTACCATCATAATACAGATTTATCAAATGATTTTATATCTATTTTAATTTCCCAAACATTTCATAGCATAATCGAATTATTGTGTGACTATTATAAATCTCTACATACCTTTCAACATACAAATATTTATACATATATACTCTCATATAAAAAAAATACGTATATATAAATATAATTGAATACCAACAATGAAACATATACCAACTACTAATGTAATGCATGAAAATTAAAATCACTACATATCGAACTCCTAATGAATGGCCAATTCACCAAGTTCCTTTTATAATCATAAGAATTAGAAGCTAAGCTCAAATGCCATCCACAAAATTGAATGTTATGAAAGAAAATAAAAGATCAAGCTTAATAGGTATAATAAAATCAAATACTAAGAATAAACTCATACACTGCAAATGTCTTAGGGTTGCAAGGCAACGACCAAGGGTAAAGAGGGAGATGGCGCACAAGAGTGGAAGGCACTATTCCAGAACAAAAGAAGTCACTGCATCAAAATTAATCTCCAAGATTGTTGCAAGAGAAATAATTTTGAGGAATGTGAACCATTTCCATCATTTAAACAGGTTCGATGATTTGTGGAAAATATTGGTGATGCTAAAAGAAACAATCTGAAAAACAATAGGCTTGTGTTATAATATCTACAACAAGACTCATAAAGAAGAATGGTCTATGAATTCGGTTTTAGAACTCCTCACAATTGAATATGCTAAAGCGATATTATTTCAAGTAGAAGCCTGAGAAGGCTTGTGCTTTGAGCAGATTAGAAAGGAAAACATGTGAAATACCTAAAGCAACAATGGAAGAATTACAATGACAAGTGCAAATGGATCTTGAATATGAAACTATTAAGATCTAGATGCATTACACGACATTCCTCTTTTAGAGTCTGTTTAACTAAAACAAAAATGGAAGAAGTATTTATTGTTGTGTTTATATATTGTTGATTTTATTGAGAGATAAAACATCAAAGGCAACCAAGACAGTCATAGTTATAGCTATCAAAGATAAAACACAACACAAAAAATGGAATCGAATTTCCAAGCATAAACAAATACAACGAATGCCAACTACGAAGTTTACCCATCAGATTTAAAATGCAGCTCATAGTGTTGAATGCCATAAGCATTACAACATACTAAAAACCTAGTAAGAATCAAGACCATAGATATGAAGCACAATACAACGTTGGTGATATTTTTGTAGAAATAAAATGCAGAATAAGGTATCATAAGTGAGAGACGTAGGATGAGAAGACAAAATCACTACCCAAAAAATTAAATTGAACACCAAAATTAATACTAGGGAAATGTCTTTTCAAAGAAGAAAATGATGGTAGCATGGGTGCACACTAACAATATTTGATAAAAAGGCTTAAGAAACTTTCAAGCAAAAGAAAATGGTAGGTGTACTTGATAGATCAATGGACTCTATCACAATATATGGTAGCCTACAAATGGATAATAGATAAAGCACTCAAATTTCCTGCTAGAAAGTCCCAAATGGATATGAATAGGCTAAGCTTTTGTATAAAAGTTAAAGACCAAGAATAGTATAGATAATAGGAATGTAGCTTTTATCAATCGAAAATCCATATATGCATTAAATTCAGAATACTCAAAGAACTTAAACTCACTCAATATCAAACATTCGATCATTTCTCACAAGGAGTACATACATACCTCTTTAGACATGAATGGATTAATGGGGTGAAGACAATCATTTCCACCTATCTTTCTCTCAAACATTGACATGAAATTGCAAATGACAATTTTGAGCTTGTGATTAGACCGTAAGTAGTCCGCCCATGGTTAATTGAAAGATTTTGTTGAAAGACACGACCAAAGCTCCCATGCTCAATTCAAATAAATAAGGCAAGCATCCTTGTGCAACCAAGATCTGGAAGAAAGAACATAGCTACTCTATCTTGGTAAACATGCATTCAAAATGGAACACAGATTAGAACCAGAAAACCGTTTTCTTAATCGCCTCCAAGAGTGGTCTCATGGAATGCTATCCACAAATGTGTAAGATAGTATATACACACACCGGCTACCCCTCCACTAGAAAAAAAAATATATATGAACCTTAAAACCACGGCTTAGGGTTTGCAAATGGAGATGAAATGGTGTGCCAAAACCGATTCCCAAAAAAAAATAGATGAAAACTCAAAAATCTCCCATAAAACACCCAATTTCCTTTTCGACAATAGTTCAGAGTTATGCATGCTCTGCATGTAAAATATTTCTATATTTTTAATTGGTTTATCTCCTTATCATTATCTTCATCCGATTTAATGTTTTTTTTCATATTAATATTTTCCCACATTTTACTTTATTAATAAAAATCAACATTACATAATAATTATCTTTATATTTAATTATAAAATCACTTTATAACTTAATCATTTAATTTAATAATTTAATTATCCAAGAGTAACATATATATTTATTTAATAATTTATTTAATAATTTACTAAACAAACAACATTATTAAACCAGTTTAATTCCAACGTGCCACAAAACAAAATTTATCAACATCAAACTTAAATATCGTGAAAGGGCCAATCATGGAGGGTCACTACAATGGACAAGTTCCAGTTGTAGCACTGCCTCCACACGTACAGCCAGATGCTCAGATGTAGGCACATATATAGAATCTCACTGTTGGGAGAGACTAGTTACAAGTAGAGATAGATCAATTGTAGTAGCAACTATAGGCCATGAAAACACAAAGAGACCACGAGGTTCAGTTGTAGCAGCAATTGGACTTACAGTTGGCTCAGGAGATTGGGTGGATGTAGTAGTTGGAGGTGGTGACAGTTGCATCACAGGGACAGACAGTGTTTGACTATTTGTATAGAGAGGAAATTATAGAGGCTACTTATTATCGTATGTATTATCATCGTGATGTCCCTCAGGCGATGAGACACCCTGATTTTTCCCATAGGAGTGGAGCACCACCTAGAGCTGAGGATCACCCATCAGTTAAGGGTGAGTCAAGAAACCACTAGGGCTAGCCGGTTTTGTAGACACTTTTTGATTATTTCCCTGATACATTTATGCATATATACATTCATGGGATCATTTTTGATAGCCTCGTGGATATTATACTTTTGATTTGATATACAAACACTAATTCAAATATTGTACCATGATAGTCATTTATATGATATATATATGAGATGATTTGGATTCAATATGTGATGTGATTTTATTTTATGCTTTATGAATGTATGGATGCATATGATATGATGGATGTTATGCTTATGCATTATGATTATGTATGGATGCAATGTGATGGATGTGCTTCTTTTATTTGTGTTTATGCGATATGTGATGATGATCTTATGATGTGATGTTATGAGATGGATGTAATGTAATACAATGGATGGGTTATCTTCTTTTGCGGCATCTTTCTATGATATGTTATGGGATGGATGTTTATGATATGATATGCTATGTAGATGATATGATGTATGGATGGATGCATTTCTTTTTGTCTACTTTTCCATGCAATTTATGATATGATGATGTATGTGTATGGATGTATATATGGATAATTCATATGTTCATGCTTATGATATGATAATGCGATGTATGCTTATGCCTAGGACATGTGTCTATGATATGTGATATGGATTAAGATGCTTAGAATAACAAATCTATGTTATCTGAAACAACTTAAATTATAATGATGATGTAATGGATTATGTTTTCTTTTATTATGATATGTTGTGATGATGCGAGATGGATGCATGATGATGTTTTTGTTGACTATCATGATACCAGGCTAGCATGGAAATAATATAGAAGAATAAAATGAATGATTTGACCATTGATTTTGAAGATTGATTCAAAAAGTCCAACAAGTCCATGATCCACTATGACTTTATTAGATATGGTGATGAGATGGATGACGATGATTCACTCATATCTTTGGATTGGGATATTTTTCATTCCTTATGTTTGATATAACACATAGACATGATGCATCATGGTATTGATAACCAAGACGGTGTTGTATCTAGTGTAATGAACTTTGACTTTGCAAACAGATAGGATAGTTCTTGTTCACACCTTGACATACAAAAACCTTATTGGAATGTAGGTTAGAAGTTTAGAATACACCACCCCAAAGCATATGCAATAGTCAACAATCTACTCCAAACAACCTCCCTACACGCAACTAAGCAAGTATGCACCAATATTATTTTACAAGAATACCCACAAGCATGACAAACAAAAGATAATGATTGATGCCCCATTCCTTTCTCTCTAAATAATTGGGAAATCATCGGGAGGTCCTCATAATGGGTCAATAAGATAAATCATAAGAAAAGATAAAAAATAAATAGTCAGTGTTATCTATATCTCTTGCTAGTTTAATTTTATCTAAGGTGATTCCTAATGTTGATGTGCATCACAAGAAGGATGCATCCTAGGACATGTTATCAAATGGTTTGATTAGGATGAGGTTTGTGATAAGTTGTTGATACAAACTCCACTGACTTGTTTACCTATGATCTAGACTTTAGATTTTGGCACTTAGGTTCTCACTTTATGACTTGCAATACTTGATTTCTACTTGTTTCACCAAAGGGTGAAGATGACATTTGATTTATTATGGGTGAAAGCTTATTGTGGGTGAAAGTGGAATGGAATGGATGGTTTTGGATTTTCTATAATATTTCAATGTTTTTGGTATTTTTAAAATTTTATGTGAATGTTTTTGGTTTTCGATCTTTTGAGGTTGTTTAGGGTTTTCCAAGGTTTTCTGAATTTTTTGGTTTTCCTAATTTTCAAATGTTTTTTGTGTTTTCTAAGTTTTCAAATGTTTAGGGGTTTTTTATGTTTTCCAAATTTTTTTATGTTTTTCTGATATTTTACGAATGTTTAGGGGTTCTCTGAGATTTTTGACCAAGAACCTAACCTAAATTACTATCCTAGGGGCCTCAGGGGCTGATCGAAGATGAGTCTTGCCTACGTTATACACGTAGAGACCACGTAGTTTGACTGACTTGACTTATTAACAATGAGATATTAACAATTGATGGAATGTCAGTTTATTATGACAGACTCCTAAAGGATTGACCTAGGGTGTCCCGGGGGCACATCAATGATGGCCTTGCCTACGTTCAAGCTCAGAGACTCATACTTCGACAAGGTTATGTTTTTGGATTTTTGATGTTTTGAACTTTTTAGGGATTTTTATGTGTTTTGGATGTTTTGGGATTTAGAATTTAGAATTTTCAAATGTTTTTGGATCTTAGTTCTATAGGATTTTGATGTTTTTGGATTTTTGATGAGATTTTATGAATGTTTTTGGGATTTTTGATGAGATGTTAAAATAACCCTAAGATATATAAGAACCTGATCCGATCCATAACGAATTACCCCAACGTGATGTGATAGACTACCTCGATATAAGTAGGACAAACTGACCTTAGGAATATGCCAAGTAGTACTAAAGGGCATATGAAACTTCACAATATCAAGCTATGATACAAACGTGGATGGGTGATGGAATAAATAAGATGAATGATATGATGGATGGATGTGATGCAAAGAATGATAGGATAAAGAGCCAAAGAATAGATGGAGGTGCTTTATTTATGCAAGCTGCCTGTTTGCCAGGTTTTCACCAAGGTACTTTCCCAAAGCACCATCGAAGTGGTTTTCACTAGAGGATGATTTTCTTTCTTTACATTTTTCAATCCTTTTTGTCTCTTTTTTTTTGGATTTTTTGTATTTTCAATTTTACACCCTTCAAGCCTAGGCATACAACTTTTTAAGATGCAAACTATTGGTCGGTTCCTGCAAGGGTTCACCTTCAAGTGTTGATAATTGGTAAGCTCTTGATCCATAGCTTGTTGTGATGACAAAGGGACCTAACTAGTTAGGTTTAAAATTTCCTTTACTATCTTGATCTGGAAGATTTTTTTGATTTTGATTTAGGACAAGATCCCCTACTTGGAAAGACCGACACTTGATCTTCTTGTTATAACTCTATTTTAGTCAGTTTTGATATACTTGCAAGTGATTAAGGGCATCAAGATGACGCTCATCCAAGAATTCTAGCTCATTTAGTTGAGATAATCTATATTCTTCATCAATGATTAGATTTTGCAATGAAACTTGCAGTGAAGGAAGCTTGACCTTGATAGGTAGGATGGCTTCTAATCTGTAGACCAAGGAGAATGGGGTTGCACCTATAAGCATGTGAATACTGGTTTGATAGGCCCAGAGGGTGAGATTTAACTATATATGCAAGTCACGACCAACTTCATTGACTATTTTCTTTAGGATTTTTAGAATGGTTTTGTTTGTAGCCTCAGCTTGACCATTTCCTTGGGGGTAATATGGGGTAGAGCACTGATGTTGGATGTCAAAACTTTGACTTAGCTCTTTCATGTCCTAATTCTTGAAGGGTGTTTTGTTGTCTGAGATAAGGGCTTGTTGAACACCATAACGACATATAAGGTAATTTAGGATAAATTTGGAAATTTGCTTTCCCATTATGTAGGTCATAGGAATGGATTCTACCCACTTGGTAAAGTACTCAGTGGTCGTGATGATGAACTTATATCCATTAGATGAGGTTGGAGTAATCTTCCCTATGAGGTCAAGACCCCACTATGAGAAAGGCCAAGGTGTGACCATTGGTTGTAACTCCAGAGTTGGAGCATGAATAAGATCTCCATGTCGTTGGCACTAGACACACTTCTACATGTATTGATGGGATTCTCTTTCCATGGTTGGCTAGTAGTATCCCATCCTCAACAATTTCTTAGCTAAAGTCATACCACTAGAATGGGAACCGCATATGCCATCATGTACTTTTGTTAAGGAAGTTAAGCATTCCTCTTGCTTAAAACATCATTGTAATGTCCCATTGATGCTTCGACGGTATAAGGTATCACCTAGGATCACAAATCAAGATGCCTTCTTAACAAAGGTCTTTTTAAGGTTGGAGGTGATATCATCTAGGAGGGTTCCTCTACTGAGGTGGGTGAATATATCATGATACCATGGGGAATCAGGACCAACAATGACACATGGAAATTTAGATTTAGGGATTTCAAAAGTTGGTACGATAATTTGTTCTACTAAGAATTCACATTGAAGGACGTTGTGTGGCATGCCTAACAATGATCCAATTGTTGCCAAGCATTTGTTGCTTTGTTGTTCGTGTAAGGGATTTTCTAAAAAGTTATATCTATGAAAAGATCCTTAAGACTTTCTACCATCTTCTTGTAAGGAGTGATTTTATCATCCTTGGTTTGGTAGTCATCATTGACTTGATTGATAACCAAATGAGAATCTCCATATATTTTTAACTCTTGTATTTGTCATTGAACTACTATCCTTAGACCTGTGATTAGGGCTTCATACTCAGCAATATTGTTAGTACATGAAAATGATAGCTTGTATGAATTTGGGATGCAATCACCTTGAGGGGTGATAAAGAGAATACCCACCCCTGATCCATGTTGGGTGAACGATCCATCAAAGTAAATTTTCCATTGATCAATTATATTGACAAGGAACACTAATTCATCAGGAAACTCAAATACCAAAGGGTTCTCTGTATAGATAGGTGCTTCCGCCAATTGGTCTGGGATCACCTATCCTTTGATTGCCTTACACTCCATATATTCTATGTCAAATTCAATCAAGATCATTATCCATTTGGCCATTCGCCTTGTGAGAGTTGTGACTGGTTGTCATTAGGTCCTATCTCTTTAGTTGAAAATGCATCAATTGTATCGATCAGATAGTGTTCAGAGGCTATATGCAATAGAAGACATCTTGACTATCTCTTTTAGATTTTTTGTGTTTGGAACAACTGAAATGAAACTTTAAACTAAGAGGCCACTAAACTAGAAAGCAGGAAATCATTTACCTAGAAATCTTGAAATAACTAAACTAGAAAGCTCGGGAAATTATTAATCTAAAAAGCATAACGATTAAACTAGAAAGCATGGAGATAATTAAGCTAAGAAGCATGAAAATTGTTGAAGAAGAAATGCTTGTAAAGAAACTATGAAACATCTAACTAAAAACGAATAACAAACTTAAGAATTAACATAAAACAACTTAACAACTTGAAACTAACAAATGAAAGTAGGTGCTCTGGAACTTCAAATAATAGAACTTAAAGATTACAAAATCAACTACAACCTACAGGATTAACTTAACAAAGCTCAATACATGAAAATAAACTTCACTCACAGTTATCATTTACAAAATGAAAACAACAAAATTAAAAATAAAATACTTATCTATCTAATCTATAGTCCCTCGAGTGGCCAGCTCTTAGGTGCTCCTACTCTTAACTCAGATCACATAGATTTTGTAACTTCAAGATTACTCCATTCAAGATGATTTCATTCACAATACTAATAACTCAGAATGAGGGAAAAACTTATTTTATTCATATTGACAGTATAACTCAGAAACATAGTGACAACATAACGATATCTCTCTATATCATTGCTTCTAATGGTTACATATTTATACAAAAATAGCTAAAAAAATCCTATAATTCAAATGGTAAAGATTACCATTGAAAAAGTCTTCAACTAATTTTAAAAAACTAATGGACTTAAGTCCATAACATAAAGTATTAAAGAGGCTCGAAGTGAACCATAAAGTCTTTTACTAGAAAATAACAAGAAAGCTACAAAAACTCGATCCATCATGCGCTCCCGAAAATTTTGACGCCTATTCTTTCGGTGCTTATCTTCAACTATATGGAATTCTACATTGAATCCAATGGTTGGGCATAATGACCTATTATGCATAATAACCTATACAATACTTAGAAACTAAACCATTATGTTAGCGCGGGTTAGCTTATTTCAATTAATTTCAGAAAATAAGGATTATACAACTTCTCACAAAAAGCAAGCAATTATTAATCCTAAAGATAATTAATTGGCAAGGTAAAGGTGACTGGAAGATATGAGGAAGGGTATTTAGTTAATTATTTTGATGAGGTTATTTTTACCTCATCATTTCTCCCCTTCCTAAGCTTGAGCAGGTCCTCCTGCTCTTTACTGTGCTCCTTGGCTTCCATTTTCCCTGTTTCTGCTTAGCTCCTAATACTTTGCACTGAGGTCATAATAATCATCTGCTTCTATGTCCAAATCCTCATGTTCTCTCAGAAAACCCTGATGAAGCTTAAACCTTGTTGTCCATCTTTCAAAAATTTTAGAGATCTAATATGTGTTGATATGTATTGCAGGGGGTGGTGAAAGAAGTAGAGGAGGTCTATACATCATGCCAATCCTATCAGTCTTTAATTGCTCTAGGATACCAGCCAAGGCTTCTTCTCTTCCATAGGACCACCTAATGTTAAGAGGTAAAATTACCTCTCTTCTCCTAAGATGCATAGGAAGAGGAGTATATCTCTCTTCACATGCATACCAAGCTCTCCCTATCAATTTCAACCCCTAATCTTGAAAATGATTATGGAATAGCCAAAGGTTATTATTGTATTTACTTTGTACAACCTCTTTAAGCTTAATGCTTAGGAACTGTGCCTTGAAAGAAAAAGGCTTCCTATGAGGATACCTCATTTGTAGTCCAACAATTTTCTCTGCATGTGAATATTCCTTTGTTTGTTCCTGCCATTGGATTTGATTGCGCATGGTGGATAAAAATGATCTCAATTGAATTTCACCAACAAAGAAATTGACATAAAAATTTGTATATCTTTCTGAGAAAAAATTATGGACAAATAATTCACATAACAAATTTTGCTAATCAGGAGTTGACTCTACAAATATTTTGATAAATTCTTTGTCATCAGGATCATGTGGCTAGTTGTTGTAAATTATGAGTAATTTCCATCTCAGGAGTTGTTCATTAAGGAACATAAAATATAGCTTGGATGGTCTTCTACAAGCCAACAATAATTCACCTATTTGACAAGCATCTTGTTTAGCTCCATACACCTTGTCAAATGATTCTTTTAACAGAACAACTCCTTTTTCAACCTGGCATTTTCAAATTTTACCTCCCTTAGAAAATAACATATTTCCATCAATTTCATTAGTAATGGAGGGATACGTACCTAGAATCATTCCATCACAGTTGGTTCAGTTTGTGTTCCTTTAGAATCCATGATAGGCTTGGTATCACTTTCCTACAAATCCTATTCTAGTTCAACAATTTTGCTCAAAGAGGCATTAAGTTCAGTTTTTTGTTTGTTCCTTTCTTCCTCAAAAGCAGTAAACATTTGCATAAAATTATTTGTTAAACCTTTGATGTGCTTATCTTGCTCAGACAAATCAACCACATGCTTTTTGCTTTCTTGATTCTACTGTCGTATTTGATAAATTGAAATTGCTCAATAATCTTGTCTTTTTGTTCCATCTGCATTTTCAAATCCACAATTTCTTGATCTCTTTTCCCTATGATTGCAGTATGTGCATCTATTTCCTCTTGCTATTGGTTGATTTGTTCCTCATTTCCTTGCAAGCGACATCTTAACTCAACAATTTCAGTTTTTAATTTTTCTAATTCCACTCCTCTCTAATTAGATTCTTCATCCCCTATATTAACAAAAAAAGGCGGATTGGAAATTTCCATATTATCATTAATTACATTTCCCTCAACACTAAATACATTTCCTTTGTTAGACACATCAAATGAACCTGGCTCAATAATTCTATCAATAAAGGGGGACAACTGTCTCACAGGATCATCCTCAATATCCACAAAATGTGGTGATTGTACCCTTTCCTCTTCTTGTTTTGTTGGAGATGACATATTTTCCTCTTCAACCCTAGGAGATTGACTAGCCTGTTTCTCACTTTCTCTTATTTCCTCCTCACCAGGCTAATTATCAGTTTGAAATATTTGTGCTTTAGTCCTAGGCTTCTTCTTTTTAGAGGTACTTCATGTATCATAAGCCACAATTTCTCTAGACTCAACAGATAACCTTTTACTTCTTTGTAAAGGATGGGTTGTTTGGAAGGTTACTTTGGTTCACCTCTTCCTCTTGCAAGGAGGCTCTTCATCTCTAGAATGTACAATTTCTACATTTTCTAATTGCTCTAGGATTTCGGACACATAGGGTAAATTTTCTGGTGCTTCGCCGCTAGGAGTTGTTAAGGTCTGCTGAGATTCAAGAGCACCTAACGCTTCAAAGGAGGGTTCTTTTAAAGATGGGGCTACTTGTTTGGATGACTCACCCTCCTCAAGAGGTCTTTCAAACTCCACATTCTCAAATTTTTGTAGGAACTTCTACCATTTCTTTTCTGGTTTCTTGAAAAAATGGTACTTGCATATCAATTGAATAAGGTCGTGGTGTTTGAGTGGCCTTGTACCTGTTGTGCAGTTTTGCACACACGCCCCACTTGGAGTAGGGACCCTCTTTTCTGGTGTCTTTGACCTTTGGTTTTATTGGACTTATCTTTTTAGGGTCTTGACATGTTGGTCTCACTTGCTTTGACCTTACCTTGAGGTTGGAATTGATTGAAATTGAGTTTTAAGCCAAGTCCAGGTTTTCACTTAACTTTGAGATTTTCCAGCTCCGGCGGATTTTCCCGGGCCCTATTTCCTTGTCTGTTTCTGGCAAGATTCTCTGAAATCCGGGTTTTTTCCTAACTTCGGGATTTTCTGGTCCTAGCGGATTTTCCCGGACTCTGCCAGAATCCCGATCTTTGTCGTTTCCCCGGTTTCTGCATTTTCGTGAAATCTGTGTTTCCGCGCATCCTGGGATTTCCCAGAATTCTATTTTGGGCTCAGGTTTCCGGATTTGTCAGAAGTGTCTTGCCGCGCATTAATGACCAAGGTACCTTTGCTCAGACGGGTATAAGGGAAGATTTAGGGCATTTCAAGCATCATTCTAAGTTCGTCTATTCTCTTGCTTTTGCTCTGGTGATTAGGAATTTCATTCGAGCTTTGAGGATCGATCTTGACTCGTGTGCATGAGGATTGTTTGGGTGCCAGTGTCTGGGTTTTTATTGCTTGGACGTGTTTACTGCGTGGTCATCTTTTCGAGCTCAAATTTCATTAGCATCGATCCATGGTATGTTATCATCGCCCTTTTGATTGCTTGCATGGTGATTGAGGGTTTCTGCATTGGGTGTTGTTAATTTTGGGTCGGCCCTTGCTTGATTTTGATTTCATGTTTATAGATTTGGGGTTTGACCCATTTTTTGTTATAGAACCCTATCATCCATGCCCTGTGAGCTCTATTTATCTGTTAGGTTGCGTATGTATCCCTTTAGATGGGGTTCTGGGCTAGATTATTTGCCTTCTTAGTGCAGAATCTGCCATATTGTGCAAAGTTAGGGTTTTCTTCGGTGTTTGGCCCAGAACGGATATTTCATTATGATTGAGCGATTTTGTCCCCGTATCACGCTGACCCCCCCCGTCCTATGGAGATTCGGGTGCTTTAGGAAAATCCTTAGTTGATATTTTAAACCTTAAGGTTTCCCCTGGTTTTAATGGCGGAGGTTTGGTTATTCAGATTAGGGCATCATTGTTTTTCCCTAGGGATTCGTCCTTTGAGAAATTTTGGGAAGTTCAAATCCTTTGCGCCCTGAGTACTGTTGATTATTGTCAGTTTCAAGACCATTAGAGCTCAGGTAGAGAGGATCTCGTGATCATTTGGCTTTTTGGTTCGCGTTTCATCATTTTTCGGGTTTCCGAGGTCCTCGCGAAATTCCGCTGCTTTCAAATTTTCCCGGTTTGGGCTTATTCCGCGGACTGGGGTTATTACCAGAACATTTTAAGCTGTCTGCAAAAATCCATTCCATTTGGATTTTTCTGGATTCCTTGTCTGGCTGTGTCCTTTTTGATGTTTCGATGATAGGACTAATGGAATGATTGTTAAATGTTTATTTCTTGTTGCCAATGAGTGAATTCCATGATTATCTTTTGATCTTTCATCCGTACTAACGATCCATTTGACTAATGATGCTTTGGCGACAGGAATCCGTCTGGGTCAGATTTCTTTGAAATTCTGCCCCGACTGGATTTTCCCGGACTGCTTGTTTTTCCGGACCTTCAAAGGATTAGCAGTTGTGATGAATTTTAATGGTTTTATATGATCTTATGCTAATCTTTGGGTTGGAATGTGCCCAGTAATTGATCACTAATGGTGTCTCTTGTGAGTGCAGGCTGAATCAAGTAAGGTTGCAGCCGGTAAATCTAAGGGTGGCACAGGAGGGTCATCCATCTCTGAAGCAGAACGGTTATGACTGGATATGAAGAGTCAGCTCCCCGAGAGCAAGGTGTCTTCTGTGTGGGCCGAGGTATCTGATACCAATGTTGGGGCCTGGAAATATGAGGAGTTCAAGCAGAGGATGGCGGAGAAGGATCTGTCAGCTCTGAGGCAGGGAATGATAAAATCTGGACTAGTGCATGTGGCAGGCTTCCCTCTGGCGGTCCAGTGTTATGAGCTAATTCTCGAGTGCGCCAGACAGTATGACTTTGATACACAGAGGGTGGTTAGTACCGAGGGAAGAGTTCTGGCAAATTTCAGTCCTGTCTCCATTGCCCAAGCTTTCAGCATGCCTGATCTACCTTCAGTGTGTGCCCTGAGTATTGACACTGCCAGAACATATTATGAGAATGAGCCCATCAAGGCTCAGCAGATAGTCAATTCATGGATGGAGAAACCCAAGTCCCATTATTCAAAGTTGCCCAAGTAGTTGCACAGGGTTAAGTTCAGATCAGATGTATATGATGCTATCACCTTCTTGAGCAGAGTGGTTGGTTTGAGGACTGCCGGGGTGCTAGAAAGCTGGATGATCCACGTGATCACCAAGATCGAACAGGGAACCAATTATCACTGGGCAGGGCTTATCAGTGCAGAAATTGACAAGCAATTGAGGAGTGTCCTAGAGACAAAGAAGTTCACTATGTCCTCTTTTGTAATGTATGTGCTAGCCATATCCTATCCATATAAGGGTCTGAATCCGAGGGGAACACTTGGACAGGATATTATTTATGAGGTCTATCCAGAATTGCATCTGGGGCATAAAGATTACAGAAGGGCTAACGATGCATTTACGATACATATCACCTGGATGCTTCAGAATGCTGAGCACATGAGGTTGTCCGACGGAGCCAAGGAGCTTATAAAGAACTACGGAGCCTGGTTCATCCAGTTCCCCACCTTCACCTACCTCAGAATTGATGGATGCTCGGTTGCTCCATACAGGTTGCCTCTGTATCCCACTGACCACATTGTTTTGTTAGAAGTTGTGAGGAAAATTTGTGAATTTGATGCCATGGTAAAGAGAGAAAAGAACAAGACAGGTTTTGGTGGAGACTTCCCTCTTAGGATCGGTGTGGCAGAAATGTGCCCTTCTATCCAATTGGCCCATACTGCAGGAGAAGAACTGGCAGCATATGGTTTCTCCTTCCATTCCAAAAGGATGAACTTTGACATAACTGGAGAAGCACAGAAGAGGGCCACCAAGGAATACAGGCATAAGGATGACCTAGAGGATTATTGGGTCAATATCAAAGATGACCTTGAGGCCAGAAAAAAGAGATACTCTAGGCTTCCTGTGGGGGCAATTAGGCAGTATAATGTTAAGTTGATTCTGGATCAACTGGATGATGACGGAAACCTGGTTCAGGACCACGCCTATGAGGCTATAAAGGACAGGCTAGTCGGGGATATCAATTGGAATGAGAATGAAGTTACAGAGTTGGAAGAATTAATGGCTCCCGTCATGAAATTCACCTCATCTTGGTAAAACATAAAATTTGGGAATTGGAGAGTGTAAAGGTAACTTGTACTTTTGAATTGATGGGGAATCTCAATCCCATGTCTACTTTTGAGAAATCCGGGGAAGATGACCCCAAAGGGAAAGCTGTAAAAACCTCGCCGTTCAAGATAAAGGTCAGAGGTCCTAAGGAAGGTGAACCTGAAGCGAAAAGGAAACCAAAAGGAAAAAGGGGATGGAAGACTTTGACAATTAGCAAGTCCTCTGATGAGGAGGAAATAGAAAAGGCAGAAGAGGAGGATGCTCCTCCACCATCGAAGAAGACAAGAACAATAAGGACTGCAAAGAAGAAAGGTCAGGATGCTTCGGGTGACGAGCCCCCTATTGTAGATGTGGAAAGCTCAGGAGGGAAGAAATCTAAGGTCTACACAAGGAGATCCAGGACTCCCTCTCCAAAAGACACTGTGCCTAAGATAGATCCTCTGCCAAAAGTACCAACCGCAGAACCATCCAAGCCTGTTTCTCCTCCACCAAGCGCACATGAAGAGGAAATTCTGGAGGAACATGAAACTAGCGGAGAGGTGGAGCCCTTCAAGGAGGGGACTCTCTTTGGTGAGGCAGTGGAGCTCGAAGTAGAGGAGGTTGAGAAGCTTCCTTCTCCCCTGGTGCAGTATGAAGATTCTTCAGAGAATGGCCTGGGTAGCGGATCCCCTGAATAGAAAGAAAATATCCCTGCTAAGACCCCATCACCAGTGCATCCAGAGGTGGAACTTGAAGAAGTTGATCAAGGTGAGCAGCTTCCAGAGAAGGAGGATGATAAGGAAACTACGGAGGAAGAGGAAAAATTGACAGAGCAGCCGGAGGATGTCAGAACAGAAGAAATCCGGGTAGACCCTGCAGCCCCGGACTGGCTAGAAAAAGAGCTTGCAAGGAAAAAGCAAGTGATTGTTGAGGATACTCCCTTGGACTGGGATGAAATGCTATCAAAGATTGGAAAGGGGAAGAAAAGGAAGGTGGCCAAGGTGGTTTCAAAGGTGGAAAGGGTTGAAACCCATAGTAGGGTTATCCACATTGCCACTCCTGCCACAGACAAAATGAGAGAAGATGTTACAAGTCAGGATTATAATGTGCAAACGATCAACCTTGGACCTGCATCCATGGAGCAGGATATAGAAGAGTTTGAAGGGTCCAGTGCGGTAATTGTTGACAGATTAAAGAGGGAGACTCAGACCAAGCGTGAATTAAAGAGGGAAAATGAAAGATTAAGGAAATGCTTGGAAGAGGTCATGAAGCCTTTGCAATCCCTCCATCCTTCTTCTTCTGCTACTCCCGGATTTCTGCCCAAAGAAACAATATCCAGAATTGAGAGGATGAAAACTTTAGCTCAAGCTACAATAGATTGGCTGGTGAGTGTGCAAACGAAAGGAGATGATACCATCAGGGACATTCTTTCAGTTGGAAAGGATGCAGTCTGAGCTAAGGAGCTATTAGAGCATGTACTGTCCCAGGACAAGGATGACATGGATCTCCTGTTGCAGAAATCAAGAGTTGTCATGGGACATGGTAGGAATCAATTGCTAGCAGATGGAATCCTTCCTTCCTCCAGGTTGGATGAACCTTGGGAATGGTTCGAGGCATTGCAGATTAGGCAGAAGGCCATGAAGAAGATTTTGAAAAGAAAGAAATTAATTGATGGGGATCTCACAATAGTATACGATGGATGCATTGCATTCTTTGAGGTGATGACCAGCAGGAGGAAGATAGCCCCGAAATACCTGAGTCTTGAGTAGCTAAAGGAATGGTGGCATGAGGTTTATGCCCCAGATGCAGAAGGAGTTGTAACCTGCCATCAGCTTGATGATGCAGCCACCTACTTGGCGGTGATGGATAAATATCTGGCCCACAAGGAAGATTGGGATAAAACTGTTGAACGGTCCAAGGATGAGATTGATGCTATTAAATGCCGGCTTAGGGTATTACCTTTGCCACCTGTCACTGAGCTGGATGGAACATTCTTGAGGGTGCAGGGTTCGTCTGGAAAGAAAGGATAAGGGAAGTAGCAGTTAATGCTTATTTTGAGATTTGTGCTTCCCTATTATCACGGGGCATGCATTGGATGGGACTGCATTGAAGACTGTGTCAAGGCTGACCTGGATGATGGCATTTAATGTGTGCCTTTGTTTAATTTTTCTTCCTTGGCCGACCTGTTTTGGCAGTTTTTTGTAAAAATGTTTGGCTGGGCCGACATATCTTGGGATTTGTTATAAATAGGCATTCTTGCCTCATTGTAAGAGTTAGACATTGGTTAGCTAAGCAGTAATAGAGATAAGCAAGAGCAATAGTTAGAATTATTTAGTCTTTTCCTTGAAGCAAATATTGTATCATAACAGTTGAATTGTTGCAGCATTTTGGTGATTAATACAATTAAAGACATTGTGGTTTCCCTGGTGAAATCTCTTGTGTTATTTCATCTTGCATGGTTCCTTTGTTCTATCTTTCAAATTGCTTGGAAATCTAGGGTTTGATGTTCATAATTAAATAGTTTCAGTTGGATGCGTGATGTTTATAATTTCATATTTGGAATGTTTGTAGCTATCTCTGGTCTATACTCCCAATAACTATCTAATTGTAGTAGGCTGGTAAAGTCAACCTGGACCATATATTCAATGTGCTTAAGTTCGATTGTAGATGAATGTCTATGATTTGAAGATCTGTATTCCCTAGAAGATTGCACCGTTCTTGTAAGATTGCTTTGTGGGTTGATCAAGAACTGGTTATTTGAGATAGGTCCATTCCAAATATCTGTTATTTACATTGTTTATTCTAGGAGTAGTTTAGATTCTATTACATCCTTGCACCCTTATCTTTTGCTGTTTCTTTATCATTTGGTTAGATTTAGGATTAAAGATCATTATATTGCAAGATCTGATAAACAGGAAGATACAGTTTGCTTGTAGTAAGGTCCAATTGTGATTACCAACATTTCACATTCTATCTGAGTTGTTTATGCATTGTTATGACCTAACACCCGAGAGACCTTGGGGTGATTTTCAGTAATTTATTGTTGAAAATAACCTTTCAAGAGAGATAGAATATTGCATTTTGTCTGAGTTGTTGCTGTGCAGAAAATACCATCAACAGTACCAATTTTATCTTTTTCTATCATACTAGTAACTGAATCACACAAGAATGCTAGCAAATTAACCCTAAGAGAAGGGTCTTCGACACCATGGCACAAATGGGTAAGCATTCAAAAAGGGGGACCTACTACCATTGCAACTTGTCCTTCATAGGTAAAATACTTAAGTATCCAAGCTACGACAGTTCTCCAAGGTTTTGGGATAGACATTCTTTGGAAACCTTTAATTTGTCCTCTTGGACTTATAGTTATCAAAGGTTGAGGTTCACCTTCTCTATGAAACAATTCTACCATCCTCTGATAAGTAATATTTGTAGTTTCAGTAAAATTAATGCCTCTATTCTCAAGACTAGAGAGATAGGAAATGATTTTTGGACTTACTCGAAAATGCTTGCCATGCACCATAGTTTGTCTGTCTACAAATTTTTTTGCAAATTCCTTTACTAGCTGCTTGATATGTCCCTCAAAATTCTTCATAAATTCTAGCCACCCAAATTTTTGAAATAGGCCTACAATGTTGCTCAATGCTAACAATTTATCCGCTGAGGCTGGTTCAGACTTCTTTTTAGCTCCTCCCATTCTATACTTCCCTTGCTGCTCTACTAAATTTTGTAGAAATGTTGTGACACTCAACTTGTTTAAACAATTGAATTGCAGATGGAAGGAAATGTAATTTTTGATATAACTGATGGAAGAGGAATTAATTGTCTTACTTGATATTTATTGTATAATCATGATGATTCTGCATGGGAAAATGAGAAAATATTGTCGTACTTCAAGCGATTGCGTGATAGTATAATTTACTAAATTTGGAAAAGGAATGGCTCGTGCCAATTAATTAATCTTTATTCAAAATAATTACCTACTTTAAGCAAAAAAATTGTACATACCTTATGTCCTATCATTAAATTGAACATCACTTACCTTTTTCTGATTAACAAGATAGTTACACGATTTGGCGAGGATGGAGGTGAATTATTATGATGTGGATGGGACAACTAACTAATGGCAGAATTATTATGATGGAAAAGTTGTCATAATAATTTTAATTATTATGAAAAGATATGGTAATGTAGGTGAAATGACAATGGAAGGTGTGGATTCCAAGGTGATGACAAAATTTGAGTAATGGGCATGTGCAGAACTTTTGGAAAAATTAAAGCAAGGAAAATAATTTACAAAAAATTGGGGCATCATTGAAAGATGCAGCTGGGGTGAAGGATGAAAAGTTCTGGAGCAAGCTAAGAGATGCACTCGGAGCGAAAAAAGTTAAGTGGCAAAGTTTTGGAGCATCATTGAGAGATGTCGTCAGAATGCAGCAACGAATTTTCTAGAGCATCGTCAAAAGATGTAGCCAGAGCAGCAACCCAAAATTTTTTGGAGCATCGTTGAAAGATGCAGTTGGAGCAACAATCAAAATTTTTTGAAGCATTGTCAAAAGAAGTCACCGGATGGAAGAAATAGCAAAATTTTGGAGCATCGCTGAAAGATGCAGCCAAAATGCAACAAGAAATTTTTTGGAGCATTGTTGGAAGATGCAACCAAAAAAAGGAAGAACAGTATAGGACTTTGGATGTTGACTTTCTGAAGCATCGTTGAGAGATGCACCAGAATGCAGGAACAAAACAAGGAATGCACAAGTCAGTTGTGTAAGTTACGAAGCATAACAACAGTCGAGCCAACAAGTTCTGAAGCACCACAACAAGATCCGCCAGAATTTGTGTTTGATGAAAAATGAAATCCTACAAAATATAAACAAAATTTAGCCAATTCCAAAGGATGAAGAATTTGAAAGAAATGCTCTAAAATAAAGTAAATTCATACACATGCTCCCCTTTTCTTTTTTTGAATAAAGCAACAAAAATAAAAACTATATTGATTCTACCATAGCAGAGTCAATGCATTGGATTTCTCCCTACATTTCTACCATTTTTATAAATTCTTCTTTATTAACAGGTTTATGGTAGATACATAATTGATGTCCATTAACTAGGAGAGTTCAAGTATCACCATCAATGGGATTGAGCTGTACTGCGCCATTTGCAAATACCTTAGAAATTTTGTATGGGTTGAGCCAATGAGTTCTAATTTTTCCCTGGTGATCCTTGTATCTAGAATCGAACAACGGTGCCTTATCTCCATTATGGAATTCTCTTTCCTTGATATGCTTGTCATGCCAGACTTTGCGTTGTTGTTGCACCAGCTCAGTTTGATGGATGACATCCAAACAGAGTTCATCCAAATCACTAAGCTGTAAGACCCTCTCTACTTGGGTTCATTTAAGATCTATACCTAACTCCATGGTTGTCCTTAGAGTTTGGAGTTCAAAATCAATGGGTATAAGAGGTTTCTTTCTGAAAACTAATTCATATGGACTAAAACTGGTGGTTGATTTCCATGTTGTGTTATAAGCCCAGATGGCTTCAGGTAATTTCCTAGCCCAGTCTTTCCTTCCTAATGAAACTATTTTTGTTAAAATCAGCTACTTGTTCTTCCCTAGCAACTCGTAGAGCTTGAACTTCTTCCCACTTAGTCAGATAATCGGTACAAATCAGAATGAACTCTATTCCTTGTGAAGTAGGTTCTATAGGACCAATAAAATCCAATCCCAATTTCTCAAATGGTTCAAGGACTACCTGAGGTTATAGGGGAATTTCATTAGATGTAGTTGGTCTCCCTACTCTTTGACATTCATCACAACAATTAACATATTTCTTGACATACTTATGCATAGAGGACTAGTAATACTTTGCACCTAAAATCTTATGGGATGTCCTCTTAGCGGAATAATTTCCTCCCGAAGGATCATCATGGAAAGCTCAAAGGATACTATAGGTCTCATTTTCCCTAGCACAACATCGTAGAACCATATCAGGTCCACATCAAAATAGAATCCCGTTGATCCATTTGAAAGGGGCGCTTTCTCTGATAAGGCATTTCTTTTGTATTGATCTAAAATCAGGTGGTACTTTTGAGGTGGCCAAGTAGTTGGCAATATTGGAAAACCAAGGAGTTTTAGTGGAGATGGAAAACATATTTTCATCTGGGAACTCATCTTGCACCAGAGCACAATCACCATTATCTTGTTTAATTCGGGATAAGAAATATGCAACTACATTGAATTTTCCTAGTTTGTCAATAATTGTTACGTTGAATTCCTGGAGCAGCAACAACCACCGTATTATCCTCCCATTCACCATAGGTTTATTCATGAGATATTTGATGGCTAAGTGATTTGTATACACCATTACTTTGTATCCTATGATGTAGTGTCAAAATTTCTTAAGTGCATGTACAACAACTAGAAATTCCTTCTCTATGGTAGTGTAATTTTGTTCAATGGAAGTCAAGTTTTTGCTTATGAAATAAATGGCATCTTTACCCCCGTTCCCATCCTCTTGTCCTAATACTGCTCCAATAACATCATTAGATGCATCAACATAAATATGGAATGAAAGGTTCCAATTAGGTCCACGAAGGACAGGAGTAGAGATGAGTTTGTCCTTAATGATTTCAAATGATGACTGACACTCAGGTGTCCAGACGAACTCTACATTCTTCTGGAGAAGGGAAAACATAGGGGCTGCAATCTTGCTGATTTTTTCTATAAATATTTGATAGTATCTAGCATGCCCTAAGAAACTTCTAACATTAATCTGGGTTTTTGGAGTCACAAGTTGTTGTATCACTTCAATTTTCTTAGGATCAACTTTTATTCCTTTGGCTGAGATGTGATGTCCCAACACTATTCCTTGTTCTACCATTATCAGACATTTTTCATGGCTTAGGGAAAAATGATGATCCTCACATCGCTTCAACAGTTTGTCTAGATTTTGGAGGGCTTCATCAAAAGTGGACCCATACATAGTGAAGTCATCCATATAAACTTCCACACACTCATTCACCAACTCAGCAAATATGCCCAGGACAACTCTCTGAAATGTTGCAAGAGCATTGCATAGCCCAAAAGGAAGAACTCGATATGCAAATATTCCCTAGGGTAAAGTAAAAGTCATTTTATCCTGGTCTTCTGCTGCTACCTGTATCTGATTGTATCCACTGAATTTGTCTAGAAATGAGAAATATTTTCTCCCAGCCAAGTTATCCAAAACCTAGTCTACAAATGGTAGTGGAAAATAATATATGTGGGTTGCTTTTTTAAGTTCCCTATAGTCGACGCATACTCTCCACTTCCCATTTTTCTTTGTAACCACAACCAATGATGAAACCCATTTACTATTAGAAATGGGATAAATAAATCCCATTTGTAGGAGTTTCTCAATTTCAATTTTAACAATATCTTTCAAGGAAGGATTGAGTCTCCATTGTGGTTGGAAAATAGGTCGAACATCCTCGGTGTAGATATGATGACTACACACACTTGGGTGTATTCCTCTCATATCTGTGTAGTCCCAAGCAAAAGCTTTAGATCTATTCACTAAGATATTGAATAATTTGTGTTCTTCTGGATCGGTCAACCAGTTGTTAATGTTTAAAGTTTTTCCTGGAAGCAGTATAATGGCTTTAACACCTGGATGGTTGGATGCGATAGTGTACATTGGTCTTGTCAAAGTTTTAAGGGGACAACTATGAGGTATGGTTCTATGAATTCTGGAAATGTCTTCAAAGAAATGGTCTATTTTTGGAATAATATTTGCTAGAGGACAAGGCAATCCCATGAAACCGGTGTTATCAAATTTAGTGTGGTCTATGTTGATGGGTTGTCCTAGGATCTCTTCTATTTCCAACATCTCCTCATCACTTGAATCCATGGTAAGATTTTCCATGTTTTCCAATTCATCCTCCAATTATTCAATATGTTGTTTGATGACTACCATGGGTAGTGAAGCTAAATGTTCTTGTCCATTAGGACCTTCTGGTTCATCCACCCATACTTTATTATATTTAATAGGCTTGGCAGGAGGATACAAGAATAAGTGTTTGCTATCAAGACCATGTGAAATGGTCATTCCTCCCTCTCTGTAATCAATTTTGGCTACAACTGTAGCCAGCCATGGTCTTCCTAGAATTATTGGATAAATATCTTTGGGTGTAAGGGCTAAATTATTTGAAAGTCCACCAGATATTCCCATCCATCAACCTTAACAAGAACATTCTCGATGACGCCCTTGGGAATGGCTATGGATTGTTTTTCCATTTGCAAGACTGTAGTTGTTGGGCATAAATCAATGATCCCCAACTTTTCCATTACATCAACAATCATTACATTAATGGTTGTTCCCAGGTCCACCAGTGCATTAGGTATTACTACCTCATTGATTGTTACTATTATAAGTGGACTACCTGGGTCATCATATTTTAGAGCAATGGTTTTTCCAGCCAAAAATTCAGCTAGATAACCATTTATATGAACAATATTTATCCATTTTGGTTTCCTACCCAGAGTTTTGATACACAATTTTTTGATCAGTTGATTTAATTTAGGGGTCTCTTTAATTGCTTGTAGCAAAGGAACCTCAATTTGTAGCTATTTGATTTCTTGTATCAACACAGTTTCGGTAGGCGTGGAAATTTTTGGAGTATCTTTCACAATGGTTGGATTCAGACACTCCAAAAAAGGCACTTGAGTTTGTTCTTTACGAGAGGAATCCTTTAGAGAATCAGTTGGAGACTAAGCCCCTCCTCCTGAGGTAGGTCGGAAGCTCCAGCTGGAGATGGCACAAAAGTCTTGGCTTGGGTACTAATTGGGTCTTTCTCTAAAGATGTGGAAGATGTTTTAGCTATCTAAGTAGAATCTTTAATAGGCTCATCTAGGATTTCAACTATGGTCGGCTGTGGAAGTATTTTTCTCGACCTTAACTATAGGTTTCCACAATGAATAGCATTCAAATTAGTCACATTTTTTTGTTCCATATAATACACCAGAGTATTTTGATGGTTGTTCTTTGGATTAGGAACAGGCTGCTCCGGAAGTTGTGGTTGATTAACTTGCTCATTTTGTTGAGTATTTTGGGGAGTTGGTAAAATATTTTGTTGTTGATTAGGAATCTTTCTAGGACCGTTATAAAACTGATTCTGAGGTTGATTCCATCGAGGAGCAGGATTTTGAGGATACCATTGTTGTTGAGTCTGATTGGGCCATTGAGGTTTTCCCCAAGACTGATTTTCCCATTCAGGTGGTCCCCAAGGGAAAGTTCCCCAATTAGGTGGTGCCTGAGGCCAAGGTGGTGCCCATTGATTATTATTCCAATTGGGTTGAGGTGTCCAGGTAGGGTTTGAATTTTAGCCATAAGAAAAATTTCCTCCTATTCTTTGATTTACCAAATTGATCTCTTCCTCAACCAGAGATGTTATTTTCTTAGAATTCTTGATGGCATTCAAAATCTCACACTATTCAGTGGGATGGCTCTTCTCACAAACTTGAAAAACATCAATTTTTTCAATTTTTTCCAAAGGGCATTCCCTTAACAGATGTTTGTTTCGACACCTAGGACAGTAGATGGATAAGGTCTCAAAATTTCATGTTTTCACATGTATTCCATCCAATGTTGTATTTAATTGAACAAGAATGTCAGTTTTAAGATTGGCTAGCTCCTCACATAGTTTTCCTATCTCATTGGAACCTTTAAAAAGAGTAGACTTTTGGATACCTCCTCGAGTACGAGAGAAATTCTAACATAATTCAGTGATATCATCAAGTCCTAGTTGGGACACGTCTCCTCTTCCCTTTAAATCTAAGCTCCTTTGAGCATCTTCATCGAGACCTTTGAGCAATATGGTCTTCAGAATCTCTAGACTTATGGCTTCTTTGCCACATCGTTTAGATAAGAAGATAAATCTATCTAGGTAATCTTTTAGGCTTTCGTCTTCATTTTTCCTTAGCTTAAACAACTCTTCTTTCCTATCACTAACTCTACAGTAACTTTTGTATTTATCTAGGAAGGTAGACTCCATGTCATCCCAAGAGGTTATCTACCCTAAAGCTAATCCCATGAACCAACGCATTGCTAAGTCTTTTAGAGTAGAGGGAAAAAGCTTTAGTTTTTGATTATCAGTCTTGTAGTCATATGTCTAACACAAGACTTTAAACTCAAATAGAAACTAGTCAAGGTCTTTAGAAGACAAACCACAGAAGGTTGGAAAAAAGGTTGGAAAAATATTTTTCATAGTCATCTCGTCATCTGCATTGATAGCGATAGGATAAGTGAATGTGCATGGCGGTGGAGGGTTAACAGCATTTCTACGGTCACCCATGATGTTGAAGGGGATTTGTTCCTCTTCAAAAGTTATCTCAAATGGGCAAGGCTCTAGGGTTTGCAAAGGAATACGCTCCTCTACAACTATGTGTTCTCTTTTTGGGGTATGTGGGAAGGTCTCAAGTTGACCTGCTCGATCAATTCTTTAGTAAGTTCTTGATTTGAAACTTCTTCCTCCCTACTTGTGGTTGGTATGTCGTTTGGGGGGGTTTTGGTATGAATCTTCTGTGAGGGCCTCATTTCCTGACCATGCAGAAAAAGAATCCTTAGAACTATTTTTGTTCCCAAAAGAGGTATTCAAGGTATCTCCTACAAACACTAGAAAAGGAAGGTTCCCCGACAACAACACCAAAAAGTGACAGGCTGTCATTAGGTCCTATCTCTTTAGTTGAAAATGCATCAATTTTATCGACCAGGTAATGTTCAGAGGCTATATGCAATAGAAGAAATCTTGACTATCTCTCTTAGATTTTCTAAGTGTTTGGAACAATTGAAATGAAACTTTAAACTAAGAGGCCACTAAACTAGAAAGAAGGAAATCATTTACCTAGAAAGCTTGAAATAACTACACTAGAAAGTAGGAAATTATTAATCTAAAAACAATAATGATTAAACTAGAAAGCATGAAGATAAATAAGCTAAGAAGCGTAAAAATTGTTGAAGAGGAAATAATTGTAAAGAAACTATGAAACATCTAACTAACAACGGATAACAAACTTAAGAATTAACATAAAACAACTTAACAACTTGAAACTAACAAATGAAAGTAGGTGCTCTGGAACTTTAGATAACAAAACTTAAAGATTACAGAGTCAACTACAACCTGTAGGATTAACTTAATAGAGCTCAATACATGGAAATAAAATTCACTCATGTTTATCATTTACAAAATGAAAACAATAGAATTAAAAATAAAAGACTTATCTATCTAATATACAGTCCCTCGAGTGGTCAACTCTCGGGTGCTCCTACGCTTAGCTTAGATCACATAGACTTTGTAACTTCAAGATTACTCCATTCAAGATGATTTCATTCACAATACTAATAAATTAGAATGAGGGAAAAACTTATTTTATTCATATTGAAAGTATAACTCAGAAACATAGTAACAACATAACGATATCTCTCTATATCATTTCTTCTGATGGTTACATATTAATACAAAAATAGCTAACAAAATCCTATAATTCAAATGGTAAATATTACCACTGAAAAAGTCTTCAGCTGATTTTAATAAATTAACAGACTTAAGTCCATAACATAAAGTATTAAAGAGGCTTGAAGTGAGCCATAAAGTCTTTTAACAAAAAATAACAAGAAAGCTACAAAAACTCGATCCATCATGCACTCCTTAAATTTTTGGCGCCTATTCTTTCGGCACTTGTCTTCAACTATATGGAAGTCTGTGTTGAATCCACTAGCTGGGCATGATGACTAATTATGCATAATAACATGTACAATACTTATAAACTAAACCATTATGTCAACGCAGGTTAGCTTATTTCAATTAATTTCAGAAAATAAAGATTATACAACTTCTCACAAAAAGCAAGAAATTATTAATCCTAAAGACAATTATTGGCAAGGGAAAGGTGACTGGAAGATATGAGGAAGGGTATTTAGTTCAATATATTGATTAGGTTACTTTTACCTCATCAAGTTGCTTTGGATAACAGGTATTTCAATGGGTCGATCTTTGCAATAAGCTTGATTTGATGTGATAGCATGTAGTGTCCGAACTTTTGTGAAGAAAAAACCAATGTTAAGCATGCTTTATCAATGGATGAATAGTTCATTTCGTAGCCCGCTAAGGTCCTACTAATGTAATAGATAGCTCTTTCCATTTCATTTTCATCATGTTGTGCTAGAAGAGCACCTAGCGTTGCTAATGTTGTTGAGATATATAAGATCAATGGGTTGTTTGGTATCAACGATATGAGCACTGGAGGTGTCAATAAGTAGTCCTTGATTTGTTGAAAGGATTTATCACACTTCTCATCGCACTTATAAGTTATTCCTTTATGTAGAAGATGAGAGAAAGGATGGATCTTGTTTGATAATTGCGCTATGAACCTTCGAATGGACTTCAACCTTCCTTGTAACCCTCTCATCTATTTTAACATTTGTGGTGGTTCCATGTGTAGGATGGCTTTGAATTTTTTTGGATCAATTTCTATCCCTCTTTGTGATACAGTGTAGCCAAGAAGCTTCCCTGATGTAACCCCACAGACACTTTTTTTGGGTTTAGCCGTACCTTATACTCTTCAAGCCTATCGAAGGTGGGTCCCAATACCTCTATGTGCTCACTCCTTTTCTTTGATTTGGCTAAAATATCATCCACATAGTCTTTGACTATTTTTTGGATCATGTCATGAAAGAAGAGGTTCATTTCTCTTTGATAGGTTGCTCTTGTGTTCTTCAACCCAAATGGCATCATGTTCCAACAGTATATTCCCCATGGACAAGTGAATACAATTTTGTGTTGATCCTCCTTGGTGATCATGATTTGATTCTAGCCTTAAAAACCATCCATGAGTGACAATATTTCATGCCCAATCTTTAAATCAGTGATGATGTCGATGTTAGGCAGAGGGAAATAATCCTTCAGGCATGCCTTGTTCAAGTCTCTAAAATATGTGCATATCCTGATGCCCCTAGTAGGTTTTGAGACTAGTAATAGGTTGGAAACCCACTCAGGATAATCAATCAATCAGATGAATCCAAAGTCCAAAAGCTTTTGTAAATCAAGTTTTACCAAGAGTGTTAATTGAGGGTGCATCTTTCTCAATTTCTACTTGATTGGTATAGCTTTACGATAGACTACTAGATGATGCACAACTACTTCTGGATCAAGCCCTGGCATATCTGTGTATGACCATGCAAATTTGGCTCTTTTCTCTTTTAGGAACAATGCTAGGTTTTTATGTTCATCTAACAAGGATTCGACATAGAAGTTATCTTGGGTGCTTCTTTTATTCCCACATTGACTAGAGTGGCCTTTTTTGCTAGCACTGCTGACTTTTTTGGATGCATTGCACTAAGGGGGAGATTGAATCCCTCATCCTTGGGTGCCTCAGAGAGGTTTTCACCCTTGAATGCATCCTTTCTATTTACTATTGTAGGATTGGAAAGTGCCATAATGTGGTTTTCACTTAAATATTTGCATGTTAGTGTTGATGTGCCAAATTGACCTACAACATGCAGGTAAGATAAAAGTAAAAATATCTCACCTCTCTTAAAGAGACAATCAGTAATCAAATTAATCACCTCCCAAGGTCTTTGATGTTGGTTCACAACGTTGTTGTTTCACGAAGTGGTCAATATGGCTGTAATGTTCAAGGGGCCTACTGGTTTTGAGCTTCTGGATTGTTACAAGATCAAACATCTATCTAAACCTACTTTAACCAGGTTTTTTTAAAAGAAATAGATAAAGATAGATCAAGGTTTTCAAACTGAAAAGAATGTTGATTCATTCAACTAATCAGACTTGTTACCTTCCAAGGAATTCCAAAACTAGAATTGCAAAATAAAATTAACTTGTAATTGATTCAAAGTTTCATTCATTCACAGTGCAAAATTTAACAGTAGATTGAAAATCATCATTCAAACAAAACATAAGATAAAATTTCATTCCTTGTAAGCTTTTCAAATCAAATGATTAACCCAAAATGAATACCATTCTAGAGCATAATATAAAGTAGGTTTAAATCTGGCTGCTCCTACTATTAATGAAACAGATAAGCAACATTTACAAATTTGGAAAGATCACTAGTGTATAGAAACCCATGTCTTTAAACTATCTCCATCTATGCTAAGAAAATCAAGAAGATACATCACCTCCTCTTCCTGCTGAACTGTAAAAAAAGAAAAAAACGTCTAACCTACTTCCAAAACCCTAACTCACTTTTTCTAACCTTCATTCTACTACCTCCTGAATCTTCTTCACCTTTCTTAACCCTCCTCTAACCTACCTCTAACTCTTCTAACTCTTCTTTCTAACCCTTACAAAAGAGGCGAAACGCCATACTTATAAAATGCATTAGATGTGTCGGCCCAGTTTAGGGTTTACAATGAGTCGGTCACAGAACACGTCGACCCTAGAAGAGTTCGAAACAAAGTCAAACATGCATTAAATGCAAGGGCACCGACCAAATTGGCCCAGGATCTCACTCAAAACTCAGATCAAAATGCATGAAGAAGAGGCAAAGCGAAACGATGAGGAAGCATGACTTTCGACAAGTTTTGTATTAACTGTGTTCTCCACCTCGCCCATACCTTGTTCCATTTTAGCCTTCGTCATCACGAATGTCCTCTGCAAGCCATTCACAAGTGGCATAGGCGAAACCCTAGATTACCATTTAATAGCATCAATGTTATTTTTCAGCTGTCTCATCGCATTGTCCCAGTCTCTCTCAACCATTCCAGTTGTTGCCTTGCTAAACTCAGCCTGCATCCATCAAACACCAATGTGAGAATCCAAATGTTGACAACATTTCATCAAAGTGTTAGCTCAAAATCATGATAAAACCATTAAATTAGCCATTAGGCATCAACACTGGATCATCAAAATGAACATAAGCAGCATACAACAGTGAAATTCATCAAGCAAAAGCAATATATGTTTAAGCATTCATCATTAGATTCATCAATTTTACCAAATTTCCTTGTTCCACAACACCTCCCAAAAAATCTAGAAAAATCCATCCAGACTGGAATTCTGTGGATGACTCCGAACTCCACACTTCAGAAAATTGAAGGAAACTGGGAAAATCTGACCACAACAAAGAATTCTACAGTAGGCATAAGGTATACCAATAGATCACTCGAATGAAGAAGGAATGCATATAACATTTTGAAATTCATCAAAATAAGCATGGACTATCAAGCACTCATCACCTAAATCATTCATGTGTCAACAATTTCAAGTCACTCGAAGCTTGGCAGAAAATCCAGAAAAATTTGGCCAGACAGAAATTCCGCGAAGAGTGCAAAACTTCAAACACCAACACATTTTTGGGAAACTGAAGGAATCCAGGAAAATTTGGCAAGGCAGGAAAATCCCGAGGTCGACAGAAAACCCGAAAATTGACAATCCAACACGAATTCGCTCAAATTGACCGAAGGTCACAACTTTGAGGACCCTGGCACATAAATCATTTAACAAGAGCCTCCTACAGATCTTCTTCAAATCCTAGGCTCATTCGAAAACAAATCAAGATGAGATAGTGACGCCTAGGCATGAAACCCTAGATTTTAACCATAAACGCACAGGGCAGGCCATGAAATGCCCAAACACACAGGAATTTGAACTCCAAGCAAGACCATAACATTTTAAAACATAATAGGATTGAACATCCAACTCAAGAGAACACAAATGATAAAGCAAAATGGCATAAAGCTCCAAAAATTGACCAAACTCGGAAACCCGATGGCCAGGCGAAAATCCAAAAAAATCCAACCCAGGCAGCATTCCGCGAAGGCCAGAAATCTTTGAACTGCAGCACATTTTCGGGCGATCCGGACTTCGAGCGCAAACCTAGAAAATCTGACCGGGGCAGACAATCCTAAACTGGCTGAAAAACCCGAACTTCACAATGAAACCAGAGTTTGAAAGAAAACTGGAAAAATTCAAATGGACCGGAAAATCCCGAACCAGGGTAAAAACCCGAACCTCACCTAGAATATAAGATTTTCAATATGCAACCTAGGGAAAACACTTGTGCAAGCAAGATAAACATATTAAGCACATGCCAAGGTAAAGCAAAACCCCAAAATCGAAGGGGGCAAAACACAAAGAGAAAAAGTAAAAGAGGGTCCCATTTTAATCAAAAATTAAAATGGGGTGGTTATGCAAGGCATAACAATTGGTGACTTGGCTAGAAAAATGGTTTAACCATTTTTAGGAAACTAAGGGATTCAGTTACCCAGAACTTCTAGTTTATGGACATCACAATTCTAGTTAGGTTAGTCTTAGTAAACAAGGTTGAGCTAGAATCTCAAATGTAAATCAACACTGGCTACCCCTGAATCTATGTGTGTGCTTGATGGTGCATCACCTTTTTATAAATTTTTCCTCATCTTTTGAACAATTGTGCGTAAGATTTGAACTACATGAGTTGATTCCCTTTAACTATTATGCAATGATATCCTAGGCATTGCTCCGCTGCCAATCAAGCGTCCATAGCTCTGATGGAGATACCTCTAGTTTTCTCACAACATTGCTCTACTGCCAATCAGGCATCCATAGCCCCGGTAGAGATACTGGAATCACCCATTCAGTATTGAGTTTTCTTTTCTTAGATAGTTCTCTTTTCTCTTTTTTTCTTTTTTTCTTTTGAAGTTTCTTCATTCAATTCATTCTCAATATGTCAGATGTCCAACATCTATACTGGGTTGAAAACTACCATGGACCTCATAACCGCATCTGGGGAATCAAAATTTTCACTCAAATCTTGCAACACCATCGTCCTAAGACAAATATACCATTACAAAATGATTTATGACAAATTCAATCATAGTTAGTGAAGATTGCTTACTTTACACCTTATTCTCAATGACTTTCCACAACTCTCATTGACAATGGACATAAAACAATGAATTTAGAACAAAATCATCCAATCAGAAAACCTGAAAATATCTAATCCAACTTCTCTCATAGTAACCAAAGTATACTTCAGATAACAACCCCCTTACTCAATTGAATAAAATGAAGGACCCACACAAGAAACAAAGGAATAAAAAGCAAGAAAACACAAGGAAAAGACAAAACCAATAGAACAACAAACTATTTACATATAAACAACCCAACAAAATACCAGAACTTTTACGACCCAAAATAATGTTTGAGAAACTATCCATTGACAGGCAATGGAACAGGTTCTCCTATTAAACTACTCAGCCGGAAAGAATTTTCTCCTAGGATTTCAACAATTTGATAGGGGCCCAACCAAAGCTTATCAAACTTCTGGTGGTCACCCTTCTTTTCATTGGATTTATCCCACAGTAAGACAAGGTCTAATATCCTGAAAGCCTTGATTTTGGCTCTTTTGTCAAACCAATGTTTGACAACAACCTGGTGCCTAAAGAATTGTTGCAAAGCATCATCTCTCTGCTCTTCTAATTTCAGCAAGCCAACTAACCTTACTTCAATCCTATCATCACTAGAGTAAAATTCCTGCATAAATTTCAAGACAGGTATTTGCAAGTGAATAGGGAACATGGGCTCTTGGCCATACACTAGCTTAAATGGTGAAGTCTTCAATGCAGCCTTGATCCTAGTCCTATCTACCTATAACACAAATCTTAACTGGGTATGCCAGTCTCTAGGATTGTTCTCTAACAATTTTTTGATTACTCTTAGGAGATTCTTATTATTTGATTTTGCAACTCCATTTCCTTATGGATAATAGTTTGAAGAATACTTTAAAACAATTTTATGATCATAAGCCCATGAAATGAACTTGGCAGAAGAAAAGGCAGGGCCATTGTCACATACGAGTGCAAAAGGTACTCCAAACCTGGTTGTGATGCATTCAGTGAGGAACTTGATTACTACCTCCATTGTGTTATTCTTGCAAGGTATAGCTTTTGTCCATCTCGTGCAGTAATCCATGGCAGACAAAATGAATTTATGTCCTGCAAAAGAATTTGGGTTAATTACCCCTATGATAGGGCGAATTTGGGTTAATCACCCCTGTGATAGGGTGAATAAAATTAACTTGTAATTGATACAAAGTTTCATTCATTCACAGTACAAACTTTAACAGAAGATTGTAAATCATCATTCAAACAAAACATAAGATAAATTTTCATTCCTTGAAAGCTTTTCAAATCAAATGATTAACCCAAAATGAATACCATTATAGAGCATAATATAAAGTAGGTTTAAATCTGGCTGCTCCTACTATTAATGAAACAGATAAGTAACATTTACAAATCTGGAAAGATCACCAGTGTATAGAAACCCGTCTTTAAACTATCTCCATCTATGCTAAGAAAATCAAGAAGATACATCACCTCCTCTTCCTGCTGAACTGTAAAAAAAAATGTCTAACCTACTTCCAAAACCCTAACTTGCTTTTTCTAACCTTCATTCTACTACCTCCTGAATCTTCTTCACCTTTCTTAACCCTCCTCTAACCTACCTCTAACTCTTCTAACTCTTCTTTCTAACCCTTACAAAAGAGGCGAAATGCCATACTTATAAAACATGTAAGATGCGTCGGCCTAGTTTAGGGTTTACAATGAGTCAGTCACAGAACATGTCGACCCTAGAAGAGTTCGAAACAAAGTCAAACATGCATTAAATACAAGGGCACTGACCAAATCGGCCCAGGATCTCGCTCAAAACTTGGATCAAAACACATGAAGAAGAGGCAAGGTGAAATGATGAGGCGAAGTGTTATTGACCTGTTTGTTTAGTGGTGATGTAGTTTGTTGCACAATTGGTTGAACATTAGTTGTTTGGTTTTTGTTTGGCTTAGCAGCACTTAGGACCACCTTATCATCTACCATGCCATCATTTGTTAGATTATTTTTCTTAGCCTAGACACGAGGCTTTTCATTTCAACTGGTTGATGGGCAGTTGTCTTTGTAAGCTTGTGTATTTCCCTATGAGTTTAGAGCTCTCTCGATGTTAAGGGCTCTAGGGAAAAGCTCATCATAAGAGGTAATTCACTACATCTTTAAGTGGAAGGATAGATTTGGATCTAGATTTTCTATGATAATCCCCACTTGTTGTTCATCCAAAATGGGCCATTTGCTTTTACTAGCTATCTTTGTCTCCACCATTGTAAGAAATTGGTGAAAGATTCTCCTTTTCTTTGTTTGAGAGTATATAACTCTTCTAAGCTCACATCCATGTCAATATTAAAGGATAAATTATCTATGAATATATCAATCATTTCTTGGAAGGTTTTGATATCTAGAGGTAACTGAGAAATCCAGTTAATGGTTGGGCCTGTCAAACTTTGTGGAAAGAGGCGCATCAAATAGGACCCATTGTAGGTGACTTCCATACACATGATGTTAAACTCTTTAACATGGTCCACAAGACTTCCTTTCATTTTATATTTATCAAATTTGGGGACTTAAAAACTAGGAGGGAATGGTACCATTGCGATGTTTCGATCAATGGATATGGGCATAGGTTTTGTGTATGGGGTTTCTTCATTTTTCTCATTTGAATATCATGCATTTCTTGTGTTAATGCCTTAAGTTTCGATGCGACATCATCTTGTAAGATTGGTGGAGGAACATATGTTGTGTATTGTGGGATAGTAGATGGATTGTATGTGGTATTTTGATATGACAAGGTGTTGTATGGTGTGTATGGTGGTGTAGGATATTGTGAAGGTGATTGTGGTGGAGGTGTATATGTCCCTAATGTGTTTGCATTGATGATGTTCTATTGAGGGTTATAGTAGGAACCTTGTTGTTGTTGTTGTTGTTGTTGGGCATAATATTGAGCTAGGAAGGCTTCTTGTTGTTGTTGGGCCACAAGGGCTTGTTGTTGTGCTTATTGTTGTTGTTGTTCTGCTAAGGATGTTTGGTGGGCTTGATGTTGTTGTTGTGCTACTAGAGCTATTTTTTGGGCTTCTTGTTGTTGTTGTGCTACTAAGGTTGCTTACTATGTTTCTAAGGCTGCTTCTTGTTGTTGTTGTTGTTATGCTACTAGGGCTACTTGTTGTTCTTGTTGTTGTGCTGCTAAGGCTACTTGTTGTTTCTATTGTTGTTGTGCTACTAAGGTTTCTTCTTCTTGTTGTGCGGCTTGTTGATATGCATGTTGTGTTTTTTGTAAGGCTATAGCATGTACTTGCAATGTAAGATTGGTTGGGACATTTGTGATGGGTTTTGAGTGGGTTTTCAGTTGTTGATGAGAGGTTAGGGGTTCCCTTGGTTTAAAATTCCTTATAAGATGGTGGATTGGGATGGAGGAATGTAATTTTGAGGTCCCATTTTATTTTGCATGATAAGGGGTACCGTGGGGAAATACAATGATGATGCCATTAGGTATTATGATGGTAATGGTATATTAGGACCTTGATCCATTGATTGAAAGGATTCTCTTGATCGATGTTTTGGGGATATCCTTGTGTTTGGGATGTGGTCAAGGTATTACCTTGGTTGATGGGATTTGTGACCAAGGAGTTTTTTTGAGTTGGGTTGGTGATGGATGGGACAAATGTGTTTTGGGTAACCAATGGGATGGATGAACTCATTGGGGGATTTGATAAAGATGTCCCATATTGCATTGAAGGTTGATTTTGTGTAAGAGTATTAACTTTCCCTTTTGGGTCTATTTGAGACACTTGGTCCACACTTCCTTATGTGACGCTAGGAACACTTGTGGTACTTGTGTGGATGGATGAAGAGGGTTACCCCCAATATGTTGAGGTTATCATGGACTCATGAAGTGTAAGTGGTTTATGTTGATGTAAAGGATTCTCAAGAACATGGGGAGCACCAAATGTTGGTGCCCAAGTGGTGGTTTGAGAAGGATTGGTGTTGAGGGTACCCACAAGTGTGTTACTTTCCAATGAAAGAGTGTGGCCAAAGTCCTTAGCAAAACTAGCTACAATACGAGGAATTGGTGTGTGACTTAACCCTAGTGATAGAGTTATTTGGATGGTGGATGAAATCAAGCCTTGTGTCAATGATTGTACAATAAAATATGGGGAAACTAGAGCCACATTTTCTAAGGCTTGATGTTCTTTTTTGTAATCCATGATTTCTTCCTTGGTAAGTCCAAATGGGTTGTTCATGATGTATTCTATCTCATATGGCCCTGATGGAGATGAGGGTTTTTGTGATGGGGTAACTTGAATCCTTGGATCAAATTCTTGAGGATTGGGATCACTTGAGGTGAATGTGACTTTGGTTTTTTCCATTATTCTCTTGTGTTGTGATCTTGTCTTTACCATAAATTGTTGGTCACCTATGGGAGAGTTGTGTTGAGATTTGTAATGTTTAAACTCTCTAGTTGACTTAAATCTTGGTAAAAGGGACACTCTAAATCATTTTGGAGCAATTGTGATAATGGGAGATTAAAAAGATGAATGATGTGGAAAGTGATCTTTGCGAAAAAAAATGGGACAACACTTTTGACTTATAGGTTTGATTGTTTGATGTTTGGATAAAGGATTTCAATGTATTTGTAAATCTTTAAGGTAGACTTGTGACCTTCAAGATAAACTAGTCCAAAAGTGATAAATAACTCAACTAAGTGCATGGAAAAGGATTCATTTCACATACCAAGTAGTTAAGTTAGGGTTTGGGTTGATAGATGTCTAAGTCCAAAAGTGTTGGTGTGTTTGAAATTTTGCAAATTTTGGTGAAGTGAAGGATGGAAGATGATAAGGGGTGAATGAAATGTTTGACCCAATGTTGACCTAGAGTGAACCTTTTGTTTTACAAGACCAAAGTAGTGAGAAAGATGCTATACCCTAGGAGTACCTCAATCAAAAAGACCAATGTTGACTTAAATGAGTGGCTCATATTGTACATACAAGTTCATTCATCGAAAGGTGTCTATAAAAATTCCTTACCAAAATATCCTTGTTGCGGTAGAGATTGACAAGGCGTTTCTTAACGGACTTTTGACTATGATGCCTAAGTTTGAAGTGATAGAATATAGACCTTCTCTTGGGGATTTTGATTTTGTGAGAGATCATTTAGAGAAGTACAAGATTATGAAAAAGAGGATATTTTTTGCCACATAGGAGGTGGTAATATGGGCCTTCCGACCACAATATCGGCTTGTTCCTCTTATTCATCTAAGATGTATGTTGCGTTTCTCCATTGAATTGGTGTTTCCTTTGTTTCAAAAGTGAAGCTCCTCAAACTACTAATTATATCTATTTTTTTCCTTCAATTAGTTCAAATTTTGGTTGAATGATAGTGAGCATAAGGTTTGGTTGTTCATCTAGAGTGATCAGACACAAAATGGTCATGTGGGGTTCAATTTGTCAATTTATCTTGCTTAATGAGTTTCTTTTTTACCACAAACAAGTTGTCTTGCTTAAGTTTCAAACTAAATGTCTATGTCAAGAACATCATCAATTTCACAAAGTCCATTTTGTGAAAAAGGATGAAGTTAAGGGCATAGTTACCTAGGTTAACTTTGGAAAGTATGGATTGAGATGTAAACCAAAATATTTAGAAGTCTCTAAGAATAAATCCTTAGGATAAGCATAAATATCAAGGTTTTGTCAAAGGGTATCCATACTTACACCAAAGGGTTTGAAATTTTGAAAAGGCTTTTGATGTTTGTTTGCAATTGTTTTGGAACCAATCAAGTGTTAAACTCACTCACAAGCATTTACAATCCTAGGTAGAGTAGGTACGTATTTCTTAGTAGGCTTATCATCATCAGAAGAGATGATTAATCTGTGAAGATGAAATGGACAAATAGGCTATGTCAAGGAAATGTAACATCTTGACACACCAAGAAAAAGAGTCCCTTCCCTATTTGCTTTATTGCCTCAATAAAAAACCGAACATGGTAAGTAACTTCTTGTAGCGGTTCCATTCCAATGCACTACCTTAAAATACATTTCAAAATTGGACTTGGTTAGCCACTACAAACAAGGATTTTAATGACCATATTCAGGATAAACTGGTGCCATACACCTAGTGATTCACTCAATTAAGAGGCCTCCCAACCCTTAGAAATATCTAAAGGTATTAACACATCACAAGGATACTAGGGAGACATTCGTCAATATGGGACAACTACAACCGACCGATTAAAGACTTTAGTCACACTGATTATTTATATAGTGAACCAAAATGAAAGCACCACTTAGGTTGTTCCCTCTCACAAGTTGGGAGGCATACGCTCTAAAGGTTACACATGTTTGAAGCATAAAATGCTTTTCATCACCCAAGATTTCCAAAAGGCATGAGAGAAGAGGATGAGCACTTCCAAGAAGAAAAGGTATACTTGCGTGTTTCTCTTCACCCAAGATCACACGAAGCGCAAGGGGATTAGATACGCACAACAAGCATATGCAAGAAAATCATAAACATGTTCATTTTTATCCATCATAGCAAAATGAGTTTGTTTTAAGCACCAATTTGAAGTGTTGGGATTGTATTGTTCAATTTTAAACCAACAAGCATAATGATGTGAGGGTTCAATTTTAACCAATTTGAACATTCATTTTAAACCCAAAAGAAATCTAGTTTAGTCATAAAATGTGAAATAAAGCATTATAAATGGGTTATAATTCCTCCATAAGTGTCAAAACACTTGTTACAATTATAATTCAAATGACAATATGCTCCTTCACTTCAAATTTTATCGTCCAAACCTGCAAAACCAGTTAGCCTAAAAACCAAAAAAAGAAGTTAGTGACATGTTAGCAATCAGATAAAGTCAAAAAATAAAACATATGTCAAAATTCAAGTTCAATTTTGTTTACAAATAAATTGTGATGTTGAAATCAATTACATTGATGAATTTCATCAATAGCGTCACTATATTGAAATTATGTCTGTAGACACATAAAATGTACTAATTGACATTACACATATTAATCCCGATTACTAACACTGTTTCATCTTGAATCATCTTCTTAGCTTATCATCACTCTTCATCCCTTAATTAAATAAATAATCATTTATCTAATTAAGTCATTCTCTCTTGTTAATTAAATCAATCAATTTGACCTAATTATCTCTATTTAATTAAATAATTCATTTTATTTGATTAAATCTCTAAAGTACTCTCTATTAAATTAAATAAATTAAAACCTTATTTGATTTAATCTAACATTCATCCCCTTTAATTAAATAAATCAAAAATCTTTATTTAATTAATCTCTAAATCACATTTTTCTCATCTTTTAATTTAAATCAACCCATAAATCTAAATCAATTAGTCACATCATCTAATCCCTCATTAAATTAGTCAACCCTTGATTAATTTAATTCTAATCCATGTCCCATCCTCTAGCTTTTGCCACTTGCACATGAAAATACATTTAATTCATTTATTAAAAGTCTATTTTCTTTCAACTTGGCATCTTTAGAGAATATTCCTTCAATTTGAAATCTTTCCAAGTGGACTTTGTCCTTCCAACAAGACATTCATTCCTTCTTACAAGTCCTTTTGCCTTTAGCCAAGTGGCATTTAAGTCATTCCTTTTTCCCTCTTACATGTCATTTCATTATTTTCAAATTTCATCTAATTGCATTTATGGGCACATTCATCAAAATGTGCACATCCTTGGCCCATTCACATCTTGAAAAGTGGCACTTGGCCATTGGTTGAAAGTTAGTCCCACATTGCTTCATTTTGGGTATTTCTCCATATTTTCTTTCTATAAATAAGAGGTTTCTCTACTTATTTCGTCATCCACAATTTGAGAAAACTTATTATACTCAATTTCATCTTCAAGCTTCATCATTTTCATCAATCTTATCAAGTTTATAGCTAGGTTATGCAAATTTTTCATCATGGAGCATATTTGAATCTTCAACAAAGTGGATCACTCTTCACCACTCATCAACATTGCATCATAGAAGTTGGGAAAGGGCCAATTTTCACATCAAATTGGCACCAATTCCCCCATGGGATCAAGAGTTTGTTTGCTTAATTAGGACTTCATTGTTTTATCATTGTGTTCTTCAAGTTTATTTCCTATTTTGAGTATTGCTAATGAATTTCATGGGGAATCTTAATTCTTATTTGCATTTGATCTAACTATGTGTTTTTTTATTGTGTTTTGCAGGTATTAGGATTGGGGTTCTATAATGTCACTGTATTGAAAAATTAGATGTGTTGCTCTGTAGTAAATAGTGACGTCAAATGCGTCGCTATATCAAATGCATCACTATACTAAAATTCATTATGCGTTAAAAAATTAGCTTAGCATTGCTATTAAATGTGCGGTGACAAAATCAATTAAGCTTCACTAAATTAATTATGTGTTGCTAAAATAAAAACCCAAGTGCATCATTGTATACTGCTGTGTTATCAAATGCATTAGCGAATCTTCAATAGCATCATTGAACCTGTAAACACAAGCAAAATGGAGATTTAACAAAAAAATTGTCAGATTGGTTAGTTCAAACCCTCCTTCTAGCACCAAAATGTGACCGACGAACATAATATGGGCTAACTACACTTGATCCATGAGGATCCAAAGTATAATTAAGCCACTATGCATCAGTCCCAATAAAATCATTCAATGTAAACTAAGCTAAGAAGCCATTAAAACTAACATATTAAAATACGAAAGCTTCAAAAACACCTATTCTAATCCATTAAAACTTATCCTATTGGGGGAGTGGTGTCACATTGATGTGGAATGACAACCCTTTTCCCAATCTCGTGGATAATGAGCTTATTTCAATCAATTCTGTTGAAGAGAATCGACGAAACTGATTGTAAGATGTGTGATAAAACATGATGAAAACTATTTTAACATGATAAATTCTATGATGATCAATGTGAGTGTATGCTAAGCTATTCTAAATGTATGCAAGATGTAAAAGATTAAAACTCTAGTTTCAAAATATGTTAAATGTATGCACCTAAGTTATCATGGAAGCCATTAATGGAAGCTAAGCTAATATGATGCAATAAATTAACCTAAAATGTCTTTTAAAGCATAAAATGTGAGTGCAAGATGAGAGTGATTTTAACAACATAAGTTTACTATTAAAAGATGGAACCCTATTCAATAGATGCAAGCTCTATTTATAGAATAGGAAAAATGAAATTGGTGACCAAGATCAAAAGGATCTATCAATGGTCAGAATGGAAGGAAGATGGAGGCATGGATCATGGATTCTCATCAAGGGTTGAGGATGCAAGGTGATATTTAATCAAGGGCTTACATTCATCCAAACAAACACACTTTCAAAACTTGCACAAGAAGCTTTGTTAAAAGTTTGTTGCAAAAAAGGAATATTCCCTTTTTCAAATGAATGAAGAAAGAGAATATTCTCATGGGTGAGGGAAATTAGATATTTAGTTAATTACAACCAAATTAAATTGTGCAAAGGAGAAGGAATATTCCATGGGAATATTCCTTTTGGAGGAATGTGCAAAGGAGGAATATTCCCTTACAAGTGGGAGGATTAGATTTTAGTAATTTGATAATTAAATAAAGTTTCAATTATGCAAATTAGAGGAATTAGGATATTCATTAAATAATCAATTTATTTAATGAAAAAGGGGATTTGATATAATATTTAATTAAATAGCTTAGGGTTATTTAATTGAATAAGAGGACTTAGGGATTTAAATTAAATAATTTGATTTATCCAATTTAACAGGATGAAAGGTTAGCATGAAAGGGGTGAATTAACCTAATTAGGTAATTTAGGTAAATAGATGAAAATGATGCAATTAATTAAATGGCGATGCAAATTTAATCAGTTAAGCGAAAAGAACATGGGTTTTAGGATGAAACAGTGTTAGTATATCTGATTCAAGTGCATTATATCATTTAGGACATGTTTAAGTGTCTACATATGTCATCCTCACTAACACATCCAATTTATACAACATATTTAACTTTAATCAACTTAGAAGCCACACATTCAACTTTACTCAAATTAGAAGTCATAATGGAAGTCCAAGAGTCACAACTTAATTTTTTACCTTAGATGTCAATATGGGGATTTACACTTGGATCTCCATCTTGAGAATCCAATGACCTTGCTATTTGAGCACAACCCCTTTAATGTTTATATATGGTGTATAAATTAACTTTAATTCAAGCCCTCATTATATGTAATATCCACTCTTCTTTTGGCTTGTGATAACTATTTTGGTATTATATTCTGACTATGTATCAGGGGATGAATAAGTAATGGTTGTACACATTGGTTTGAGTGTTTTTTGGTGTTTTTTCTTCACAATTTTTATTGATAGTCTTTTTTTGTGACTATTATTTGCTTACATTAAGATGTATGTTTTTTGTGTGCCATGTCCCTTATGAGAGCTTGATGTATTTCATTACTCTTTGTATAGTTTGAGATGTTTATGTTATGGTTTCAATGGCTCATTTACTGTGAATATATGGTTTATATGATGTTGTACGGCATTGAATGTTTTTACTTTGCTTCAAATATGTGTGTGTGTAAGTACGATTGAAGTGTGAATTGAGTGTGTATGTATAAGTATAGGGTTATTTTTCCACCCGATAATGCAAGTCGGGGTTATTTCCCCAATGATGGTTATTTTATAGATGTCATATTGGATTGATATAATTGTTAACCTCTATCACACTTGTTTTAAGTGTGAGGTAAGATCTATGTTTTCCCTTATGGTTGTGGATCTTAACTGGTGGTGATTCCATACTACTTGGATTGTGGAAAAATCACAGTTATGTGATTTTGATTGTGGTTGTTTATTTCTCATTTACATTTAATTTATATTTTAAAGGTTAGAGCATTGTATTATAAATGATGCTTGATGGATTGGGAATCAAGAAAATTAGGGAAATAAAAGAAAGGAAAAATGGTATTTTGATGCATTCAAGGGTGTTTAATCATTGCAACTAGTTTAACTGTGATTGGAAAATATTTCTTTATGCAAAAAAGCTAAATTATATTATTTTAAAGTTTTGGGAAAGGAATTAAATTATATTATTTCAATTGCTTGGATAAAAGGTAATTGAAATTGTTGCATTTTCCTTTGGTGTGGGAAAATAACTTAGGTATTTTTTATTTTTGTAAATTATAGATTTTGAAAGAAAAAAGAAAGAAACATATGAAATAAAGTGAAAATAGAAAATATAGAAAGTAAGAAAGAGGGCATAAAGAGAAAAATAATTAATCTTTTATTTGTATTCTTTCTTTATGAAAATATTGCCACCTAAACCCTCTTCCCTCAAACATTTAAAGTTGTGTAGAATTACAAAGGAAGGATTGAAGGTTTCCTCCTTTGCACTTTGGATTTGCCACTCAATTTGGACAAATTGGAAAGAAAAATGATTTTTTAATGGGCTTTAAATTTGAGTTAATTCTCATCCTTTGTCCATTTATTTTTTAATTCTTTCATTTGTGTTTGTCAAGCCCACCCTAGTTGTTGCATATTGATGCAGGGACTTCTAGAGGCCATAAATTTTGACGCGAGAGTTTGTTTGATTTGAAATTTTACATGGAGGAGCATCTTGAAGAGTTGAGTCCAACTCAAATCAAACTTGTTTGTTTGGAGCACATTTGGACAGTTTTTCAAGGCCATTTTCAATCATTTAAGGCCTCAAAATAATATTTTTATGTTTTTCTAGCAATTTCCAAATTTAAGGGTTTTTTATATTTTTCATATAATTAGAAGTTTTTAGTTCTCAATTAGTCTTTACTTCAGTTAGACTCATATAATTGGAAAGTTTGACAATCAAACGAGAAAGCATGCAATAATACTAAAATAGATAGATTTTTAGCAGGGATTTTACTAGTTAAGGACATTGTTTTAGTTGGAGAAGATAGAATGGAATGAGAATGAAACAAAGTTACTTGATTCTTTTGACTAATTATACTAGTGTTTGGAATAATATTCATTAATGAAACCTATATTGTCCCCTGTCTATGGTGCTTGTAAGGATGATCTTATCGAGAATCTTAGAAAGGATGTGAAATGGTGTCCTCCAAATGTAGGGTGGTTAAAGGTAAATTTTGACGGGGCTGACCAAGGTAACCTTCGGCCATCTGGAGTTGGATGTGTCATATGGGATCATGCTGGTGAATGGATAGCTAGATGGGTGAAGCATTTGTGGGATGGGACCAATAATGAAATTGAATTCCTAGCTACTTGGTGGGGTATAAATCTCTACAAAGGAATAGATGGGTGGAAAAAATTATCTTGAAGGAGATTCTATGGTAGTAATTAATGTAATTCATAAGAAGGCAACTCTGAATTGGAAACTGGATAAGTGGTTAAATTGAACTGGAAAGTAATTAGAGGGATTTGAAGAATTTAAAATCTCCCATGCTTACAAGGAGGGGAACGCGAAGATCGAACAAATTTCTAAGGAGGCAATCATGATGGCTGAGGATTACAATGGGGAGTCGGTGATAAATATTGGTCACCTTACATGTAACATGCCCATTGTTCTACATAATAATTTTTCTATGTTTTACCCACAAGTTAATAGTTAATGCATCTAACCTTTAAGAGCAATAATTTTTTTCTTTTCCTTTGAATAATAAATGCACATTTGAAACATATTTCAAACCTTCTCATTGCATACAAAAGAATTCATTTCATTAATTCAAGTAATGATGATACATAATTTCCATATGATATTTCATATTTACAATTCCCATAGAGATGGATACAAGTTTACATACATAGCTTTAACAATCTTATAGAATATATAAAGTACAAATGGTCTAGAATATCCTCCTCAAATCTTGGCCGCTAATTGTGTGAGGAGAAGCATCACTCAAGTGTTTTTTTGTCAACCATGGACTTACTATGGTCTGCTGCATGTGTACCAAACTGGTAAGATGGCCCTACCCTTTGACGAAGAGATTGGTTTGGTAACCTCATAACCTTAGCCTTTTCTGAGCATGGTGTTGTGTCCTACATAATTGGAACTGATATACAATGGCTACAACCTACATGTATGAATATTCATTGTCTGGTATGTAAACTCATATCACAGTGAACTAACAGTGTAAATAGTGGCTACTTACACTACTTTGGCCAAAGTATTCATCGCCCAAAATTTAGAGTGGATGTCACATGCTCACCCACCTTCCTAGCTCGATTTGGTTTTATGACCTTTCATACTCTATATCTAGGTTACCCCCTTTCCCATGGATTAGACAAACCTAAGGAATATCCCACTTATTAACTTATGATCAAAATGAATTTACTACCAAAGTGATTTTAGCAACCTCTTCCTTTATGCTACACACGTTTAGTATAGACATCTCACATATAGCGATGACAACTACATATAGTATAAATACATTGCATTCATGTAAACTCCCATATATAGGGTACATACAAATATAACTAATAATATAGGTTCTACAACATAATGCACAACCAAGAAACATGAAATCATGTACAAACATCACAACATATTCAAAAGAATTATTTTCCAACAAAGTAAACCAAACTATTTAACCTTTCCTACATAAACGACAAAGGTATAGAAACTTGCATGCCTATATAATCCTACAATTGATTTAACTCCTCCCTAACTCTATTCCTCAAGCTCACTTGATACTTCCCTCAACATCAACTTAATTTCCCTCTTCTAACTTTTTGCTAATTCTCTCAATAATCACAAATACAAAATAGCAATGCAACTCTCAAACTCACAAGGTCTCAACTCACTAACTCAAAAATCACAAAAAAATAACATCAAGATAATCGGATTGAAAAGTGTAGCAATTGGTAGAATGAGCACCTTTATTTATACTAAATTGTGAGCAACTGAAGGCTACAAACAAGATAACATTTATGCCACCTTTCTATCCTCATGCAACAACTTATCAAACTAACTTAGAGGTTTGCAACACATAACAGTCCTCTCCATTTAAATGGATAAGTTGACTTGTTATAAGGGACAACAAGACTCTTTTACTGAGTCAAATAAACAACAAGCTCAAAAGCAAGTTTCCTAAATCAAATTCCTTCACATATTGTTGTCAAGTTTACTTTTGATCAAGTCTCAAGGCTATTATCAGACTTATGCATAGTTTGCAGACTTATTTTGCATTTCATACACTTCTAGATTAGCGCCACATTCATAAGTTGGCTCCCCATAAGAATAGCACAGGTTTGACTATTTCCTTAATGCTTTAAACTACATTTATCTCTCTTTGCAACATATACACAACAGTTACAAATCCATACATTCTTCTAAACTTTGGTTGACTTGGTCTATTACTACTTTATGCATTGGCTACTATGTTTCCAAAGGCTGTGCCATGTATTATCACATGCACCTTATGCATTCATGCACTTCACTTAATAATAACGTTGTATATATTGCACTTAGAAATTATCACAAATGACTTTCATTTATATTATATATATAGATCCTTCATGATATATATATACATGTATTATATATATAATACATTAATTATCGATTATCAAGCATATATAAATATGTAAAGAATAACATTACGTATATATACATACAATTATATATATATAACTTTATACACAAATATTATAATATATATAGTTATATACTATATATATACATATACATAATTTTATTTAAACATCTTTATAAAAACACTCATACTCATCACCATCGATTGACATATATACACGAATTATATACATACATACATACATACATATATATATGCCACCTTAGTCTAATCAGCATTCCCATGCATATGGGCAATTCATCCATGAGCATGCACAAGTACATCTACCTACGTATACTCATGTACGTATTCAATCATAGCTATGAGTTTACCATAGACACATACATATATACATTTTATGCATATATCTCATTGACATAACAATAAACACACAAGGATGGACTTCCACTTAACATCAAGACTTCATCACATGTCTTAATCCAAACATTCATAAAATAAGGTTGCAAACCAATATAAACATTTACAACCAAAACTGAAGATCACATACCATCTACCCAAACTAACTTGACTCAACTAAGACCAACTAGGGGGTGAGTGTGTGAATGCTTAGTTAGGTTCATTAAGGGTTACTAGACCAATTTCTTCTGTTGAGTGATACTTCCCCTCTCTTCCAGAGGTTCAAACCTATTCCTACACTCAACTTAGCACATCATAACAGTAGTTAACCAATCATAACATAATCATATGCATCATACATTTCATAGTTAGAATCATTATAAAATATCAAATTGCATCAATCATTCATTCATCATATTTCTATTCAAGATTCATTAAACACATTCATATAAAGATTCATAAAATTGTTCATATATTCAAGCAATTTAACCAAACAAGGTAATAGTAAATAGGCAATATTACTCAGGGTGTAACATAACACATGCATTATAGCTTGGCAATATAAGATTATTTGAGCTCAAGACAAGAGGAGGGATGCATCTTAAATGTAGAAGGATAGTGGTGGTGGTGGGGATTCTTTAATTCGCTCCATAGTAGGAAAAAATGTCAAATTGGTCATGGAAACCATGATATGCTTGGGGGAAAAGGAAAGGAAAATGGCCTTCTGAGGTGTGGTGTCGGATACTCATCTCAGGTGACTATTCAACACAAAGGATGCAGAGACCTTGGATGCCATCAAGCAAATCCTGGGAGCATGATTTATGTTCTCATCCTATCATTTTCACATGAACTTAGACATAACATCTTGTAGACATGTAAAATTGACCTAATGTTCACCTATCACACATACTAAATGACATTTTTGCATCATCGACATCATTTTCATCAAACATCACTGCATTTCACATCAATTGCATCCAAAACCCTAATTTCCCTTATTAATTGAATAATGGCATTATTTAATTAACTCACTTTTCATCATTTTTGACTAATTAAATAAATTTCATTTATTTAAAAAAGTCCTAAAATCCTATTTCTACTAGTAATTGAATAATATGACTGTAGACATCCAAATTTGGACACTTAATTTATCCAAATTTATCACTTTTCGTCTAAACATCCTCTTATCCGAGTTAATTAAGTAATATTACTATTATTTAATTAATATCTTTAATTATACTAAATCCCTAAGGTATTTAATTAAATACCTTACCCTCCTTAATCCTCTTTTTATCAAATAAATTAAATAAATATTACATTTATTTAATTCCTCACATGTCATTTTCATCTAATCCTAATCCATTTCTTAATCTCTTCATTAAGGATGTGCACATGCCTAATCCTTGATTAGGATGTATCACATTCTCCAACTTTTGCAAGTTGGCTTTTAATCCTAATTAGCCCATAATTATCCTCTAATTACTAATTAATTAAGCCTAATCATTCTCCAAGGAATTTTTAATTCCTTTTTATTCTTCCTAGATTCCCCTCTTTTATATGTGAATTTTTAATTCACATTCCATCCTTCCAAGGCTTCTAGAACCTTGGACTTGTCACAATCTCCACATGTGACCAACCTTGGACTTGTCACAATTTCCATGTGACCAAGTCCCACCTTTTTGGAGCCCATATTTTATCTTTTAGACTTTCCTAAGAATTTGAATTTTTAATTCACACTTATTTCCCCAACCACCTTTCCTTTTCCCATGTAGATTTTTAAGGAATTCCAAAATTCCTCAAATGTCCCTTTCACTCCCACTTGGGGACAAGGAATCCATTTTTGTGAAAATCTCTTCACTCTCCAAGGTGCATGCCCTTTTTCCACCTCATGTACCTTCTTGACACCTCATTTACATCTCATATCCCCTTGGCCACTTCACCCTCCACATGTCAAGATGTGAGGGCTTGTGGGTTCTCAACCCACCATAGCCCTTCATCTTGGCCTTGTTAGATCAATCTTGACCATTGAATTCTCTAGAGAATTCAAATTCCCCTATAAATACCCTCTCCTCAAGGGCATTTAGAACACTTTGGACTTTCATAACTATATGCTGCCAATTTGCATTCTCAATCATCCACTATCATCTAGCTATCCATTCTAATCATTTTGCACGTACAATCTTGCATTTTAGTCACTCAAGCAATCATCTAAGGAGCACACAATCCATTCCAAGCAAAGGTCAATCAAGGAGACATCAACAGCAAGGAAGGTGAAATCGTTTGTCTTATTTTGTCCATTTTCCTTATTGTTTATCACTCTTTTGGCTAATCTTGAGGTGTCCTTGGTATTTTGTCATTCACATTTCTTAGTGATTTTGCACATTTAGAGAGGGATAGAATATCAAGGTATACATTTCTGGCACGCCCGATGGGACCCACAAACGGGTCTTGCATTTAACTCCCCTTTTGGATTAAGTATTTTGCAGGAGAAATTTGTAGAAAGGCGGCAGCGCCCTCTGTTTTACCACAGAAAGGCGGCAGCGCCCCCATTTTTCTGCAAAATGGCGGCAGCGCCCTCTTGGCCACTACAAAAAGGCGGTAGCGCCCCACATCTGAAAGTTTTATTCCTTCTAACACATTTGCTGTGATTAGAGATATATTTAAAAGGCTTTGCTAACATTTTTCTTGCAGTGGGAGGGGCACAACTTTCCTTTTTTCTTTAAAATTTGATAAAGTTTACTGCAGAATGGTGGCAGTGCCCTCTTGGCCACTACAAAAAGGCAGTAGCGCCCCACATCTGAAAGTTTTATTCTTTCTAACACATTTGCTGTGATTAGGGATATATTTAGAAGGCTTTGCTAACACTTTTCTTACAGTGGGAGGGGCACAACTTTCCTTTTTTCTTTAAAATCTGACAAAGTTTACTGCAGAATGGCGGCAGCGCCCTCTTGGCCACTACAAAAAGGCGGTAGCGCCCCACATCTGAAATTTTTATTCCTTCTAACACATTTGCTGTGATTAGGGATATATTTAGAAGGCTTTGCTAACATTTTTTTTGCAGTGGGAGGGGCACAACTTTTCTTTTTTCTTTAAAATCTGACAAAGTTTACCGCAAAATGGCTGTAGCGCCCTCTTGGCCACTACAAAAAGGCGGTAGCGCCCCACATCTGAAAGTTTTATTCATTCTAACACATTTGCTTTGATTAGGGATATATTTAGAAGGCTTTGCTAACACTTTTTTTGCAATGGGAGGGGCACAACTTTCCTTTTTTCTTAAAAATCTGACAAAGTTTACTGCAGAGTGGCGGCAGCGCCCTCTTGGCCACTACAAAAAGGCGGTAGCGCCCCACATCTGAAAGTTTTATTCCTTCTAACACATTTGCTGTGATTAGGGACATATTTAGAAGGTTTTCCTAACACTTTTCTTGCAGTGGGAGGGGCACAACTTTTTTTTTTCTTAAAAATCTGACAAAGTTTACCGCAAAAAGGCGGAAGCGCCCTCTGTCTTACCGCAGAAAGGCAGAAGCGCCCCCTATTTTGCTGCAGAAAGGCGGAAGCGCCCCCACTTTTATCGCAGAAAGCGGAAGCGCCCCCATTTTGTTGCAGAAAGGCGGAGCGCCCCCATTTTGCTGCCCATTTTTGCTGCAGAAGGGCAGAAGCGCCCCAAAACAGCATAATTTGGAAGGTAAAACAGTCATTTTAGTTTCGTTTTTGCTCCCATTTTTTGCTATTTTCAAGTAGTAACCCTCTAACATTGTTTTGGCAAGGATATTGGTATTTTTTGCTAATGTTTTGCAGCATATTGTGGCGTAATTTGACCAAGGACGAAGAAGAAGATAGCTAACATTTGCTTGCAGAGTCATTTACTTGATCAGATTTTCAAAAAAAAAAAATTATCTTTGTTGTTTTCGAACATAGTCTAATTAGGGGGATTAAACTTCATTGCTTGCTGTGATTGCTTGTTCTTGTGTCACTTAAGGGGGGCATTAATTTGTTTTCTCTTTCCCCTTGCACTTTGTGTGAGTCTGGGGAGTAGTTGGAAACGGTTAGTGTCTTCTTTCTAGTGGGACCTGTTTGGGGATTTCATCACCCCAAGGGACGATTCCAACTACGTGTACCGACGGGGTATATAAAGGGGGGAGAACGAAAGTTGTACCCCAATCCAGTCACGTCGTAATTGGTGGAGCGTCGAAGCTAGGGTGATACCTAAATAGACGTGAAGAGTTGGTCCAAACCTTTCAGTATCTCGCTGGGGTTCCTGACTCACGCTTGTGACGGGCTGGTGTTCACGGTTGTGCCTCACGTACCGAGAGTATATCGAGGACTCCCTAGAAACCTTGTGCATCCTAGATTAAGATTTTGCTTTGCCATACCCTTAATATTAATCATAGAATTGTGCTTGCTTGAAGTGTTTTCTGTGAAAAATCTATGAAATTTTTGATACTTTGGCTTCACTTTATCATTTTGCGTCCTTGCCATAGCCTTCACCATCAAAACCAAGCTCTATCCTACCGCAGAAAGGCAGAAGCGCCCCTGTTTCTGCTGCAGAAAGGTGGAAGCGCCCCCATTTTGCTACAAAAAGGCGGAAGCGCCCCTGTTTTTGCTGCAGAAAGGCAGAAGTGCCCCTGTTTTGTTGCAAAAAACTATCTACGCCCCTGTTTTTGCTGTAAATGCCCCTGATTTTGTTGTCAATGCCCCTGAAAGTTGTAAATGCCCCTGATTTTGCTGTCTACGCCCCTGATTTTGCTGTCTACGCCCCTGATTTTGCTATCAATGCCCCTGAAAGCTGTCAACGCCCCTGATTTTGCTGTCAATGCACCTGAAAGCTGTAAACGCCCCTGATTTTGCTGTCTACACCCCTGATTTTGCTGTCAACGCCCCTGATTTTGCTGTTTACGCCCCTGATTTTGCTGTAAACGCCCCTGATTTTGCTATCTATGCCCCTGATTTTGCTGTAAACGCCCCTAATTTTGCTGTCAACGCCCCTGATTTTGCTGTCTACGCCCCTGATTTTGCTGTAGAAAGCTGACTATGCCCCTGATTTTGCTGCAGAAAGTTGACTACGCCCCTAATTTACTGTAGAATGTTGACTACACCCATTTAACTTCCCGGGGCTATCATTTACAAACCGTATGTCGAATCAACTTTGTTTAAAAACTAAAATTGCTTAGTTTTTCAAGCTCTATCCAGTGGTACCTTTCATTTCCTCATATCAAGAATTTGACCATCCTAGGGCGGCCACACCCTGCATCACGGGGTGGACACGCCCCTAACTTCCCGGGGCTGTCATTTGCAAACTGTACGTCGAATCAACTTCGTTCAAAAATAAAAATTACTTAATTTTTCAAGCTCTATCCAGTGGTACCTTCCATTTCCTCCTATTAAGAATTTGACCATCCCAAGGCGGCCACGCCCCGCATCACGGGGTGGACACACCCCTAACTTCCCGGGGCTGTCATTTGCAAACCGTACGTCGAATCAACTTCGTTCAAAAACAAAAGTTGATTAGTTTTTCAAGATCTATCTAGTGGTACCTTCTATTTACTTCTATCAAGAATTTGACCATCCCAAGGTGGCCACGCCCCTCATCGCAGGGTGGACACGCCCCTAACTTCCTGGGGCTGTCATTTACAAACCGTGCATCGGATCGACTTCATCCAAAAACCAAAATTGCTTAATTTTTTAAGCTCTATCTAGTGGTATATTTTGTTTTTTCCTATCTAATCAAACCAATCCATTCCTCTAATCAGATACATACAATCATCTTCATCTAATCATAATTATCCAATCAACATCATCTAATCATTTGATCCTATCCAATCAAACCGATCTAGTCCTTTAATTAAATTCATCAAATCATCTACCTGATCCAATCATCTGTCTACTGAATCCCATCAAAATCAAAAGCAATCCCATCCAATCATCCTAATCTGAGCTTTTGTCCAATCCTGATCTGAGCTTGACCAAAATCCCGATTTGAGCTTTAATTTGTTCCCATCCAAAATCTTTTATCCGTCCTCTTTAACCTTTCACCATCATGAATCCTCATCCTCCATCAATAGTAGTCAATGGAAACCCTAATTACGTGGACGACGATAATGAAAGTCTTGTTGATCAAGAGGTATACGACATAGATCCCCTTGACGCTATCATATCTAGTAAGCTTTCTCCACCCACTTTCCAAAATCCAATTACTCCTATGAGTTATCCCGTTATGTCTTCATCCATGCCTAATCATGATCCTTATGCCACCTTTGACAAGGGGTATCCAGTACCTTCCCCTTCCCCATCTACATCATCCTCTTATTCAACATCCACATCCTCTTATCCTCATCTTCCATCCCAATACTCCTATTACAATTCCCCATCCATGACCCCCTATCCTAATCCTCTTTCCCAGTCTGTCCATACTAATCTTACATCCACACCCTTTTACCTTAATCCTACATCCACATATCCTCATCATAATCTACCATCTTAATACCCTTATTATAATCCATCCCCCACATCCTCTTGTCCCACTACACCACCTATATCCTCTTGTCCTAATCCACAATCCATGTCCCCCTATCTTAATTCACCACTCTAATATCCTTACCTTAACTATCCATCCAATCCTAGTCCTCCATCTACTCCTAGTCCTTCATCCAATCCCATTCATCCATCTACTCCTAGCCCTCCATCTACTCCTGGTCCTCCATCCAATTTTAATCCCCCATCCACTCATAGTCCTACATTCAATCCCATTCCTCCATCTAACCCCAGTCCACCAATCCTTAATCCCTCATCCATTTCTACCACCCCAGCTAAGCCAACCATATGCAAGTCTCTCATTTTAGAAGTTCTCCAAGGACTCATTACAAAGAAACCATCCCCAACTCCACATCTTGAAGTCACGGAACCATGCCATCTAGATCCATCATCTACGGTCACTAGTACCACACCTATCATTGTTGTTACCACCCCTAGCACTGATCAAACCATTGAAACCATTGAACCCACTAAATCCATTGAACCCACATCTCCTACTATGAGAGCCACTAAACCCATCGAAGACACCCAAGTCCAATCCACTCCCTCTACTCCTAGATCCACCCAATCCATTGAAGACACCCAAATCCAATCCACTCCTCCCACTCCTAGTAGCACCAAAACCCATTCCAATGAACCTCATGAATCTTTCATCCCTTCATCTTCCCCACTTGAAGAGTCCCAACAAAACTCTGTTACCATGCCTCCCGCACATGATGAGTCATGCCAAGAGTCTAATCCAAAGCATGCCAGCATATCCCCTTCTCTAGATCAAGATCCTACCATCCCATCTAGTCCACCTCAAGATCACAGTCCCCCATCCATTCCATCCCATGATCCCCTTTTCATTCAAGCTTCCACTGCTCCATCTCCATCACCATGCATGAGCCTACTACCACAAATCCAGATCCTATCATGGCCCCTACTCCCTCTCCGATGTTGCTATCCCATCATCTCCTTCTCATGATCCCCATCATCGCCTAAAAATGCTATCCCCACACCACTTGCATATCCCCTTGGTCCTCTCACATTCCTCCATGGTGGTCTCCTTGCAGAAGAAAAACAAAGCATATACACCAACCCTCCTCTTCCACCTAATAATGAACTCGCATCATTCTTCCAGAATAACAAAAATTATGTCCTAGATCGAATGCTCAAGAGAATGAACTATCAAGGAAAAGGTTTAGGCCTTCATAAGCAAGGTATTATAGAGCCCATCCAAGCTAAAGAATGTTTATATCCGCAAGGTCTTGGATGTACTACTCATGACTCGCAATCCAAAAATGTTGGTACAACTTCTAGATGTCCTCAACGAGCCTTTTCCAAAAGAAATGTCAGCTTTTTCCATCGCTCCACCAAATCATATGTTGCCATCCCTCCCCCTCTATCGTATCACCTCAAAACAACTGTCCATCTTCCTCCTTCATCTGCTCCATCCATTTTGGGTCCTTACATCCCTCCATCTACCATCTCCAATCCTCCATCTACCATGCCCTTGTTTCCCCTAGGTCCTATGTCTATTTTGGGCCCCTATATCCCAAAATCACCTCCTCCATCTCGTCCTATTCATCCTTTCATCCATCCAACACCTATCCATCTCATCCATCATAAACATTCCTCTCACATACCCCATAGTCAGGATCAACAAAGGCACATACCTAAACATCCTCCATCTACACATAATCCCCATACTCCTACCTCCATCACTCCACATCATCCATCTCCTCACACCCATCCCATTGCTACTAAAAGCACTTTGATTGTTAAAGAAAAAATGCATAAATCCAAGTATCCACATGAATCTATGGCTTCCCATGTCCCCTCCAAAAGACATGGTGAAGAAAAGAAAAATATACATCAAATCCATAGGCCACAAAGGCCCACCAAAGCAAAGATCAAAACCATGTGGATCCCAAAGAAAAAAGATGCAATGCCATCACATGAAAAATCAGTAAGAACATCCAAAATCGCTAATCTAAAAGCTCATCATACACCCCTTTCATCTCCTAAGTCTGTTTTGGGTCCTTATGTCCCGAAATTCACCATTCATCTCCTCCATTATCCCAACATTCTCCATCCCTTAATCCTATTATCTTTCCACATCCACCATCACATGTGCCAATGTTGGTCCTAAACACATCTCCCCATCACATATCCACCCCATCATTCTATCCGTACCCTTTCCAGCATCCCATCCATTATCCCATGTATCAACCCCATCAAATCCCTCTAATTCACCCTCACGCGTAATCCATTTAGCCTAATAAGGTTGTACCAACATCCAACAGTCACTTCAAACATGGGCTCATAACACCTTGATCCTTATCACATGTCTTCTAAATCTGCTTATCCACTTCCTTATCCTTATCCATCTCCTTCTGCATGACATCCAAAAAGTCAAAAAATCCAAAAAAAAAAAATTAAAAAAAATGAACAAACAAACAAACAAAATAGTAAAGAGAAATAATTCGTCCAATGGTGAAAACTTGGCAAAAAAAAGTGCCTTGGATAAGTACCATGATGAAAACCTGGCAAACAGGCGTCATGCGTAAATCCCCATCTGCACTTGGAGGCAACTTCCTGATATGCATTCCCTCCATCCGCTATGCTTCCAGCTATGTGCCTGTCTTCCTGTTATCCATCCTCTTCATAAATCCCCCCATCCCACCTATCTTTCGTATCCTACCATCATATCCCATTTATCTCCCATCCCTCCATCCTTCTTGTGATATTGATCAAAATAGGGGCACCTATCTATGCATGCTTTGGACACCTCTTTGTATACATTCCCTTCATCCATGCTCTATCATATTCCTTAGTCACCCATCCTATCCTCATCTAGTTATCTCCTTTATTTTTCCACCCACTTGTCTTTTATCCCTCATACCTCCTCATATATGACATATCTAGAGTGGGGGCATCTGCTTCCTTTGTGACATAGTTCTTGGAAACATCATCTATCACAAATCCCTTCATCTCCCTATCCATCTATCATAGCATCCCTTCCATCTCCCCATCTATATCTTTGTATCCATCTATCCTAGCATCCCTTTCATCTCCCAATCCTTCTGTCCCTATCCATCTATCACAGCGTCCCTTCCATCTCCCCATCCTTCTCTTCGTATCCATCTATCACAACATCCCTTTCATCTCCCAATCCTTATATTCCCATCCATCCAAAAAATCCCTCCCATCCCCCATCCCTATATCTCTATCTGTTTTTTCATCTTTATTCTCATCCCATCTCATAATCCCTTGTCATTGGTATATGGCTATCGGCCTCCCTCCATGCAACCCAATGCCATTTATCTCATCGTCATCACCCCTGCTTCTCTTGCACATCTTTCCAATCTCTTATAATTTTTCATCACTCATCTATCTATCATATCATCCTCCCAAGTCATTTTAATACTTTGGATAACTATCCCATCCCTGAGCTTTATGTGATCAACATCATCCTATTCAATCCAACAGGTCTATCCTATCTTGTCATATCGGTCCCATCTTTTTATCCACTTATCATCTCATCTTATCATCCTTTATCCATTGTTTTCCTTTGGTCTTGTTGAACTACATTGCCCCTGCGCTTTCACGTAGGCAAGCTCGATCATTTGATCCGCCCCCGGAGTTCCATCATCGATCTTCATGGTCCACTTTTCTCTTTTATCATCTATCATCGATTTTTCTTCTTCTGTCCATCCTATCTTTACCATCCATCAAGGTCTCCATCTTGGTCAGTGATCCACCTTTCACCGAACTACAAGGGCTCTGCGCTTTCACATAGGCAAGGCTAATATTTGATCGGCCCCCGAGCCCCTAGGTCTTTAGGGTGTGTCAATCTTATGTCTTATCTCCCTTGTGTCGTGTCGTCAAGTTATGCCCTTATCTAGCCAGTTTTTCACAAACGAGAGCCACTTGTATCATCAAATCCAATCATTTTTGAATATCTTACGTCATATCGATATTTTAGCTTAGTACCTATCATCGGTCTCAACAGGATGCATCCTTCCTAATAGACCTCATCAATCCCATCTATCCCCTTGATCCTATGGAAAAGGACATTTAAAATTGATTGCGATCTTTTGATGTTTTTGGATTTTGTTTATCATTTGAACTCCCTATCATCACTTGTCAAGGCTGCCATGATCCATCATATTATGGCATGTTTTGATTGGTCCACATAGGGGCATTTCTTGCTCTTTTGTTTGATTGTGTCTTCTTGGTTGTCTCACGTAGTACCCACCAAGATCCTCGAGGTCTTGTGTTATGCTGGGGCATCCTTTTGTGCTTGTGGTTATCTCAATACCTGGCCTGACCAAGGTCTTTGTGACTTTGGGGTGTTGGGATAGCCTTCTTGTCTGTTGTATTTTTTTTATGCATTAGACACTAACTCGCCTTGGTTCTTCATACCCTGGTGTCTTGTGTCTTATGCTATAGCAAAAATCAGTGCTCCAAAGATGAAAAATTGCATTAGAATTGCATCTCATTTTCTATTCTATCATCTTGCATGTATCCCCCCATCCATTCATCCTTCATCCTTATCTCTATCCAATCTCCATCCCTTCCACTTAGCCTGAATCATCTAATCATATCCTTGGTCTTGTTCTCAGTCTTGTTACCAGCCTTGACCCATCATCATCATCATCCATTAGTATCCTTTCCTATCCCTTTGGTGTTGTTTTGGGATGTATCCTTCCCTCATCAACAACACTTTCATCATCATCATCGGGAGGTATTCTTCCCTATCCTTTAGTGGTGTTTTGGGATGTATCCTTCCCTCATCAATACCACTCAATGGGATGTATCCTTCCCTATCCTCGTGTTGTTTCAAGATCCTTCATTCCCTCATCGACAACACTCTATCCATCCTCAACCCATTTTGGCTTGTACCTTGACTGGGGCAACATCACCTTTTGAAATCCATTTGTGCTTCATCCATCTCCATATCACTTACTCTCTTACCCATCACCTTGCATCCTCTTCCTCATCTCCCCTTGCATCACATCATCTGAGGCACACCGTGTTCTTTTCAACCATGTCCTCTCGAGGGGCATCCTCAATCCCTACTCTTCATCTTCACCCCCATCGTCTTTCTTCCTAGTCATCCCTTTGATGACTAGGGCATCTTTTCCAATCTAACCATCTTCTTCTAGGTTCTATATTTTAATATTCTTTGAAATGATGCTACTTGTAACACCATCTCAAAGAGGGGAAAATGTAGACATCCAAATTTGGACACTTAATTTATCCAAATTTATCACTTTTCATCTAAACATCCTCTTATCCAAGTTAATTAAGTAATATTACTATTATTTAATTAATATCTTTAATTCTGCCAAATCCCTAAGGTATTTAATTAATAATTAAATACTTTACCCTCCTTAATCCTATTTTCATCAAATAAATTAAAATATATTTATTTAATTCCTCACATGTCATTTTCATCTAATCCTAATCTATTTCCTAATATCTTCATTAAGGATGTGCACATGCCTAATCCTTGATTAGGATGTGTCACATCCTCCAACTTTTGCAAGTTGGATTTTAATCCTAATTAGCCCCTAATTATCCTCTAATTACTAATTAATTAAGCCTAATCATTCTCCAAGGAATTTTTAATTCTTTTTTTCTTCCTAGATTCCCCTCTTTTATATGTGAATTTTTAATTCACATTTCATCCTTCCAAGGCTTCTAGAACCTTGGACTTGTCACAATCTCCACATGTGACCAACCTTAGACTTGTCACAATCTCCACATGTGACCAAGTCCCACCTTTTTGGAGCCCATCTTTTATCTTTTAGATTCCTAGAATGTGAATTTTTAATTCACACTTATTTCCCCAACCACCTTTCCTTTTCCCATGTAGATTTTTGAGGAATTCCAAAATTCCTCAAATGTCCCTTTCACTCCCACTTGGGGACAAGGAATCCCTTTTTGTGGAAATCTCCTCACTCCCCAAGGTGCATGTCATTTTTCCACCTCATGTACCTTCTTGACCTCATTTACATCTCATATCCCTTTGGCCACTTCACCCTCCACATGTCAAGATGTGAGGGCTTGTGGGTTCTCAACCCACCATAGCCCTTCATCTTGGCCTTGTTGGATCAATCTTGACCATTGAATTCTCTAGAGAATTCAAATTCCCCTATAAATACCCCCTCCTCAAGGGCATTTAGAACACTTTGGACTTTCATAACTACATGCTGCCAATTTGCATTCACAATCATCCACTATCATCTAGCTATCCATTCTAATCATTTTGCACATACAATCTTGCATTTTAGTCACTCAAGCAATTATCTAAGGAGCACACAATCCATTCCAAGCAAAGGCCAATCAAGGAGACATCAACAACAAGGAAGGTGAAATCGTTTGTGTCTTATTTTGTCTATTTTTCTTATTGTTTATCACTCTTTTGGCTAATCTTGAGGTGTCCTTGGTATTTTGTCATTCACATTTCTTAGTGATTTTGCACATTTAGAGAGGGATAGAATATCAAGGTATACAATGACATTATTTAATTAATTCACATTTTCATTAATTTCGACCAATTAAATAAATTTTATTTATTTAATAAAGTCATAATCTAACATTATATGTCCTGATTAGTTAAATAACACCAATTATTTAATTATGTCGCTAATCCACTTTATTCCCCTAAGTCAATTGAATCATTAAATCATAATAATTTAATTAACTCACTTTCCCTCCAAATTTGAATAATTTGAATAAACTATTCAAAACATCATCAAAAATCAAATCAAACTAATGCAACTTTATTTGCAAAAGACAAACTTGATTAGCACGTTCAACTCCAAAATGAATGAATTAATTAAATCAATTAATTAATCATTCTCAACCACTTTCTTGATTGAGTAAATTATGATCCCTTGATTTCTCAATCTATTCTTGACTAATCAATCTATATTCCTCACTAATCAATCTATTTCTCAATCCCATAGATTATTCAATCTATTTCTTCAATCACACTAATTGTGTAATCTATTTTGCACAGATTATTCATGTCTATTTCCTCTCAACATCTTTCGACAATCGGTCAAGACATTCTACTGTGTAATCCTGATCGTCCATTTCAAATCACAAATTCTATATAACAAACCTCTCTCCTCACAAAAAAAGGATCGAAGAATCAACATCATTTAATGAAGTACTACCAATATCCAAATCACCATTGACAACACTTCAACACATATCTTTGATCAACACACATTGCATCAAAGCTTCTTGCACGCAACAATGGAGGCTTCACAATGATTTGAACAACTCAACATCTTGTGAATACACTCTGACATGGGATGGTAACACTATTCTTTTTATGAATTCATGTATGCTTTCATCTTTTGATCTTTTTTCTTGAATTTAGTAATATTTTAGTTTCATTTCATCAGTGAAGGAATAGATCTAGATTGATTGTTTTTTATTTATATTAGCTTCTATTTCATTGCATTTGTCTTGTTTATGCTCCATAATTTTCCCCCTCACACATTTTAGCACACTCGATGGGACCCTAGTCCCAAACACTAACGATTTTGTGAGCAAATTTTGAAGTTACAGGTCCTGGAGTCACTCTGGAAAAATCTTCATGCACATGTTCCAAAAAGTTGTTGCACTTGACCCTGATTTATGTGCCTTTGAATTTTTCCAATGCCTTTGTCTTCTGACAGAGGGTGCACTTGCATTTTTCCAACACTTTTGCTCTCTGACAAAGGGTGTTTTTGCTGATTTTTTGGTGCTTTTGCTTTGTCAAACCTATGTCTGAGACCTACAAGCTGAAATTTGGTTTTTTATGCTAATGGATGCCTAATTTGAATGTGTGACATGTATTAACGTTTATGTATGTAGGATTGAGAAACCACTATCACTTTTTTTGTAGGGAAGACGAACGGTCAACGAAATTTAATTTTCAAAGCTTTTTAAAGTTAAAAAAAAAAGTTTCAATTTGGTGCATAAAAAGAACCCCACAAATGAACATTTGAATTTTTGGTGCTCTAAAATGAACCATTTTAAAGCTTTCTAGATTAGAAACTTTCAATTTGGTGCATAAAAAGAACAACACAAATGAACACTTCAGTTTTTGGTGCTCTAAAAATGAACCATTTCAAAGCTTTCTAGATTAGAAAATGCTTCAAATTTGGTGCATAAAAAGAACAACACAAACAAACACTTTCAAATTGGTGCTCTAAAAAAAATGGATCTTTTAAAGGTTGTCAAATTGGTGATTTGAATGTTTGATGTTTTTTTTATTGACCCAAGCTATTTCCTTTTTGGTGACAAATGCTTGAATTTATTTTGTTGACCAAGTAAAACCAGCATCTAGGAACACTCAAATTTTGGGCTTAAAAATGAACAAATCATTCTCTTGTTTTGCACCTTTGCTATGGTATTGATTGATATCTAGAACACTTCCAGTGGATGCTTTTAAAAAAGAACCATTGATATCTCATTCACATTTTTTTAGGGATAGCACCACTTGGGGCACTTAAAAAGAATCAAATTGCTATGAATTGTATTATGTGCATTCTGTGTTTGGAAAGCTAGGTGTTTGTCTTCTCCCCTCACACCTTTTGGCAATCTTGGGTGAGCGAAAAAATTCTTGAGCTTTGCACTTTCTTTTCAAAGCATACCTTTTAGAGGGCCTACCTTTTGAGAAATATCCTATGTTGGAGAACTCAAAGGCGACCCAAGAGGTACTCTCATTTTGGACCACTATATAAATTATTGTGGGTGTGAGAAAAGTTCTCACCCATCAAGTGATGTTTTTCTATACTGACGTTAGTTTGCCTCAATATCCGTGTGATACGTAAAAACCTACAAGGGCTGGGAGGCCTCTTAATTGAGAAAAATGTCACATGTATAGACATTCAAATCTAATAACCCCAAAATGTTACTGTAGACATCCAAATTTGATCACTCTCATATGATCAAATTTACCTCTTTATTCATCCATTCCGTCAATAATTAATATTACACTTCCCGCCTAAGGTTCTTAAAGTATTTAATTTAACAATTAAATGTTTTACCTTACACCTTTTTCCTCTCTAAATTAAATAAATACATCAATTTATTTAATTTAGTCATCTTAACCTTTTTGAATTAAAATCAATTTAAAATTCTTCTTTTCTCTCTCCTTGTCACATCCTCTATAATCCCTCTCTAATCTGGATTAATTTAATTAATTCATGATTAATATGTGCATCCTCTTAATCAAGGATTAATGTCACATCCTCCTACATTTGCCACTTGCTTCTAATCTCTCATTAATTACCCTAATCAAGTATTTGCACAACCTTAATCAAAGTCATTAGCCACTTTTAACACCACTTTTTAGTCAACCTTTTCATTTTCCTTTCTTGGCATTGACCCTCTTTCCCATGTGAATTTTTAATTCACATCTATTCATCCTAGGTCTCTCTGCTTCCCATGTGAATTTTAATTCACATTTTATCCTTCCAAGACTTCTAGAATATTTGACTTGTCACCTCATCCACATGTGACCCATTTCCACCTTTTTGGATACCCTCTCTTATCCATTAGATTCTCCTAAGAATGTGAATTTTTAATTCACATTTATTTTTCCAACCACTTTCTCATTTCCCATGGAGATTTTTGACGAATTCCAAAATTCCTCAAATGTCACTTTCATTCTCACTTGGGGACAAGAAGTTCCTTTTTGAGGAAATCTTCTCACTCCCCAAGGTACTTGTCCTTCCTCCACATCATGTACTCTCCTTCCACATCACCTACACATCATCTCACCCTTAGCCACTTCACATTCCACATGTCAAAATGTGAGGGTTTGTGAGTCCTCAACTCACCTTAGCCCTCCATCTTGGCCTTGTTGGATAAATCTCAACCATTGAATTCTCTAGAGAATTCAAATTCCTCTTTAAACACCCCCTCCTCTAAGGTATTTAGAGAACACTTAGTCATTTGAGCAACCTTATGTTATCATTTTGTGCACTCATTTTACAAGAATTTTTTCTCATCTAGCCATCCATTTTAACCATTTGCATTTGCATCCCATCATATAGTTAATCTTGCATTTAGCTACATCAATAGCCATCTAAGGAGCATACAAAGTAATCAAAATCAAGGGCCAGCCAAAGAATTTCAACAACAAAGAAGGTATAATCATCTTACAATCTTCATTTTAGCTTTATTTCTTTGCTTTATCATTCCTTAGGCTAATCCTTTTGAGGTGTTCTTTGTGTTTTTCCATTGCATTTATTTGTTTTTACACATTTAGAAGAGGTAAAACTCAAGGATATCACATTTCTAGCACGCCCGGTGGGACCCACAAGTGGGTTCCTCTATTTTACGTTTGTTGTTGTTGAGATTATTTGCAAGAACAGGTCGCAAAGGAGCGACTACACCTTCTTGGTCACTGCAGAGGGGCGACTACGCCCTCTTGGTCACTGCAGAGGGGCGACTACACCCTCTGGTTCACTGCAGAAGGGCAACTACGCCCTCTTGGTCACTACAGAGGGGCGACTATGCCCTCCTATTCACTACAGAGGGGCGACTACGCCCTCTTGTCCACTACAAAAAGGTGATTATGCCCTTTGTTTCACTGCAGAAGGGAAACTACGCCCTTGATTAAACTTTGTTTTCTAACATTTTATAGCAGAAGGGCGACTACGCCTTGGTTTAAATTTTGTTTGCTAATATTTCACTGCAGAAAGGTGACTACACCCTCTGGTTCACTACAGAAGTTCAACTGTGCCCTCATATTGTTGCAGAAGTTCAACTACACCCTCCTACTATTTCAAAAGTTCAACTATGCCCTCGTGCTGCTCCAGAAGTTCAACTACACCCTCCTGCTGCTGCAAAAGTTTAACTACACCCTCTTGTTGCTGCAGAAGTTCAATTGTGCCCTCTTGCTATAACAAAAGTTCAACTGCACCCTCTTGCTACTGCAGAAGTTCAACTGCGCCCTTTTTTCTATTGCAGAAGTTCAACTGCGCCCTCCTATTTACTGCAGTGGGGCGGATACGCCCCAAAACAACACAGTTTGAAAGGTAAAACAACCATTTTAGCTTCATTTTTTCTCCTATTTTTTGTTGTTTTCATATCTTAAGCCCCTAACATTGTTTTTTGCAAGGATATTTGTGTTTTTGCTAACATTTGGCAGCATATTCTTGTGTAATTGGAAAAGAAAGAAGGATAAAACAACTAACATTTTGCTTGCAGGACTATCCGTTTGCTCAAATTTTTAAAAGCTATCCTTGTTTTCTTCGTTAATCTAAGAACATATTTTAATTAAGGGAAGTAATATTCATTTCTTGCTATGTTGGTTTTTTTCCACCAAAGGGGGCATTGGTTTTTCACTTTCCCCTTGCACTTCGTGTGAGCCTAGGGAGTAGTTGGAAACGATTAGTGTCTTCTTTCTAGTGGAACCTGCTTGGGGATTTCATCACCCTAAGGGACGATTCCAACCATGCATACTGGTGGGGTATAAAAAGGGGGGGAGCAAAAGTTTTACCTCAATCCAGTCACATCGTAATTGGCAGAGTGTCAAAGCTAGGGTGATTCCTAGATAGACGTGAAGAGTTGGTTTGAGCCCTTTAGTATCTTGCTGGGGTTCTCGACTCACGCTTGTGACAGGCTGGTGTTCATGATTATGTCTCACGTACTAAGAGTATATCAAGGACTCCCTAGACACCTTGTGCATCCTAGATTAAGACCTTTATTGGCCATACCCTTAACACTAATCGTAGGATTGAGCTTGTTTAAAAATATTTTCTTGTGAGAAACCAATAAACTTTTTGACAAATTAGCCTTATTGTTGTCATTTTAAGTCCTTTCCATAGTCATTTTCATCAAAACTAAGTCCCTGTTTATTGCAGTGGGGAGAATTTTCCCTCCTGTTTGTTGCAGTGGGGTGAATTTGCCCTCCTGAATAGTCAAAATCGCCCCGTTTAGCTTTGTTTAGCCTCTAAACCATCATTTAATCATTCCAAACCTTTATTTAATTATTCCAAACCTCTGTTTTGTAATTTTAAGCCCATTTGATCATTATAAACCTCCATTTAGCCTCCAAAACCTCTGTTTAATCATCCAAAATCTCCATTGGTCATCCCAAGCATCCAAACATTTATTCTCTCAATCCGCCCTCATTTTGAATTTTTTGGTAACCCATCTAGAAAGCACATATCATCACCTACTGAGCTTGATTCACCAAAATCTTACCATTTGCATCACCTAATCCATATCACATAAACACCACCCATTATCAAATCACCTTAACCTCGTGTTAAAAGTTGTTACCCCAAATTGAGCTTAGCGCTTGAATTTGATTGTTATCCTTCATATCAATCAATAACTTTTACCCTAATCAATTTACTTCCATCTTGAGGTGAATTTGGTGTCATTAGTTATCATCCTCGGCCCAAATCAATCCATTTCTATCTTGAGGTGGATTCAGTATCGTGATCATCCACTGGATCAATCAATGCTCTAGGTCACTAAGGGTGATTTTTTTGACTGAATTTAGGGTCCCTCACATCTTCCATCATCCAATCGCACCTATCCAATCACTCAATCTATTTTATCCAATCATCCAATCAAACCAATCATACTTATCCAATTATCTAATCGATCCAATCACATCCATTCAATCAACTCAATCCAATCTATCTTAACAATCCAATCCAATCTATCCAATCAAAATTTGATCCAATTAAAATCTAATCTCATCCAATCAAAATCAAATCATTCATCAAGGACATCCTTATAATCTGCCCATAGCACATTTGCATGCCCATTCAAACTAGGTCACAAGCCAAGAAGCAAATGGCACAACAACAAGGTCAGAATTCCCAAGTAAACATGTCTCAAGATCTTAATAACAATGCAAATCCTACAAATGGTGCAAATGTCTCTCAAGATCCTAACAATGGAGTGAACATCCCCTAAGACCCTCATAATGGCACTTCATCACATTCCAACACCAAAAATCAGAAAAACTCACCACATGGTGAAGAGAGTATGGCTAGTCAACCCGAACTCATGCTTGAGGAACATTTCAATAATCCCGCCAATGTACAAATGATTGACCACCTGTTAGAAAAACATGGGGAAGAAATCTTGGCCCACCTAATTGAAAAATGTTTCAAACCTCCATCAGGTGTTGACTTATCCAAATATAGGAGTTCCACATCTAATATATCCCAAGGTTCACAAAATGCACCAGATGGTTCATACATCCCCAATGTTCCTCCAGTAGAGGGTTGTCATCAACCTAAATTTGGAAACGTCCTTCTTTATCATGTTAACCATCCCCCACATGCCACAATATCAGTTATGGGGGCTCCTCAAGTGTCTAATCCCAATAATACTTTCGCCTACGGTATGCCACAAAATATTCCATGACCTTCACCATTAATGCTAACAGCACCACCCCTTTTGAGTCAACCTCGTGTCAACGCTGGGGGCAACCCTTTTACCACATTTCCTCCACCTCCTGGGGCCACAAATCTACCACCGCTTCTATACACATCTCAACAGCCTCCTCAATATAACTTACCACCTCAATTACCTCCACAAGGTACATCCCAACCAAATGTTTTGGTTGATACACAACAACCTCCTTTACAGAACGCCTCTACGCTATCTTAGCCACCTCATCAGCAACAACCCCCGCATAATACTTTAGTTTCTTCACAACAACCACCATACCAATTGCAAGGAAATCCATCCTGACCTCTCATCCAAGCCATATCCTCATTCCTCACATCCATTTTACATCTGCAAGCCCAACCACAACACAACATCTCATCTCGACCCACGCAACAGTTGACATCACATCAGCAATCTCCTCAACATTACTACTATCATAACCAACAATAGTTCCAGCAACAACCACCCTATGTGGCCCCCCAACAATCGTAGCAGTACCTTCAATACCAACAAACCAATCCGCAATATCACATTCAAGCTCCTTAGCATTCGGTTGTGCATTCTTATCAAACAAATTTGTACTATACCTCACAACAACAACCCAATACCAACAAACTCCCTTGACATACCTACAAGGGATATCATTATCTCACTATCAAAATCCATACGCCAACCTTCAGACACTATCTCAACAGAATCCTTCGTCATCCTACCACCCATGTCCATCCAACCCATTTTTCTCAACGCCTGTGCCAGTGGTCAACGTGGACCTGTTGGAAATCAAAGCTGCTTTGAAAGATCTCCAAACAGGGACTGGTAAACAATCCTTTAAATTTGAAGATATATGTCCCTTTCTATTTGATCCATCCATCTCACTAATTCCCTTCCCAAAGCACTTTGAGATACCAAAGTTTGATAGATACAAGAGGAACAAAGATCCTAAGGCTCACTTGCAAGAGTTTTACTCCTAGTGTCAATAAGTTATGCACAACAAAAACTAGCCCCTGCATTTGTTTCCACAAAGCTTGACAGGTAATACCCTAGAATGGTTCATGGGTTTAGAACGAGGGTCCATAAAATCCTTTGTGGATCTTTCAGAAAAATTTGTTTCTTACTTTTCTTTCAATTTGGAAAAAGACACTGATACTTTAGACCTCCTTAAGGAGAAGCAACGTGAAGGTGAAACCTTTGCTAGCTACCTTCAAAGGTGGCGAGCACTAGCAAGCCAAATGAAAACCCCTCTCAAAGAGAAAGACATGGTCACTATCTTTGTGGAAAACTCACATCCCAACATGGTTCACAATTTTATATTGCACTGTGTTACCACTTTCACTGAAATAGTGGAAAAATGACCCATCCTTGAACACACCCTTATTTCCAAAGGGCACATCAAGATACATAACCATGACAAAGAAAGGTCATCCGGTGATAAGTCACAATTTTGGAACAAGAACAAAAACACATTGAATGATGGTGTCACTAACACTAAACATGTTCAGGTGGCCAGTACATCCCAGAGGCAACCACCATCTGTACCTAATGTCATATTCGTGCCATAGGGGGCATCTCGTTCTCCTCAATAGTCAAACCAGAACAGTCAAGGGAATGGAAAAAGCTAATATACTCAATTAGGAGAACCCTTAAGCGTCATCTTCAATAAGTTGTTATAGGTCAACTATCTGATCACGTATCCTGTCACCAAACCACTTGATGAATCCAAACCCAAACTAGCCTAGTTTTGGGAGAATGAATATTGTGAGTTCCATAAGATAAAAGGGCACACTCTGAATAAATGTTAAGGTCTCAAAAACTATGTCCAAGATCTTATTGATCGAGGAGATATCAAAGTCAACACCAGTCAAGATTCATCATCCAATGCTCAATTACAGATATACCAAAATGCCTTCCCTAACCATAATCAAGGCGCAAGCACCTCCAATAACAATCCCCAAGACAACAACACAAATAATATAAGCTATAAAAATGTACCCCTCAATTATGATGGCATTGTCCACTACATTGAGTAGGTAGAACCTCGAGTGTCTATGATACATGTTAAAGCTAAAGATCCCCAATGCGTTGTTGCTACCCAACGGTTCCACATTACGGTCCTTGTAGCCTCCATATCCACCCAATCAAATCCTGTAAACTCTCAGTATAACATTCTTGATCACTTAGGAAAGACCCCTGCTCAGATCTCAATCTTAGATCTGCTGAAGTCTTCTTCCGTACATAAGGAAATACTCAACAGAGCTTTACAAGAAACTCACGTACCTAATGGCATTGATCCCACACGGTTCCAAGATTTAGTAGGACACCTGGCTTTGTCTTACCAACTACACTTCAGCCAGAACGACATGCCAAATATTGACGCCAATCACAACTGTCCCTTACACATCAAAGTCTTGGTTTCCCATCATAAAATAAAAAGGGTCTTGGTAGATAATGGCTTTTCCCTTATTCTATGTACTTTGAAGTTCATAAAACAGGTAGGGTATACTCAAGCGGATTTGAGTAATCAAATCATCACAATCAAGGCTTATGATAATGCAAAAAGAAATTTTGAAGGGATTATCAGTCTTCCTATCCAGGTTGGACATGTAGTTCAATATACTACTTGTCATGTCCTTGATATGGACTTACCATATAATCTCCTCCTCGGGCGCCCATGGCTCCACGCCATGCAAGCCATCCCCTCCATGTACCATAAATGCCTAAAGTTCTCGATTAATGGACAAGAGATCACCATTTATGCCGACCCATAACCATTTGAATAATGTCGTGCTCTAGAAGCATCATTTCCCCATTTACATTATTGTCTTGGAGTCAAAATGGGGGCATCTCAGTCATCATCCTCCAATCCATCATCCACCATGATGGCCACTCCATCTTCTGCCACCAATCCTATAGTCACCAAAGTCTAGATCATTGACAAGGGGTGTGGTGAATATGAAATGCATACTGCTCTAAATGTGGCAACCATGCCACCGTCACCACAATTGTATGTCCAACCTTCACAGGATACTCCAAAGGAAGACAAGACTATCACCTTCAGTGTAAAAAACATTCCCACTACCACTTTCCGGTCTCCTAGTATAAAGATAGATGCACTAGAAGAGGATATCAGTTAGGGGGTATACCGTGAAGAACCCCAACTAGATCCTCCTCTAAAGGAATAATTTCAGGAAGTATACCCTTGGTCAACTAAGTTCACAGAAAAGCATAACTACTAAGGCAGGGTCCTAGGTAAGGAAGAACAAGGACGGTTGCAACCTATTGATGTATCAAAACTACCATGAAATATAGGCCTCGGATATGACAAAAAGTAGAAATGCCCTGCAACATCATCGAATACCTCCAATAGTGTTATTGTGGAGAATGGTCCCTTGGAATACATACCCAAGGAAGAATTTATCATACGTGCGTAC
>VDFB02281492.1:248712010-248740358 GCA_007258455.2 Sequoia sempervirens
CAACATGCATATCAACAAGAAGAAGAAACCTTAGTAGCACAACAACAATAGAAACAACAAGTAGCCTTAGCAGCACAACAACAAGAACAACAAGTAGCCCTAGTAGCATAACAACAACAACAACAACAAGAAGCAGCCTTAGAAACATAGTAAGCAACCTTAGTAGCACAACAACAACAACAACAACAAGCCCAAAAAATAGCTCTAGTAGCACAACAACAACATCAAGCCCACCAAACATCCTTAGCAGAACAACAGCAACAATAAGCACAACAACTAGCCCTTGTGGCCCAACAACAACAAGAAGCCTTCCTAGCTCAATATTATGCCCAACAACAACAACAACAACAACAACAAGGTTCCTACTATAACCCTCAATAGAACATCATCAATGCAAACACATTAGGGACATATACACCTCCACCACAATCACCTTCACAATATCCTACACCACCATACACACCATACAACACCTTGTCATATCAAAATACCACATACAATCCATCTACTATCCCACAATACACAACATATGTTCCTCCACCAATCTTACAAGATGATGTCGCATCGAAACTTAAGGCATTAACACAAGAAATGCATGATATTCAAATGAGAAAAATGAAGAAACCCCATACACAAAACCTATGCCCATATCCATTGATCGAAACATCGCAATGGTACCATTCCCTCCTAGTTTTTAAGTCCCCAAATTTGATAAATATAAAAGGAAAGGAAGTCTTGTGGACCATGTTAAAGAGTTTAACATCATGTGTATGGAAGTCACCTACAATGGGTCCTATTTGATGCGCCTCTTTCCACAAAGTTTGACAGGCCCAACCATTAACTGGATTTCTCAGTTACCTCCAGATATCAAAACCTTCCAAGAAATCATTGATATATTCATAGATAATTTATCCTTTAATATTGACATGGATGTGAGCTTAGAAGATTTATATACTCTCAAACAAAGAAAAGGAGAATCTTTCACCAATTTCTTACAATGGTGGAGACAAAGATAGCTAGTAAAAGCAAATGGCCCATTTTGGATGAACAACAAGTGGGGATTATCAAAGAAAATCTAGATCAAAATCTATCCTTCCACTTAAAGATGTAGTGAATTACCTCTTATGATGAGCTTGTCCCTAGAGCCCTTAACATCGAGAGAGCTCTAAACTCATAGGGAAATACACAAGCTTACAAAGACAACTGCCCATCAACCATTTTAAATGAAAAGCCTCGTGTCTAGGCTAAGAAAAATAATCTAACAAATGATGGCATGGTAGATGATAAGGTGGTCCTAAGTGCTGCTAAGCCAAACAAAAACCAAACAACTAATGTTCAACCAATTGTGCAACAAACTACATCACCACTAAACAAACAGGTCAATAACACTTCGCCTCATCATTTCACCTTGCCTCTTCTTCACGTGTTTTGATCTGATTTTTGAGTGAGATCCTGGGCTGATTTGGTCAGTTCCCTTGTATTTAATGCATGTTTGACTTTGTTTCAAACTCTTCTAGGGTCGACATGTTCTGTGATTGACTCATTGTAAACCCTAAACTAGGCCGACGCATCTTACATGTTTTATAAGTATGGCATTTCGCCTCTTTTGTAAGGGTTAGAAAGAAGAGTTAGAAGAGTTAGAGGTAGGTTAGAGGAGGGTTAAGAAAGGTGAAGAAGATTCAGGAGGTAGTAGAATGAAGGTTAGAAAAAGCAAGTTAGGGTTTTGGAAGTAGGTTAGACATTTTTTTTTACAGTTCAGCAGGAAGAGGAGGTGATGTATCTTCTTGATTTTCTTAGCATAGATGGAGATAGTTTAAAGACATGGGTTTCTATACACTGGTGATCTTTCCATATTTGTAAATGTTGCTTATCTGTTTCATTAATAGTAGGAGCAGCCAGATTTAAACCTACTTTATATTATGCTCTAGAATGGTATTCATTTTGGGTTAATCATTTGATTTGAAAAGCTTTCAAGGAATGAAATTTTATCTTATGTTTTGTTTGAATGATGATTTACAATCTTCTGTTAAAGTTTGTACTGTGAATGAATTAAAATTTGTATCAATTACAAGTTAATTTTATTCACCCTATCACAGGGGTAATTAACCCAAATTTTCCCTATCACAGGGGTAATTAACCCAAATTCTTTTGCAGGACATAAATTCATTTTGTCTGCCATGGATTACTGCACGAGATGGACAAAAGCTATACCTTGCAAGAATAACACAATGGAGGTAGTAATCAAGTTCCTCACTGAATGCATCACAACCAGGTTTGGAGTACCTTTTGCACTCGTATGTGACAATGGCCCTGCCTTTTCTTCTGCCAAGTTCATTTCATGGGCTTATGATCATAAAATTGTTTTAAAGTATTCTTCAAACTATTATCCATAAGGAAATGGAGTTGCAAAATCAAATAATAAGAATCTCCTAAGAGTAATCAAAAAATTGTTAGAGAACAATCCTAGAGACTGGCATACCCAGTTAAGATTTGTGTTATAGGCAAATAGGACTAGGATCAAGGCTGCATTGAAGACTTCACCATTTAAGCTAGTGTATGGCCAAGAGCTCATGTTCCCTATTCACTTGCAAATACCTGTCTTGAAATTTATGCAGGAATTTTACTCTAGTGATGATAGGATTGAAGTAAGGTTAGTTGGCTTGCTAAAATTAGAAGAGCAGAGAGATGATGCTTTGCAGCAATTCTTTAGGCACCAGGCTGTTGTCAAACATTGGTTTGACAAAAGAGCCAAAATCAAGGCTTTCAGGATATTAGACCTTGTCTTACTGTGGGATAAATCCAATGAAAAGAAGGGTGACCACCAGAAGTTTGATAAGCTTTGGTTGGGCCCCTATCAAATTGTTGAAATCCTAGGAGAAAATTCTTTCTGGCTGAGTAGTTTAACAGGAGAACCTGTTCCATTACCTGTCAATGGATAGTTTCTCAAACATTATTTTGGGTCGTAAAAGTTTTGGTATTTTGTTGGGTTGTTTATATGTAAATAGTTTGTTGTTCTGTTGGATTTGTCTTTTCCTTGTGTTTTCTTGCTTTTTATTCCTTTGTTTCTTGTGTGGGTCCTTCATTTTATTCAATTGAGTAAGGGGGTTGTTATCTGAAGTATACTTTGGTTACTATGAGAGAAGTTGGTTTAGATATTTTCAAGTTTTCTGATTGGATGATTTTGTTCTAAATTCATTGTTTTATGTCCATTGTCAATGAGAGTTGTGGAAAGTCATTGAGAATAAGGTGTAAAGTAAGCAATCTTCACTAACTACGATTGAATTTGTCATAAATCATTAGAAACATCTCCTTTTGTAATGGTATATTTGTCTTAGGACGATGGTGTTGCAATATTTGAGTGAAAATTTTGATTCCCCAGATGCGGTTATGAGGTCCATGGTAGTTTTCAACCCAGTACAGATGTTGGACATTTGACATATTGAGAAGGAATTGAATGAAGAAACTTCAAAAGAAAAAAAGAAAAAAAGAGAAAAGAGAACTATCTAAGAAAAGAAAACTTAATACTGAATGGGTGATTCCAGTATCTCTACCAGGGCTATGGACGCCTGATTGGCAGTAGAGCAATGTTGTGAGAAAACTAGAGGTATCTCTGTCAGAGCTATGGACGCTTGATTGGCAGCGGAGCAATGCCTAGGATATCATTGCATAATAGTTAAAGGGAATCAACTCATGTAGTTCAAATCTTACGCACAATTGTTCAAAAGATGAGAAAAAATTTGTAAAAAGGTGATGCACCATCAAGCACACCCATAGATTCAGGGGTAGCCAGTGTTGATTTACATTTGAGATTCTAGCTCAACCTTGTTAACTAAGACTGACCTAACTAGAATTGTGATGTCCATAAACTAGAAGTTCTGGGTAACTGAATCCCTTAGTTTCCTGAAAATGGTTAAACCATTTTTCTAGCCAAGTCACCAATTGTTATGCCTTGCATAACCACCCCATTTTAATTTTTGATTAAAATGGGACCCTCTTTTACTTTTGCTCTTTGTGTTTTGCCCCCTTCGATTTTGGGGTTTTGCTTTACCTTGGCATGTGCTTAATATGTTTATCTTGCTTGCCCAAGTGTTTTCCCTAGGTTGCATATTGAAAATCTTATATTCTAGGTGAGGTTCGGGTTTTTACCCTGGTTCGGGATTTTCCGGTCCATTCGAATTTTCCCAGTTTTCTTTCAAACTCCGGTTTCATTGTGAAGTTCGGGTTTTTCAGCCAGTTCAGGATTGTCTGCCCCGGTCGGATTTTCCAGGTTTGCGCTCGAAGTCCGGATCGCCCGAAAATGTGCTGCAGTTCAAAGATTTCTGGCCTTCGCGGAATTCTACCTGGGTTGGATTTTTTTGGATTTTTTCCTAGCCATCGGGTTTCCGAGTTTGGTCGATTTTTGGAGCTTTATGCCATTTTGCTTTATCATTTGTGTTCTCTTGAGTTGGATGTTCAATCCTATTATGTTTTAAAATGTTATGGTCTTGCTTGGAGTTCAAATTCCTGTGTGTTTGGGCATTTCATGGCCTGCCTTGTGCGTTTATGGTTAAAATCTAGGGTTTCATGCCTAGGCGTCGCTATCTCATCTTGATTTGTTTTCGAATGAGCCTAGGGTTCAAAGAAGATCTGTAGGAGGCTCTTGTTAAATGATTTATGTGCCCAGGGTCCTCAAAGTTGTGACATTCAGTCAATTTGAGCGAATTTGTGTTGGATTGTCGATTTTCGGGTTTTCTGTCGACCTCGGGATTTTCCTGCCTTGCCAAATTTTCCTGGATTCCTTCAGTTTCCCTGAAATGTGTTGGTGTTTGAAGTTTTGCACTCTTCGCAGAATTTCTGTTTGGCCAAATTTTTCTGGATTTTCTGCCAAGCTTCGAGTGACTTGAAATTGTTGACACATGAATGATTTAGGTGATGAGTGCTTGATAGTCCATGCTTATTTTGATGAATTTCAAAATGTTATATGCATTCCTTCTTCATTCGAGTGATCTATTGGTATACCTTATGCCTACTGTAGAATTCTTTGTTCTAGTTGGATTTTCCCAGTTTCCTTCAATTTTTTGAAGTGTGGAGTTATGAGTCATCCGCGGAATTCCAGTCTGGATGGATTTTTCTAGATTTTCTGGGAGGTGTTGTGGAACAAGGAAATTTGGTAAAATTGATGAATCTAATGATGAATGCTTAAACATGTCTTGCTTTTGCTTGATGAATTTCACTGTTGTATGCTGCTTATGTTCATTTTGATGATCCAGTGTTGATGCCTAATGGCTAATTTAATGGTTTTATCATGATTTTGAGCTAACACTTTGATGAAATGTTGTCAACATTTGGATTCTCACATTGGTGTTTGATGGATGCAGGCTGAGTTTAGCAAGGCAACAACTGGAATGGTTGAGAGAGACTGGGACAATGCGATGAGACAGCTGAAAAATAACATTGATGCTATTAAATGGCGATCTAGGGTTTCGCCTATGCCACTTGTGAATGGCTTGCAGAGGACATTCGTGATGAAAAAGGCTAAAATGGAACAAGGTATGGGCGAGGTGGAGAACACAGTTAATACAAAACTTGTCGAAATTCGTGCTTCCTCATCGTTTCGCTTTGCCTCTTCTTCATGCGTTTTGATCTGAGTTTTGAGTGAGATCCTGGGCCGATTTGGTCAGTGCCCTTGCATTTAATGCATGTTTGACTTTGTTTTGAACTCTTCTAGGGTCGACGTGTTCTGTGACCGACTCATTGTAAACCCTAAACTGGGCCGACACATCTAACGCATTTTATAAGTATGGCGTTTCGCCTCTTTTGTAAGGGTTAGAAAGAAGAGTTAGAAGAGTTAGAGGTAGGTTAGAGGAGGGTTAAGAAAGGTGAAGAAGATTCAGGAGGTAGTAGAATGAATGTTAGAAAAAGTGAGTTAGGGTTTTGGAAGTAGGTTAGACATTTTTTTCTTTTTTTACAGTTCAGCAGGAAGAGGAGGTGATGTATCTTCTTGATTTTCTTAGCATAGATGGAGATAGTTTAAAGACATGGGTTTCTATACACTAGTGATCTTGCCAAATTTGTAAATGTTGCTTATCTGTTTCATTAATAGTAGGAGCAGCCAGATTTAAACCTACTTTATATTTTGCTCTAGAATGGTATTCATTTTGGGTTAATCATTTGATTTGAAAAGCTTACAAGGAATGAAATTTTATCTTATGTTTTGTTTGAATGATGATTTTCAATCTACTGTTAAATTTTGCACTGTGAATGAATGAAATTTTGTATCAATTACAAGTTAATTTTATTTTGCAGTTCTAGTTTTGGAATTCCTTGGAAGGTAACAAGTCTGATTAGTTGAATGAATCAACATTCTTTTCAGTTTGAAAACCTTGATCTATCTTTATCTATTTCTTTTAAAAAAACCTGGTTAAAGTAGGTTTAGATAGATGTTTGATCTTGTAACAATCCAGAAGCTCAAAACCAGTAGGCCCCTTGAACATTACAGCCATATTGACCACTTCGTGAAACAACAACATTGTGAACCAACATCAAAGACCTTGGGAGGTGATTAATTTGATTACTGATTGTCTCTTTAAGAGAGGTGAGATATTTTTACTTTTATCTTACCTGCATGTTGTAGGTCAATTTGGCACATCAACACTAACATGCAAATATTTAAGTGAAAACCACATTGTGGCACTTTCCAATCCTACAATAGTAAATAGAAAGGATGCATTCAAGGGTGAAAACATCTCTGAGGCACCCAAGGATGAGGGATTCAATCTCCCCCTTAGTGCAATGCATCCAAAAAAGTCAGCAGTGCTAGCAGAAAAGGCCACTCTAGTCAATGTGGGAATAAAAGAAGCACCCAAGATAACTTCTATGTCGAATCCTTGTTAGATGAAGAACATAAAAACCTAGCATTGTTCCTAAAAGAGAAAAGAGCCAAATTTGCATGGTCATACACAGATATGCCAGGGCTTGATCCAGAAGTAGTTGTGCATCATCTAGTAGTCTATCCTAAAGCTATACCAATCAAGCAGAAATTGAGAAAGATGCACCCTCAATTAACACTCTTGGTAAAACTTGATTTACAAAAGCTTTTGGACTTTGGATTCATCTGATTGATTGATTATCCTGAGTGGGTTTCCAACCTATTACTAGTCTCAAAACCTACTAGGGGCATCAGGATATGCACATATTTTAGAGACTTGAACAAGGCATGCCTGAAGGATTATTTCCCTCTGCCTAACATCGACATCATCATTGATTTAACGGTTGGGCATGAAATATTGTCACTCATGGATGGTTTTTAAGGCTAGAATCAAATCATGATCACCAAGGAGGATCAACACAAAACTGTATTCACTTGTCCATGGGGAATATACTGTTGGAACATGATGCCATTTGGGTTGAAGAACACAAGAGCAACCTATCAAAGAGAAATGACCCTCTTCTTTCATGACATGATCCAAAAAATAGTCAAAGACTATGTGGATGATATTTTAGCCAAATCAAAGAAAAGGAGTGAGCACAGAGGTATTGGGACCCACCTTCGACAGGCTTGAAGAGTATAAGGTATGGCTAAACCCAAAAAAAGTGTCTGTGGGGTTACATCAAGGAAGCTTATTGGCTACACTGTATCACAAAGAGGGATAGAAATTGATCCAAAAAAAGTCAAAGCCATCCTAGACATGGAACCACCACAAATGTTAAAATAGATGAGAGGGTTACAAGGAAGGTTGAAGTCCATTCGAAGGTTCATAGCGCAATTATCAAACAAGATCCATCCTTTCTCGCATCTTCTACATAAAGGAATAACTTATAAGTGCGATGAGAAGTGTGATAAATCCTTTCAACAGATCAAGGACTACTTATTGACACCTCCAGTGCTCATATCACTGATACCAAACAACCCATTGATCTTATATATCTCAACAACATTAGCAACCCTAGGTGCTCTTCTAGCACAACATGAAGAAAATGAAATGGAAAGAGCCATCTATTACATTAGTAGGACCTTAGCGGGCTACGAAATGAACTATTCGTCCATTGATAAAGCATGCTTAACATTGGTTTTTTCTTCACAAAAGTTCGGACACTACATGCTATCACATCAAATCAAGCTTATTGCAAAGATTGACCCATTGAAATACCTGTTATCCAAAGCAACTTGATGAGGTAAAAGTAACCTCATCAATATATTGAACTAAATACCCTTCCTCATATCTTCCAGTCACCTTTCCCTTGCCAATAATTGTCTTTAGGATTAATAATTTCTTGCTTTTTGTGAGAAGTTGTATAATCTTTATTTTATGAAATTAATTGAAATAAGCTAACCCGCGTTGACATAATGGTTTAGTTTATAAGTATTGTACATGTTATTATGCATAATTAGTCATCATGCCCAGCTAGTGGATTCAACACAGACTTCCATATAGTTGAAGACAAGCGCCGAAAGAATAGGCGCCAAAAATTTAAGGAGTGCATGATGGATCGAGTTTTTGTAGCTTTCTTGTTATTTTTTGTTAAAAGACTTTATGGCTCACTTCAAGCCTCTTTAATACTTTATGTTATGGACTTAAGTCTGTTAATTTATTAAAATCAGCTGAAGACTTTTTCAGTGGTAATCTTTACCATTTGAATTATAGGATTTTGTTAGCTATTTTTGTATTAATATGTAACCATCAGAAGTAATGATACAGAGAGATATCGTTATGGTGTTACTATGTTTCTGAGTTATACTTTCAATATGAATAAAATAAGTTTTTCCCTCATTCTAATTTATTAGTATTGTGAATGAAATCATCTTGAATGGAGTAATCTTGAAGTTACAAAGTCTATGTGATCTAAGCTAAGCGTAGGAGCACCCGAGAGTTGACCACTCGAGGGACTGTAGATTAGATAGATAAGTATTTTATTTTTAATTCTATTGTTTTCATTTTGTAAATGATAAACATGAGTGAATTTTATTTCCATGTATTGAGCTCTATTAAGTTAATCCTATAGGTTGTAGTTGACTCTGTAATCTTTAAGTTTTGTTATCTGAAGTTCCAGAGCACCTACTTTCATTTGTTAGTTTCAAGTTGTTAAGTTGTTTTATGTTAATTCTTAAGTTTGTTATCCGTTGTTAGTTAGATGTTTCATAGTTTCTTTACAATTATTTCCTCTTCAACAATTTTTACGCTTCTTAGCTTAATTATCTTCATGCTTTCTAGTTTAATCATTATTGTTTTTAGATTAATAATTTCCTACTTTCTAGTGTAGTTATTTCAAGCTTTCTAGGTAAATGATTTCCTGCTTTCTAGTTTAGTGGCCTCTTAGTTTAAAGTTTCATTTCAGTTGTTCCAAACACTTAGAAAATCTAAGAGAGATAGTCAAGATGTCTTCTATTGCATATAGCCTCTGAACATTACCTGGTCGATAAAATTGATGCATTTTCAACTAAAGAGATAGGACCTAATGATAGCCTGTCACTTTTTGGTGTTGTTGTCGGGGAACCTTCCTTTTTTAGTGTTTGTAGGAGATACCTTGAATACCTCTTTTGGGAACAAAAATAGTTCTAAGGCTTCTTTTTCTACATGGTCAGAAAATGAGGCCCTCACAGAAGATTCATACCAAAAACCCCCCCAAACGACATACCAACCACAAGTAGGGAGGAAGAAGTTTCAAATCAAGAACTTACTAAAGAATTGATCGAGCAGGTCAACTTGAGACCTTCCCACATACCCCAAAAAGAGAACACATAGTTGTAGAGGAGCGTATTCCTTTGCAAACCCTAGAGCCTTGCCCATTTGAGATAACTTTTGAAGAGGAACAAATCCCCTTCAACATCATGGGTGACCGTAGAAATGCTGCTAACCCTCCACCGCCATGCACATTCACTTATCCTATCGCTATCAATGCAGATGATGAGACAACTATGAAAAATATTTTTCCAACCTTTTTTCCAACCTTTTGTGGTTTGTCTTCTAAAGACCTTGACTACTTTCTATTTGAGTTTAAAGTCTTGTGTTAGACATATGACTACAAGACTGATAATCAGAAACTAAAGCTTTTTCCCTCTACTCTAAAAGACTTAGCAATGTGTTGGTTCATGGGATTAGCTTTAGGGTAGATAACCTCTTGGGATGACATGGAGTCTGCCTTCCTAGATAAATACAAAAGTTACTGTAGAGTTAGTGATAGGAAAGAAGAGTTGTTTAAGCTAAGGAAAAATGAAGACGAAAGCCTAAAAGATTACCTAGATAGATTTATCTTCTTATCTAAATGATGTGGCAAAGAAGCCATAAGTCTAGAGATTTTAAAGACCATATTGCTCAAAGGTCTCGATGAAGATGCTCAAAGGAGCTTAGATTTAAAGGGAAGAGGAGATGTGTCCCAACTAGGACTTGATGATATCACTGAATTATGTTAGAATTTCTCTCGTACTCGAGGAGGTATCCGAAAGTCTACTCTTTTTAAAGGTTCCAATGAGATAGGAAAACTATGTGAGGAGCTAGCCAATCTTAAAACTGACATTCTTGTTCAATTAAATACAACATTGGATGGAATACATGTGAAAACATGAAATTTTGAGACCTTATCCATCTACTGTCCTAGGTGTTGAAACAAACATCTGTTAAGGGAATGCCCTTTGGAAAAAATTGAAAAAATTGATGTTTTTCAAGTTTGTGAGAAGAGCCATCCCACTGAATAGTGTGAGATTTTGAATGCCATCAAGAATTCTAAGAAAATAACATCTCTGGTTGAGGAAGAGATCAATTTGGTAAATCAAAGAATAGGAGGAAATTTTTCTTATGGCTAAAATTCAAACCCTACCTGGACACCTCAACCCAATTGGAATAATAATCAATGGGCACCACCTTGGCCTCAGGCACCACCTAATTGGGGAACTTTCCCTTGGGGACCACCTAAATGGGAAAATCAGTCTTGGGGAAAACCTCAATGGCCCAATCAGACTCAACAACAATGGTATCCTCAAAATCCTGCTCCTCGATGGAATCAACCTCAGAATCAGTTTTATAACGGTCCTAGAAAGATTCCTAATCAACAACAAAATATTTTACCAACTCCCCAAAATACTCAACAAAATGAGCAAGTTAATCAACCACAACTTCCGGAGCAGCCTGTTCCTAATCCAAAGAACAACCATCAAAATACTCTGGTGTATTATATGGAACAAAAAATGTGACTAATTTGAATGCTATTCATTGTGGAAACCTACAGTTAAGGTCGAGAAAAAGACTTCCACAGCCGACCATAGTTGAAATCCTGGATGAGCCTATTAAAGATTCTACTGAGACAGCTAAAACATCTTCCACATCTTTAGAGAAAGACCCAATTAGTACCCAAGCCAAGACTTTTGTGCCATCTCCAGCTGGAGCTTCCGACCTACCTCAGGAGGAGGGGGTTAGTCTCCAACTGATTCTCTAAAGGATTCCTCTCCTAAAGAACAAACTCAAGTGCCTTTTTTGGAGTGTCTAAATCCAACCATTGTGAAAGATACTCCAAAAATTTCCACGCCTACCGAAACTGTGTTGATACAAGAAATCAAATAGCTACAAATTGAGGTTCCTTTGCTACAAGCAATTAAAGAGATCCCTAAATTAAATCAACTGATCAAAAAATTGTGTATCAAAACTCTAGGTAGGAAACCAAAATGGATAAATATCGTTCATATAAATGGTTATCTAGCTGACTTTTTGGTTGGAAAGACCATTGCTCTAAAATATGATGACCCAGGTAGTCCACTTATAATAGTAACAATCAATGAGGTAGTAATACCTAATGCACTGGTGGACCTGGGAACAACCATTAATGTAATGATTGTTGATGTAATGGAAAAGTTGGGGATCATTGATTTATGCCCAACAACTACAGTCTTGCAAATGGAAAAACAATCCATAGCCATTCCCAAGGGTGTCATCGAGAATGTTCTTGTTAAGGTTGATGGATGGGAATATCTGGTGGACTTTCAAATAATTTAGCCCTTACACCCAAAGACAGTTATCCAATAATTCTAGGAAGACCATGGCTGGCTATAGTTGTAGCCAAAATTGATTACAGAGAGGGAGGAATGACCATTTCACATGGTCTTGATAGCAAACACTTATTCTTGTATCCTCCTGCCAAGCCTATTAAATATAATAAAGTATGGGTGGATGAACCAGAAGGTCCTAATGGACAAGAACATTTAGCTTCACTACCCATGGTAGTCATCAAACAACATATTGAATAATTGGAGGATGAATTGGAAAACATGGAAAATCTTACCATGGATTCAAGTGATGAGGAGATGTTGGAAATAGAAGAGATCCTAGGACAACCCATCAACATAGACCACACTAAATTTGATAACACCAGTTTCATGGGATTGCCTTGTCCTCTAGCAAATATTATTCCAAAAATAGACCATTTCTTTGAAGACATTTCCAGAATTCATAGAACCATACCTCATAGTTGTCCCCTTAAAACTTTGACAAGACCAATGTACACTGTCGCATCCAACCATCCAGGTGTTAAAGCCATTATACTGCTTCCAGGAAAAACTTTAAACATTAACAACTGGTTGACCGATCCAGAAGAACACAAATTATTCAATATCTTAGTGAATAGATCTAAAGCTTTTGCTTGGGACTACACAGATATGAGAGGAATACACCCAAGTGTGTGTAGTCATCATATCTACACTGAGGATGTTTGACCTATTTTCCAACCACAATGGAGACTCAATCCTGCCTTGAAAGATATTGTTAAAATTGAAATTGAGAAACTCCTACAAGTGGGATTTATTTATCCCATTTCTAATAGTAAATGGGTTTCATCATTGGTTGTGGTTACAAAGAAAAATGGGAAGTGGAGAGTATGCGTCGACTATAGGGAACTTAACAAAGCAACCCACATATATTATTTTCCACTACCATTTGTAGACTAGGTTTTGGATAACTTGGCTGGGAGAAAATATTTCTCATTTCTAGACAGATTCAGTGGATACAATCAGATACAGGTAGCAGCAGAAGACCAGGATAAAATGACTTTTACTTTACCCTAGGGAACATTTGCATATCGAGTTCTTCCTTTTGGGCTATGCAATGCTCTTGCAACATTTCAGAGAGTTGTCCTGGGCATATTTGCTGAGTTGGTGAATGAGTGTGTGGAAGTTTATATGGATGACTTCACTATGTATGGGTCCACTTTTGATGAAGCCCTCCAAAATCTAGACAAACTGTTGAAGCGATGTGAGGATCATCATTTTTCCCTAAGCCATGAAAAATGTCTGATAATGGTAGAACAAGGAATAGTGTTGGGACATCACATCTCAACCAAAGGAATAAAAGTTGATCCTAAGAAAATTGAAGTGATACAACAACTTGTGACTCCAAAAACCCAGATTGATGTTAGAAGTTTCTTAGGGCATGCTAGATACTATCAAATATTTATAGAAAAAATCAGCAAGATTGCAGCCCCTATGTTTTCCCTTCTCCAGAAGAATGTAGAGTTCATCTAGACACCTGAGTGTCAGTCATCATTTGAAATCATTAAGGACAAACTCATCTCTACTCCTGTCCTTCATGGACCTAATTGGAACCTTTCATTCCATATTTATGTTGATGCATCTAATGATGTTATTGGAGCAGTATTAGGACAAGAGGATGGGAACGTGGGTAAAGATGCCATTTATTTCATAAGCAAAAACTTGACTTCCATTGAACAAAATTACACTACCATAGAGAAGGAATTTCTAGTTGTCGTACATGCACTTAAGAAATTTTGACACTACATCACAGGATACAAAGTAATGGTGTATACAAATCACTTAGCCATCAAATATCTCATGAATAAACCTATGGTGAATGGGAGGATAATAAGGTGGTTGTTGCTGCTCTAGGAATTCAACGTAACAATTATTGACAAACTAGGAAAATTCAATGTAGTTGCATATTTCTTATCCCGAATTAAACAAGATAATGGTGATTGTGCTCTGGTGCAAGATGAGTTCCCAGATGAAAATATGTTTTCCATCTCCACTAAAACTCCTTGGTTTTCCAATATTGCCAACTACTTGGCCACCTCAAAAGTACAACCTGATTTTAGATCAATACAAAAGAAATTCCTTATTAGAGAAAGTGCCCCTTTCAAATGGATCAATGAGATTCTATTTCGATGTGGACCTGATATGGTTCTACGATGTTGTGCTAGGGAAAATGAGACCTATAGTATCCTTTGAGCTTTCCATGATGATCCTTCGGGAGGAAATTATTCTGCTAAGAGGACATCCCATAAGATTTTAGGTGCAAAGTATTACTAGTCCTCTATGCATAAGGATGTCAAGAAATATGTTCATTGTTGTGATGAATGTCAAAGGGTAGGGAGACCAACTACATCTAATGAAATTCCCCTATAACCTCAGGTAGTCCTTGAACCATTTGAGAAATGGGGATTGGATTTTATCTGTCCTATAGAACCTACTTCACAAGGAAAAGAGTTCATTCTGATTTGTACCGATTATCTGACTAAGTGGGAAGAAGTTCAAGCTCTACGAGTTGCTAGGGAAGAACAAGTAGCTGATTTTAACAAAAATAGTTTCGTTAGGAAGGAAAGACTGGGCTAGGAAATTACCTGAAGCCATCTGGGCTTATAACACAACATGGAAATCAACCACCAGTTTTAGTCCATATGAATTAGTTTTGAGAAAGAAACCTCTTATACCAATTGATTTTGAACTCCAAACTCTAAGGACAACCATGGAGTTAGGTATAGATCTTAAATGAACCCAAGTAGAGAGCGTCTTACAGCTTAGTGATTTGGATGAACTCTGTTTGGATGTCATCCATCAAACTGAGCTGGTGTAACAACAACGCAAAGTCTGGCATGACAAGCATATCAAGGAAAGAGAATTCCATAATGGAGATAAGGCACTGTTGTTCGATTCTAGATACAAGGATCACCAGGGAAAAATTAGAACTCATTGGCTCAACCCATACGAAATTTCTAAGGTATTTGCAAATGGCGAAGTACAGCTCAATCCCATTGATGGTGATACTCGAACTCTCCTAGTTAATGGACATCAATTATGTATCTACCATAAACCTGTTAATAAAGAGGAATTTATAAAAATGGTAGAAATGTAGGGAGAAATCCAATGCATTGACTCTGCTATGGTAGAATCAATATAGTTTTTATTTTTGTTGCTTTATTCAAAAAAAGAAAAGGAGAGCATGTGTATGAATTTACTTTATTTTAGAGCATTTCTTTCAAGTTTTTCATCCTTTGGAATTGGCTAAATTTCGTTTATATTTTGTAGGATTTCATTTTTCATCAAACACAAATTCTGGCGGATCTTGTTGTGGTGCTTCGGAACTTGTTGGCTCGACTGTTGTTATGCTTCGTAACTTACACAACTGACTTGTGCATTCCTTGTTTTGTTCCTACATTCTGGTGCATCTCTCAATGATGCTTCAGAAAGTCAAAATCCAAAGTCCTATACTGTTCTTCCTTTTTTTGGTTGCATCTTCCAATAATGCTCCAAAAAATTTCTTGTTGCATTTTGGCTACATCTTTCAGTGATGCTCCAAAATTTTGCTATTTCTTCCATCCAGCGACATCTTTTGACAATGCTTCAAAAAATTTTGGTTGTTGCTCCAACTGCATCTTTCAACGATGCTCCAAAATTTTTTGGGTTGCTGCTCTGGCTACATCTTTTGACGATGCTCTAGAAAATTCGTTGCTGCATTCTGACGACATCTCTCAATGATGCTCCAAAACTTTGCCACTTAACTTTTTTCGCTCTGAGTGCATCTCTTAGCTTGCTCCAGAACTTTTCATCCTTCACCCCAGCTGCATCTTTCAATGATGCCCCAATTTTTTGTAAATTATTTTCCTTGCTTTAATTTTTCCAAAAGTTCTGCACATGCCCATTACTCAAATTTTGTCATCACCTTGGAATCCACACCTTCCATTGTCATTTCACCTACATTACCATATCTTTTCATAATAATTAAAATTATTATGACAACTTTTCCATCATAATAATTCTGCCATTAGTTAGTTGTCCCATCCACATCATAATAATTCACCTCCATCCTCGCCAAATCATGTAACTATCTTGTTAATCAACAAAAGGTAAGTGATGTTCAATTTAATGATAGGACATAAGGTATGTACATTTTTTTTGCTTAAAGTAGGTAATTATTTTGAATAAAGATTAATTAATTGGCACGAGCCATTCCTTTTCCAAATTTAGTAAATTATACTATCACGCGATCGCTTGAAGTACGACAATATTTTCTCATTTTCCCATGCAGAATCATCATGATTATACAATAAATCTCAAGTAAGAAAATTAATTCCTCTTCCATCAGTTATATCAAAAATTACATTTCCTTCCATCTGCAATTCAATTGTTTAAACAAGTTGAGTGTCACAACATTTCTACAAAATTTAGTAGAGCAGCAAGGGAAGTATAGAATGGGAGGAGCTAAAAAGAAGTCTGAACCAGCCTCAACGGATAAATTGTTAGCATTGAGCAACATTGTAGGCCTATTTCAAAAATTTGGGTGGCTAGAATTTATGAAGAATTTTGAGGGACATATCAAGCAGCTAGTAAAGGAATTTGCAAAAAAAATTGCAGACAGACAAACTATGGTGCATGGCAAGCATTTTCGAGTAAGTCCAAAAATCATTTCCTATCTCTCTAGTCTTGAGAATAGAGGCATTAATTTGACTGAAACTACAAATATTACTTATCAGAGGATGGTAGAATTGTTTCATAGAGAAGGTGAACCTCAACCTTTGATAACTATAAGTCTTAGAGGACAAATTAAAGGTTTCCAAAGAATGTCTATCCCAAAACCTTGGAGAACTGTCGTAGCTTGGATACTTAAGTATTTTACCTATGAAGGACAAGTTGCAATGGTAGTAGGTCCCCCTTTTTGAATGCTTACCCATTTGTGCCATGGTGTCGAAGACCCTTCTCTTAGGGTTAATTTTCCAACATTCTTGTGTGATTCAGTTACTAGTATGATAGAAAAAGATAAAATTGGTACAAGGCCACTCAAACACCACGACCTTATTCAATTGATATGCAAGTACCATTTTTTCAAGAAACCAGAAAAGAAATGGCAGAAGTTCCTACAAAAATTTGAGAATGTGGAGTTTGAAAGACCTCTTGAGGAGGGTGAGTCATCCAAACAAGTAGCCCCATCTTTAAAAGAACCCTCCTTTGAAGCTTTAGGTGCTCTTGAATCTCAGCAAACCTTAACAACTCCTAGCGGCGAAGCACCAGAAAATTTACCCTATGTGTCCGAAATCCTAGAGCAATTAGAAAATGTAGAAATTGTACATTCTAGAGATGAAGAGCCTCCTTGCAAGAGGAAGAGGTGAACCAAAGTAACCTTCCAAACAACCCATCCTTTACAAAGAAGTAAAAGGTTATCTGTTGAGTCTAGAGAAATTGTGGCTTATGATACATGAAGTACCTCTAAAAAGAAGAAGCCTAGGACTAAAGCACAAATATTTCAAACTGATAATTAGCCTGGTGAGGAGGAAATAAGAGAAAGTGAGAAACAGGCTAGTCAATCTCCTAGGGTTGAAGAGGAAAATATGTCATCTCCAACAAAACAAGAAGAGGAAAGGGTACAATCACCACATTTTGTGGATATTGAGGATGATCCTGTGAGACAGTTGTCCCCCTTTATTGATAGAATTATTGAGCCAGGTTCATTTGATGTGTCTAACAAAGGAAATGTATTTAGTGTTGAGGGAAATGTAATTAATGATAATATGGAAATTTCCAATCCGCCTTTTTTTGTTAATATAGGGGATGAAGAATCTAATTAGAGAGGAGTGGAATTAGAAAAATTAAAAACTGAAATTGTTGAGTTAAGATGTCGCTTGCAAGGAAATGAGGAACAAATCAACCAATAGCAAGAGGAAATAGATGCACATATTGCAATCATAGGGAAAAGAGATCAAGAAATTGTGGATTTGAAAATGCAGATGGAACAAAAAGACAAGATTATTGAGCAATTTCAATTTATCAAATACAACAGTAGAATCAAGAAAGCAAAAAGCATGTGGTTGATTTGTCTGAGCAAGATAAGCACATCAAAGGTTTAACAAATAATTTAATGCAAATGTTTACTGCTTTTGAGGAAGAAAGGAACAAACAAAAAACTGAACTTAATGCCTCTTTGAGAAAAATTGTTGAACTAGAATAGGATTTGTAGGAAAGTGATACCAAGCCTATCATGGATTCTAAAGGAACACAAACTGAACCAACTGTGATGGAATGATTCTAGGTACGTATCCCTCCATTACTAATGAAATTGATGGAAATATGTTATTTTCTAAGGGAGGTAAAACTTGAAAATGCCAGGTTGAAAAAGGAGTTGTTATGTTAAAAGAATCATTTGACAAGGTGTATGGAGCTAAACAAGATGCTTGTCAAATAGGTGAATTATTGTTGGCTTGTAGAAGACCATCCAAGCTATATTTTATGTTCCTTAATGAACAACTCCTGAGATGGAAATTACTCATAATTTACAACAACTAGCCACATGATCCTGATGACAAAGAATTTATCAAAATATTTGTAGAGTCAACTCCTGATTAGCAAAATTTGTTATGTGAATTATTTGTCCATAATTTTTTCTCAGAAAGATATACAAATTTTTATGTCAATTTCTTTGTTGGTGAAATTCAATTGAGATCATTTTTATCCACCATGCGCAATCAAATCCAATGGCAGGAACAAACAAAGGAATATTCACATGCAGAGAAAATTGTTGGACTACAAATGAGGTATCCTCATAGGAAGCCTTTTTCTTTCAAGGCACAGTTCCTAAGCATTAAGCTTAAAGAGGTTGTACAAAGTAAATACAATAATAACCTTTGGCTATTCCATAATCATTTTCAAGATTAGGGGTTGAAATTGATAGGGAGAGCTTGGTATGCATGTGAAGAGAGATATACTCCTCTTCCTATGCATCTTAGGAGAAGAGAGGTAATTTTACCTCTTAACATTAGGTGGTCCTATGGAAGAGAAGAAGCCTTGGATGGTATCCTAGAGCAATTAAAGACTGATAGGATTGGCATGATGTATAGACCTCCTCTACTTCTTTCACCACCCCCTGCAATACATATCAACACATATTAGATCTCTAAAATTTTTGAAAGATGGACAACAAGGTTTAAGCTTCATCAGGGTTTTCTGAGAGAACATGAGGATTTGGACATAGAAGCAGATGATTATTATGACCTCAGTGCAAAGTATTAGGAGCTAAGCAGAAACAGGGAAAATGGAAGCCAAGGAGCACAGTAAAGAGCAGGAGGACCTGCTCAAGCTTAGGAAGGGGAGAAATGATGAGGTAAAAATAACCTCATCAAAATAATTAACTAAATACCCTTCCTCATATCTTCCAGTCACCTTTACCTTGCCAATTAATTATCTTTAGGATTAATAATTGCTTGCTTTTTGTGAGAAGTTGTATAATCCTTATTTTCTGAAATTAATTGAAATAAGCTAACCCGCGCTAACATAATGGTTTAGTTTCTAAGTATTGTATAGGTTATTATGCATAATAGGTCATCATGCCCAACCAATGGATTCAACGTAGAATTCCATACAGTTGAAGATAAACACCGAAAGAATAGGCGTCAAAATTTTCGGGAGCGCATGATGGATCGAGTTTTTGTAGCTTTCTTGTTATTTTCTAGTAAAAGACTTTATGGTTCACTTCGAGCCTCTTTAATACTTTATGTTATGGACTTAAGTCCATTAGTTTTTTAAAATTAGTTGAAGACTTTTTCAATGGTAATCTTTACCATTTGAATTATAGGATTTTTTTAGCTGTTTTTGTATAAATATGTAACCATCAGAAGCAATGATATAGAGAGATATCATTATGTTGTCACTATCTTTCTGAGTTATACTGTCAATATGAATAAAATAAGTTTTTCCCTCATTCTGAGTTATTAGTATTGTGAATGAAATCATCTTGAATGGAGTAATCTTGAAGTTACAAAATCTATGTGATCTGAGTTAAGAGTAGGAGCACCTAAGAGCTGGCCACTCGAGGGACTATAGATTAGATAGATAAGTATTTTATTTTTAATTTTGTTGTTTTCATTTTGTAAATGATAACTGTGAGTGAAGTTTATTTTCATGTATTGAGCTTTGTTAAGTTAATCTTGTAGGTTGTAGTTGATTTTGTAATATTTAAGTTCTATTATTTGAAGTTCCAGAGCACCTACTTTCATTTGTTAGTTTCAAGTTGTTAAGTTGTTTTCTGTTAATTCTTAAGTTTGTTATTCATTTTTAGTTAGATGTTTCATAGTTTCTTTACAATCATTTCTTCTTCAACAATTTTCATGCTTCTTAGCTTAATTATCTCCATGCTTTCTAGTTTAATCGTTATGCTTTTTAGATTAATAATTTCCCGAGCTTTCTAGTTTAGTTATTTCAAGATTTCTAGGTAAATGATTTCCTGCTTTCTAGTTTAGTGGCCTCTTAGTTTAAAGTTTCATTTCAGTTGTTCCAAACACAAAAAATCTAAAAGAGATAGTCAAGATGTCTTCTATTGCATATAGCCTATGAACACTATCTGATCGATACAATTGATGCATTTTCAACTAAAGAGATAGGACCTAATGACAACCAGTCACAACTCTCACAAGGCGAATAGCCAAATGGATAATGATCTTGATTGAATTTGACATAGAATATATGGAGTGTAAGGCAACCAAAGGATAGGTGATCGCAGACCAATTGGCGGAAGAACCTATCTATACAGAGAACCCTTTGGTATTTGAGTTTCCTGATGAATTAGTGTTCCTTGTCAATATAATTGATCAATGGAAAATTTACTTTGATGGATCGTTCACCCAACATGGATCAGGGGTGGGTATTCTCTTTATCACCCCTCAAGGTGATTGCATCCCAAATTCATACAAGCTATCATTTTCATGTACTAACAATATTGTTGAGTATTAAGCCCTAATCACAGGTCTAAGGATAATAGTTTAATGACAAATACAAGAGTTAAAAATATATGGAGATTCTCATTTGGTTATCAATCAAGTCAATGATGACTACCAAACCAAGGATGATAAACTCACTCCTTACAAGAAGATGGTAGAAAGTCTTAAGGATCTTTTCATAGATATAACTTTTTAGAAAATCCCTTACATGAACAACAAAGCAACAAATGCTTGGCAACAATTGGATCATTGTTAGGCATGCCACACAACGTCCTTCAATGTGAATTCTTAGTAGAACAAATTATCGTACCAACTTTTGAAATCCCTAAATCTAAATTTCCATGTGTCATTGTTGGTCCTGATTCCCCATGGTATCATGATATATTCACCCACCTCAGTAGAGGAACCCTCCTAGATGATATCACCTCCAACCTTAAAAAGACCTTTGTTAAGAAGGCATCTTGATTTGTGATCCTAGGTGATACCTTATACCATCGAAGCATCAATGGGACATTACAATGATGTTTTAACCAAGAGGAATGCTTAACTTCCTTAACAAAAGTACATGATGGCATATGTGGTTCCCATTCTAGTGGTATGACTTTAGCTAAGAAATTGTTGAGGATGGGATACTACTAGCCAACCATGGAAAGAGAATCCCATCAATACATGTAGAAGTGTGTCCAGTGCCAACGACATGGAGATCTTATTCATGCTCCAACTCTGGAGTTACAACCAATGGTCACACCTTGGCCTTTCTCATAGTGGGGGCTTGACCTCATACGGAAGATTACTCCAACCTCATCTAATGGATATAAGTTCATCATCACGACCACTGAGTACTTTACCAAGTGGGTAGAATCCATTCCTATGACCTACATAATGGGAAAGCAAATTTCCAAATTTATCCTAAATTACCTTATATGTCGTTATGGTGTTCAACAAGCCCTTATCTCAGACAACAAAACATCCTTCAAGAATCAAGACATGAAAGAGATAATTCAAAGTTTCGACATCCAACATCAGTTCTATACCTCGTATTACCCCCAAGGAATTGGTCAAGCTGAGGCTACAAACAAAACCATTCTAAAAATCCTAAAGAAAATAGTCAATGAAGTTGGTCGTGACTTGCATCTATAGTTAAATCTCACCCTCTGGGCCTATCAAACCAGTATTCGCATGCCTATAGGTGCAACCCCATTCTCCTTGGTCTACAGATTAGAAGCCATCCTACCTATCAAGGTCAAGCTTCCTTCACTGCAAGTTTCATTGCAAAATCTAATCATTGATGAAGAATATAGATTATCTCAACTAAATGAGCTAGAATTCTTGGATGAGCGTCATCTTGATGCCCTTAATCACTTGCAAGTATATCAAAACTGACTAAAATAGAGTTATAACAAGAAGATCAAGTGTCGGTCTTTCCAAGTAGGGGATCTTGTCCTAAATCAAAATCAAAAAAATCTTCCAGATCAAGATAGTAAAGGAAATTTTAAACCTAACTAGTTAGGTCCCTTTGTCATCACAACAAGCTATGGATCAAGAGCTTACCAATTATCAACACTTGAAGGTGAACCCTTGCAGGAACCGACCAATAGTTTGCATCTTAAAAAGTTGTATGCCTAGGCTTGAAGGGTGTAAAATTGAAAATACAAAAAATACAAAAAAAAAGAGACAAAAAGGATTGAAAAATGTAAAGAAAGAAAATCATCCTCTAGTGAAAACCACTTCGATGGTGCTTTGGGAAAGTACCTTGGTGAAAACCTGGAAAACAGGCAACTTGCATAAATAAAGCACCTCCATCTATTCTTTGGCTCTTTATCCTATCATTCTTTGCATCACATCCATCCATCATATCATTCATCTTATTTATTCCATCACCCATCCACGTTTGTATCATAGCTTGATATTGTGAAGTTTCATATCCCCTTTAGTACTACTTGGCATATTCCTAAGGTCAGTTTGTCCTACTTATATCGAGGTAGTCTATCACATCACGTTGGGGTAATTCGTTATGGATCGGATCAGGTTCTTATATATCTTAGGGTTATTTTAACATCTCATCAAAAATCCCAAAAACATTCATAAAATCTCATCAAAAATCCAAAAACATCAAAATCCTATAGAACTAAAATCCAAAAACATTTGAAAATTCAAAATTCAAAATCCCAAAACATCCAAAACACATAAAAATCCCTAAAAAGTTCAAAACATCAAAAATCCAAAAACATAACCTTGTCGAAGTATGAGTCTCTGAGCTTGAACGTAGGCAAGGCCATCATTGATGTGACCCTGGGACACCCTAGGTCAATCCTTTAGGAGTCTGTCATAATAAACTAACATTCCATCAATTGTTAATATCTCATTGTTAATAAGTCAAGTCAGTCAAACTACGTGGTCTCTACGTGTATAACGTAGGCAAGACTCATCTTCGATCAGCCCCTGAGGCCCCTAGGATAGTAATTTAGGTTAGGTTCTTGGTCAAAAATCTCAGAGAACCCCTAAACATTCGTAAAATATCAGAAAAACATAAAAAAATTTGGAAAACATAAAAAACCCCTAAACATTTGAAAACTTAGAAAACACAAAAAACATTTGAAAATTAGGAAAACCAAAAAAATTCATAAAACCTTGGAAAACCCTAAACAACCTCAAAAGATCGAAAACCAAAAACATTCACATAAAATTTTAAAAATACCAAAAACATTGAAATATTATAGAAAATCCAAAACCATCCATTCCATTTCACTTTCACCCACAATAAGCTTTCACCCATAATAAATCAAATGTCATCTTCACCCTTTGGTGAAACAAGTAGAAATCAAGTATTGCAAGTCATAAAGTGAGAACCTAAGTGCCAAAATCTAAAGTCTAGATCATAGGTAAACAAGTCAGTCGAGTTTGTATCAACAACTTATCACAAACCTCATCCTAATCAAACCATTTGATAACATGTCCTAGGATGCATCCTTCTTGTGATGCACATCAACATTAGAAATCGCCTTAGATAAAATTAAACTAGCAAGAGATATAGATAACACTGACTATTTATTTTTGATCTTTTCTTATGATTTATCTTATTGACCCATTATGAGGACCTCCCGATGATTTCCCAATTATTTAGAGAGAAAGGAATGGGGCATCAATCATTATCTTTTGTTTGTCATGCTTGTGGGTATTCTTGTAAAATAATATTGGTGCATACTTGCTTAGTTGTGTGTAGGGAGGTTGTTTGGAGTAGATTGTTGACTATTGCATATGCTTTGGGGTGGTGTATTCTAAACTTCTAACCTACATTCCAATAAGGTTTTTGTATGTCAAGGTGTGAATAAGAACTATCCTATCTGTTTGCAAAGTCAAAGTTCATTACACTAGATACAACACCGTCTTGGTTATCAATACCATGATGCATCATGTCTATGTGTTATATCAAACATAAGGAATGAAAAATATCCCAATCCAAAGATATGAGTGAATCATCGTCATCCATCTCATCACCATATCTAATAAAGTCATAGTGGATCATGGACTTGTTGGACTTTTTGAATCAATCTTCAAAATCAATGGTCAAATCATTCATTTTATTCTTCTATATTATTTCCATGCTAGCCTGGTATCATGATAGTCAACAAAAACATCATCATGCATCCATCTCGCATCATCACAACATATCATAATAAAAGAAAACATAATCCATTACATCATCATTATAATTTAAGTTGTTTCAGATAACATAGATTTGTTATTCTAAGCATCTTAATCCATATCACATATCATAGACACATGTCCTAGGCATAAGCATACATCGCATTATCATATCATAAGCATGAACATATGAATTATCCATAAATACATCCATACACATACATCATCATATCATAAATTGCATGGAAAAGTAGACAAAAAGAAATGCATCCATCCATACATCATATCATAAACATCCATCCCATAACATATCATAGAAAGATGTCGCAAAAGAAGATAACCCATCCATTGCATTACATTACATCCATCTCATAACATCACATCATAAGATCATCATTACATATCGCATAAACACAAATAAAAGAAGCACATCCATCACAATACATCCATACATAATCATAATGCATAAGCATAACATCCATCATATCATATGCATCCATACATTCATAAAGCATAAAATAAAATCACATCACATATTGAATCCAAATCATCTCATATATATACCATATAAATGACTATCATGGTACAATATTTGAATTAGTGTTTGTATATCAAATCAAAAGTATAATATCCACGAGGCTATCAAAAATGATCCCATGAATGTATATATGTATAAATGTATCAGGGAAATAATCAAAAAGTGTCTACAAAACCGGCTAGCCCTAGTGGTTTCTCGACTCACCCTTAACTGATGGGTGATCCTCAGCTCTAGGTGGTGCTCCACTCCTATGGGAAAAATCAGGGTGTCTCATCGCCTGAGGGACATCACGATGATAATACATATGATAATAAGTAGCCTTTGTAATTGCTTCTTTGTACAAATGGTCAAACACTGTCTATCCCTGTGATGTAGCCATTACCACCTTCAACTGCTACCTCCACCCAATCTCCTGGGTCAGCTGTAAGTCCAGTTGCTACTGCAACTGAACCTCGTGGTCTCTTTGTGTTTTCATGGCTTGTAGTTGCTACTACAATTGATCCCTCTCTACCTTTAACTAGTCTCTCCTGGTAGTGAGATTCTATATATGTGCCTACATCTAAGCATCTGGTTGTACGTGTGGAGGTAGTGCTACAACTAGAACTTGTCCATTGTAGTGACCCTCCATGATTGGCCCTTTCATGATATTTAAGTATGATGTTGATAAATTTTGTTTTGTGATGTTGGAATTAAACTGGTTTAATAATGTTGTTTGTTTAGTAACAAAATAAATAAATTATTAAATAAATATATATGTTGCTCTTGGATAATTAAATTATTAAGTTATAAAGTGATTTTATAATTAAATATAAAGATAATTATTATGTAATGTTGAGTTTTATTAATAAAGTAAAATGTGGGAAAATATTAATATGAAAAAAAGCATTGAATTAGATGAAGATAATGATAAGGAGATAAACCAATTAAAAATATAGAAAGATTTTACATGCAGATCATGCATAACTCTGAACTATTGTCGAAAAGGAAATTGGGTGTTTTATGGGAGATTTTTGAGTTTTCATCTTTTTTTTTTGGGAATTGGTTCTGGCACGCCATTTCATCTCCATTTGCAAACCTTAAGCCGTGGTTTTAAGGTTCATATATATTTTTTTCTAGTGGAGGGGTAGCCGGTGTGTGTATATACTATCTTACACATTTGCAGATGGCATTCCATGAGACCAATCTTGGAGGCGATCAAGAAAATGGTTTTTTGGTTCTAATCTGTGTTCCATTTTGAATGCATGTTTACCAAGATAGAGTAGCTACATGCTTTCTTCCAGATCTTGGTTGCACAAGGATGCTTGCCTTGTTTATTTGAATTGGGCATGGGAGCTTTGGTCATGTCTTTCAGCAAAATCTTTCAATTAACCATGGGCGGACTATGTACAGTCTAATCACAAGCTCAAAATTGTCATTTGCAATTTCATGTCAATGCTTGAGAGGAAGATAGGTGGAAATGATCGTCTTCGCCCCATTAAGCCATTCATGTCTAAAGAGGTATGTATGTACTCCTTGTGAGAAATGATCGAATGTTTGATATTGAGTGAGTTTAAGTTCTTTGAGTATTCTAAATTTAATGCATATATGGATTTTTGACTGATAAAAGCTACATTCCTATTATCTATACTATTCTTGGTCTTTAACTTTTATACAAAAGCTTAGCCTATTCATATCCATCTGGGACTTTCTAGCAGGCAATTTGAGTGCTTTATCTATTATCCATTTGTAGGCTACCATATATTGTGATAGATTCCATTTATCTATCAAGTACACCTGCCATTTGCTTTTTCTTGAAAGTTTCTTAAACCTTTTTAACAAATCTTGTTAGTGTGCACCCCTGCTACCATCATTTTCTTCTTTGAAAAGACATTTCCCTAGTTCTAATTTTGGTGTTCGATTTAATTTTGTTGGGTATTGATTTTGTCTTCTCATCCTACGTCTCTCACTTATGATACCTTATTCTGCATTTTATTTCTACAAAAATATCACCAACGTTGTATTGTGCTTCATATCGATGGTCTTGATTCTTACTAGGTGTTCAGTATGTTGTAATGCCTACGGCATTCAACACTATGGGCTGCATTTTAAATCTGATGGGTAAACTTCGTAGTTGGCATTCGGTGTATTTGTTTATGCTTGGAAATTCAATTCCATTTTTTGTGTTGTGTTTTTTCTTTGATAGCTATAACTATGACTGGCTTGGTTGCCTTTGATGTTTTATCTCTCAACAAAATCAACAATATATAAACACAACAATAAATACTTCTTCCATTTTTGTTTTAGTTAAACGGACTCTAAAAGAGGAATGTCGTATAATGCATCTAGATCTTAATAGTTTCATATTCAAGATCCATTTGCACTTGTCATTGTAATTCTTACATTGTTGCTTTAGGTATTTCACATTTTCCTTTCTAATCTGCTCAAAGCAAAAGCCTTCTCAGGCTCCTAACTGAAATAATATCCCTTTAGCATATTCGATTGTGCGGAGTTCTAAAACCGAATTCATAGACCATTCTTCTTTGTGTCTTGTTGTAGATATTATAGCACAAGCCTATTGTTTTTCAGATTGTTTCATTTAGCATCACCAATATTTTCCACAAAACATCGAACCTGTTTAAATGATGGAAATGGTTCACATCCCTCAAAATTATTTCTCTTGCAACAATCTTGGAGATTAATTTTGATGCAGTGACTTCTTTTGTTCTGGAATAGTGCCTTCCACTCTTGCGCGCCATCTCCCTCTTTACCCTTGGTCGTTGCCTTGCAACCCTAAGACATTTGTAGTGTATGAGTTTATTCTTACTATTTGATTTTATTATACCTATTAAGCTTGATCATTTATTTTCTTTCATAACATTCGATTTTGTGGATGGCATTTGAGCTTAGCTTCTAATTCTTATGATTATAAAAGGAACTTGGTGAATTGGCCATTCATTAGGCGTTCGATATGTAGTGATTTTAATTTTCATGCATTACATTAGTAGTTGGTATATGTTTCATTGTTGGTATTCAATTATATTTATATATACGTATTTTTTTTATATGAGAGTATATATGTATAAATATTTGTATGTTGAAAGGTATGTAGAGATTTATAATAGTCACACAATAATTTGATTATGTTATGAAATGTTTGGGAAATTAAAACAGATATAAAATCATTTGATAAATCTGTATTATGATGGTAGTTAGTTATTTTTATACTCAATC
>VDFB02281492.1:248740458-248759008 GCA_007258455.2 Sequoia sempervirens
GTAATATTCATTGCTTGCTATGTTGGTTTTTTTCCACCAAAGGGGGCATTGGTTTTTCACTTTCCCCTTGCACTTCGTGTGAGCCTAGGGAGTAGTTGGAAACGATTAGTGTCTTCTTTCTAGTGGAACCTGCTTGGGGATTTCATCACCCTAAGGGACGATTCCAACCATGCATACTAGTGGGGTATAAAAAGGGGGGGAGCAAAAGTTGTACCTCAATCCAGTCACGTCGTAATTGGTAGAGTGTCGAAGCTAGGGTGATTCCTAGATAGATGTGAAGAGTTGGTTTGAGCCCTTCAGTATCTCGCTGGGGTTCTCGACTCACGCTTGTGACAGGCTGGTGTTCATGATTATGCCTCGCGTACTGAGAGTATATCAAGGACTCCCTAGACACCTTGTGCATCCTAGATTAAGACCTTTATTGGCCATACCCTTAACACTAATCGTAGGATTGTGCTTGTTTAAAAGTATTTTCTTGTGAGAAACCAATAAACTTTTTGACAAATTGGCCTTATTGTTGTCATTTTAAGTCCTTTCCATAGTCATTTTCATCAAAACTAAGTCCCTGTTTACTACAGTGGGGAGAATTTTCCCTCCTGTTTGTTGCAGTGGGGTGAATTTTCCCTCCTGAATAGTCAAAATCGCCCCGTTTAGCTTTGTTTAGCCTCTAAACCATCATTTAATCATTCCAAACCTTTATTTAATTATTCCAAACCTCTGTTTTGTAATTTTAAGCCCATTTGATCATTATAAACCTCCATTTAGCCTCCAAAACCTCTGTTTAATCATCCAAAATCTCCATTGGTCATCCCAAGCATCCAAACATTTATTCTCTCAATCTGCCCTCATTTTGAATTGTTTGGTAACCCATCTAGAAAGCACATATCATCACCTACTGAGCTTGATTCACCAAAATCTTACCATTTGCATCACCTAATCCATATCACATAAACACCACCCATTATCAAATCACCTTAACCTCGTGTTAAAAGTTGTTACCCCAAATTGAGCTTAGCGCTTGAATTTGATTGTTATCCTTCATATCAATCACTAACTTTGACCCTAATCAATTTACTTCCATCTTGAGGTGAATTTGGTGTCATTAGTTATCATCCTCGGCCCAAATCAATCCATTTCTATCTTGAGGTGGATTTAGTATCATGATCATCCACTGGATCAATGAATGCTCTAAGTCACTAAGGGTGATTTTTTTGACTGAATTTATGGTCCCTCACATCTTCCATCATCCAATCGCACCTATCCAATCACTCAATATATTTTATCCAATCATCCAATCAAACCAATCATACTTATCAAATTATCTAATCGATCCAATCACATCCATTCAATCAACTCAATCCAATCTATCTTAACAATCCAATCCAATCTATCCAATCAAAATTTGATCCAATTAAAATATAATCTCATCCAATCAAAATCAAATCATTCATCAAGGACATCCTTATAATCTGCCCATAGCACATTTGCATGCCCATTCAAACTAGGTCACAAGCCAAGAAGCAAATGGCACAACAACAAGGTCAAATTTCCCAAGTAAACATGTCTCAAGATCTTAATAACAATGCAAATCCTACAAATGGTGCAAATGTCTCTCAAGATCCTAACAATGTAGTGAACATCCCCCAAGACCCTCATAATGGCACTTCATCACATTCCAACACCGAAAATCAGAAAAACTCGCCACATGGTGAAGAGAGTATGGCTAATCAACCCGAACTCATACTTGAGGAACATTTCAATAATCCCGCCAATGTACAAATGACTGACCACCTGTTAGAAAAACATGGGGAAGAAATCTTGGGCCACCTAATTGAAAAATGTTTCAAACCTCCATCAGGTGTTGACTTATCCAAATATAGGAGTTCCACATCTAATATATCCCAAGGTTCACAAAATGCGCCAGATGGTTCATACATCCCCAATGTTCCTCCAGTAGAGGGTTGGCATCAACCTAAATTTGGAAATGTCCTTCTTTATCATGTTAACCATCCCCCACATGCCACAATATCAGTTATGGGGGCTCCTCAAGTGTCTAATCCCAATAATACTTTGGCCTACGGTATGCCACAAAATATTCCATGACCTTCGCCATTAATGCTAACAGCACCACCCCTTTTGAGTCAACCTCGTGTCAACGCTGGGGGCAACCCTTTTACCACATTTCCTCCACCTCCTGGGGGCACAAATCTACCACCGCTTCTGTACACATCTCAACAGCCTCCTCAATACAACTTACCACCTCAATTACCTCCACAAGGTACATCCCAACCAAATGTTTTGGTTGATACCCAACAACCTCCTTTACAGAACGCCTCTACGCTATCTTAGCCACCTCATCAGCAACAACCCCCGCATAATACTTTAGTTTCTTCACAACAACCACCATACCAATTGCAAGGAAATCCATCCTAACCTCTCATCCAAGCCATATCCTCATTCCTCACATCCATTTTACATTTACAAGCCCAACCACAACACAACATCTCATCTCGGCCCATGCAACAGTTGACATCACATCAGCAATCTCCTCAACATTACTACTATCATAACCAACAATAGTTCCAGCAACAACCACCCTATGTGGCCCCCCAACAATCGTAGCAGTACCTTCAATACCAACAAACCAATTCGCAATATCACATTCAAGCTCCTTAGCATTCGGTTGTGCATTCTTATCAAACAAATTTGTACTATACCTCACAACAACAACCCAATACCAACAAACTCCCTTGACATACCTGCAAGGGATATCATCATCTCACTATCAAAATCCATACGCCAACCTTCAGACACTATCTCAACAGAATCCTTCGTCATCCTACCACCCATATCCATCCAACCCATCTGTCTCAACGCCTGTGCCAGTGGTCAACGTGGCCCTGTTGGAAATCAAAGCTGCTTTGAAAGATCTCCAAACAGGGACTGGTAAACAATCCTTTAAATTTGAAGATATATGTCCCTTTATGTTCGATCCATCCATCTCACTAATTCCCTTCCCAAAGCACTTTGAGATACCAAAGTTTGATAGATACAAGAGGAACAAAGATCCTAAGGCTCACTTGCAAGAGTTTTACTCCTAGTGTCAATAAGTTATACACAACAAAAACTAGCCCCTGCGTTTGTTTCCACAAAGCTTGACAGGTAATGCCCTAGAATGGTTCATGGGTTTAGAATGAGGGTCCATAAAATCCTTTGTGGATCTTTCAGAAAAATTTGTTTCTTACTTTTCTTTCAATTTGGAAAAAGACACTGATACTTTAGACCTCCTTAAGGAGAAGCAACGTGAGGGTGAAACCCTTGCTAGCTACCTTCAAAGGTGGCGAGCACTAGCAATCCAAATGAAAACCCCTCTCAAAGAGAAAGACATGGTCACTATCTTTGTGGAAAACTCACATCCCAACATGGTTCACAATTTTAGATTGCACTGTGTTACCACTTTCACTGAAATAGTGGAAAAATGACCCATCCTTGAACACACCCTTATTTCCAAAGGGCACATCAAGATATATAACCATGACAAAGAAAGGCCATCCGGTGATAAGTCACAATTTTGGAACAAGAACAAAAACACATTGAATGATGGTTTCACTAACACTAAACATGTTCAGGTGGCCAGTACATCCCAGAGGCAACCACCATCTATACCTAATGCCATATCCGTGCCATAGGGGGCATCTCATTCTCCTCAATAGTCAAACCAGAACAGTCAAGGGAATGGAAAAAGCTAATATACTCAATTAGGAGAACCCTTGAGCGTCATCTTCAATAAGTTGTTACAGGTCAACTATCTGATCACGTATCCTGTCACCAAACCACTTGATGAATCCAAACCCAAACCAGCCTAGTTTTGGGAGAATGAATATTGTGAATTCCATAAGATAAAAGGGCACACTCTGAATAAATGTCAAGGTCTCAAAAACTATGTCCAAGATCTTATTGATCAAGGAGATATCAAAGTCAACACCAGTCAAGATTCATCATCCAATGCTCAATTACAGATATACCAAAATGCCTTCCCTAACCATAATCAAGGCGCAAGCACCTCCAATAACAATCCCCAAGACAACAACACAAATAATATAAGCTATAAAAATGTACCCCTCAATTATGATGGCATTTTCCACTACATTGAGTAGGTAGAACCTCGAGTGTCTATGATATATGTTAAAGCTAAAGATCCCCAATGCGTTGTTGCTACCCAACGATCCCACATTACGGTCCTTGTAGCCTCCATATCCACCCAATCAAATCCTGTAAACTCTCAGTATAACATTCTTGATCACTTAGGAAAGACCCCTGCTCAGATCTCAATCTTAGATCTGCTGAAGTCTTCTTCCGTACATAAGGAAATACTCAACAGAGCTTTACAAGAAACTCACGTACCTAATGGCATTGATCCCACACGGTTCCAAGATTTAGTAGGACACCTGGCTTTGTCTTACCAACTACACTTCAGCCAGAACGACATGCCAAATATTGACGCCAATCACAACCGTCCCTTACACATCAAAGTCTTGGTTTCCCATCATAAAATAAAAAGGGTCTTGGTAGATAATGGCTTTGCCCTTATTCTATGTACTTTGAAGTTCATAAAATAGGTAGGGTATACTCAAGCGGATTTGAGTAATCAAATCATCACAATCAAGGCTTATGATAATGCAAAAAGAAATTTTGAAGGGATTATCAGTCTTCCTATCCAGGTTGGACATGTAGTTCAATATACTACTTGTCATGTCCTTGATATGGACTTACCATATAATCTCCTCCTCGGGCGCCCATGGCTCCACGCCATGCAAGCCATCCCCTCCATGTACCATAAATGCCTAAAGTTCTCGATTAATGGACAAGAGATCACCATTTATGCCGACCCATAACCATTTGAATAATGTCGTGCTCTAGAAGCATCATTTCCCCATTTACATTATTGTCTTGGAGTCAAAATGGGGGCATCTCAGTCATCATCCTCCAATCCATCATCCACCATGATGGCCACTCCATCTTCTGCCACCAATCCTATAGTCACCAAAGTCTAGATCATTGACAAGGGGTGTGGTGAATATGAAATGCATACTGCTCTAAATGTGGCAACCATGCCACCGTCACCACACATGTACGTCCAACCTTCACAGGATACTCCAAAGGAAGACAAGACTATCACCTTCAGTGTAAAAAACATTCCCACTACCACTTTCCGGTCTCCTAGTATAAAGATAGATGCACTAGAAGAGGATATCAGTTAGTGGGTATACCGTGAAGAACCCCAACTAGATCCTCCTCTAAAGGAATAATTTCAGGAAGTATACCCTTGGTCAACTAAGTTCACAGAAAAGCATAACTACTAAGGCAGGGTCCTAGGTAAGGAAGAACAAGGACGGTTGCAACCTATTGATGTATCAAAACTACCATGAAATATAGGCCTCGGATATGACAAAAAGTAGAAATGCCCTGCAACATCATCGAATACCTCCAATAGTGTTATTGTGGAGAATGGTCCCTTGGAATACATACCCAAGGAAGAATTTATCATACGTGCGTACGATGATGTTGATCACACAGACCTGTCATCCATGTTTGATTGCTTATCTGTCTTTATGATCAGCCTTTCTCTTCGCCATCCCGAACTCATTGATTGGGACGTATGTGATAACACACCTGCCAATGTCTCCCTAGATACATATGTCAACCTCATGGGATCGGGGGGAGATGAACGCTCTAGTCACAAGAATAAAAATAAGAAAAATAAAAAACGGTCATCTAGTGAAAACCTCCTCGGGGCACTTCCTAACCTGGAAAAAGTACAAATAAATGACGCATCCGATAGTGAAAACCTCGAAGAGGCATTGGAAGATGGAGATGTTCATCTTCCCCTTGTTGGAACTCAATTATTCACACGGTCATCCATCCTAATTGAAGAAACTCAAGAAGTTAACCTAGGTACTGCTAAAAACCCTAAGATCACCTATGTAGCCAAATCACTATCAGAGCAAGAATATTCAGTCTTTGTTCAGCTGCTCCAAGATGGAATCATTAACTTTGCTTGGTCATACTCAAATATGCCAGGCTTAGACCCTGCTTTAGTAGTTCATCATCTGGATGTTCACCTAGATGCCAAGCCTGTCAAACAAAAGCTCCAAAAATGCATCCACAAGTAGCATTATTGGTCAAGAAGGAATTAGAAAAATTACTGGATGTTTGTTTTATCAAGCCCATTGACTACTCTGATTGGATCTCCAACATAGTGTATGTTGCCAAACCAAATAGAGACATTCGGATTTGCACAGACTTTTGGTATCTTAACAAAGCCTATCCAAAAGATGACTTCTCACTGCCCAATATTGACATGTTAGTCGACCTTACTACAGGAGATGAGATATTGTCCCTTATGGATGGTTTCTCTGGTTATAATCAGATCTGAATTGCACATGAATACCAACACAAGACCGCTTTTACGACACCTTGGGGTACTTTTTGCTACAATGTTATGCCCTTTAGTCTCAAGAATGCGGTGGTGACATATCAGAGGGCAATGAATGTCATCTTCCATGACCTCATCCACATTATCATGGAAGATTATGTTGATGACTTGCTATGAAAATCCAAAACCATAGCAGAGCACCCTGCCATACTAAAAAAGATCTTCAAGTGGTTAGAACATTACAAGCTACGACTAAATCCAAAAAAGTGTGTCTTTGGTGTTACATCAGGGAAATTGTTGGGTTTCATAGTCTCTTGAAGAGGCATTGAGGTTGATCCCGCCAAGGTGAAAGCTATTTTGGATATGCCACCCCCGCGCAATCTGAAACAATTAAGAAGTTTCCAAGGAAAGCTGCAATCCATCCGCCGGTTCATAGCCTAGCTTGCAGATAAGTGTTAGTCATTCACCCATATTCTAAAAAAAGACTCCACCTTCAGATGGAACCAACTGTGTCAAATAGGTTTTGATAAGATCAAGGAATACTTGGCTCATCCACTGATCTTAATGCCACTGATTCTAGGGAAACCCCTCCTGATTCACATCTCTGCCACTTTAGTCACACTGGGGACATTATTGGCACAACATGATGAGTCCTTGAAAGAAAGAGCAATCTACTACATCAATCGAACGTTGGTTGGCTATGAATTAAATTATTCTCCCATGGAGAAAGCCTGACTTGCAGTGGTCTTTAGTACACAAAAACTTTGACATTACATGCTCATCCATCCGGTCAAATTAATAGAAAAAATTAATCCACTAAATTATTTGTTATCCAGAACCACTTTAACTGGCCACATGGCTAATTGGGTCATGCTCCGAAGTGAATTTTACATAGAGTACGTGGATTGCAAACCCATAAAGGGACAAGTCATAGTTGATCAGTTGGCTAAGGCACCACTAGTGGATGCTTACCCTCTAGTCACTGAATTTCCAGATGAAGAAGTTTTCACAGTTACAGAAGCACCTGCTTGGATATTGTATTTTGACGGCTCATATACTCATAATGGATCAGGCGCAGGAATTTTGTTGGTTACCCCTCAAGGTGACTACATTCCAAAATCGTTTACGATAGCATTCCCATGTACCAACATAGCAGAGTACGAAGCCCTCCTCACAGACCTCTGAATTGCAAAGCAATGGCACATAACTCACTTGAGAGTCTTTGGCGATTCATTATTAGTCATTAAATAAGTTAATGATGAATTCCTAACAAAAGATGATAAACTGTTACCCTATAAACACATGGTGGATGACTTCAAGAAATATTTCACCTTCATACAATTTGACCAAATTCCTAGGTACAAAACAAAGTAGCTGATGTAATGGCTACTATTGGCTCCCTGATTGACATGCCTAACGATCGAACAGAATGCGAGTTCCTTGTGGAACAACTTTTAATCCCAGCATATGATATTCCAGAGGTTGACACGGTGTGTGAAATTGTAGGTCCCACTTCCCCATGGTACCAAGACATATATACTTATCTGCATGATAATACTTTACCCCCATACCTCAAATGAAACCAACAAAAATCCTTAATTCAACATTCAGCCTGATACATTATCGTTGGTGATACGCTTTATCGTCTTGGGTATGATGGAACCCTCCTTAGATGTCTGAATGAGACCAAAGCCCATACTGCATTAACAGAGGTACATAGTGGTGTTTGCGAGGCCCATTCAAATGGTATGGATTTGGCCAAAAGGATTCTCCAAGCTGGATATTATTAGCCTACATTAGAACATGATGCTTGTGAATTCGTGAAGAAATTCCTTCCTTGCCAGTAACATGCAGATTTGATTCATGCCTCGACATAAGACCTTCAACCCCTACTAGCACCATGGCCCTTCTCTCAATGGGGTTTCAACTTGATTGGAAAGATTTACCCACCCTCTTCTGATGACCATACATTCATAATTACTACCACTGAATACTTCACCAAATTGGTGGAAGCAATGCCACTCTCACAAATCATCGATACTCAAATTTCAAAATTTATCCTTTACCATATTCTTTGCAGATATGGTATTCCATCCACCATCCTATTTGATGATGGAAAACCTTTTCAAAACCAAGCCATGAAAGATCCCTATGACACCTTTCATATCCAACATCGTTGGTCAACACCTTATTACCCCCAGGGTAATGGTCAGGCAAAAGCAACCAACCAGACCCTTATCTACATCCTCAAGAAGGTTGTCAATAACACTGGTTGAGATTGGAACCTCCATATTCATCCCACCCTCTGGGAATATCGCACCTCCATCCACACCCCTACAGGCACCACCCCCTATTCTTTAGTGTATGGTGTCGAAGCCATCTTGCCAATCAAAGTTGAGATCCCATCACTGAGGATTTCTCTAAAGAACCTTATCAATGAGGAGGGCTCGTGTTGCATGACTTGCACAGCTGGAGTTACTTGATGAAAGACGAATTAAATCTTGTGATCATCTACAAGCCTATCAAAACCACCTCAAGCGCAAGAAGACTCATCCTCAACAATTCCAGATTGGTGAACTAGTCCTTAAAGAGAACCAGCGTACTCAACAAGACCGTGATAAGAAAGGAAAATTTGAAGCATATTTGGTTCGGTCCTTATATCATAACTGCTAAATATGGATTTGGGGCATACAGACTTGCTACCCTTGAAGGAGAACCCCTAGAAGAGCCTATCAATATCATGCATCTGAAGAGGTTTTACACCTAAGTCCGCTTGGTAACCGTACTTGTAAAAAAGTAAAAAAATTAAAAAATGAAGAAAAAAATAGTAAATAGAAATAAATTCATCTTATGATGAAAACCACCTTTGGTGGCGCCTTGGATAAGTACGAGTGGTGAAAACATGTTCACATGTGCCATTTGTAGAGGGATTAATCATTATCTACCTTACATCCTATTTATTCTATGCTTTCATCCGCCCTATCATCCTCACCCATCCCATCCTCGGCCGCTTGGTATATATCTTGGTTGAGCATTGGATTATCCACAATTATCTATCTGTCATCTTGAGCTTTTATCCCAATCTGATCTTATGTCATTTTAACCGTTCCTCGGTCATTTTGTGTCACCATCTGTGAGCATCCATCGTGTTGGTCTCACCTAGTTTCCATCTTGTCTTGTCGGCCTTTTTGGTTTTATTCAAACTACGTTGGCCCTGCGCTTTCACGTAGGTAAGGTTAATCATTTGATCTACCCTCGGGGTATTTTGACCATCCTATGATGGTCATTCATCATTTGTCTTCACTGTCCCCTTTTTGCTTTTATCCATGTTCAGTTGTTGTTTGTCTTTTCTGAACTACATTGCCCATGCACTTTGACATAAGCAAGGTTGATCATTTGATCCTCCCCCAGGGCATTGTGTGTCATGTCTTGTGTCATTCATCATCGGTCACCATTGTCTTCTTTCCACTTTATCCACAACCTTTTATCAAACTACGAGGGCTTAGCACTTTCACATAGTCAAGGCTAATCTATGACCAGCCCCCGAGCCCCTAGGTCTATAGGATGTGTCAGTCTTCTGTCTTGTGTTGTGTCATTAAGCTATGCCCTTATCTAGTTAGTTATTAACAAATGAGATCTGCTAGTATCAGCAAATCCAATCAGTTTCAAATATCCCATGTCATATCGATCTTTTAGTTTAGTATCCATCATTGGTCTCAATAGGATACATCCTTCCTAACAGACCTCATCAACCTCATCCATCCTCTTGACCTTATGGCAAGGAATGTTTGAAATTTGATTGTGATCTTTTGATATTTTTGGTTTTTGTTTATCATTTGAGCTCCCTATTATAATTAGTTAAGATCGTCATAATCTATCATGTTATGGTGTGTTTTGGTTGATTCACATAGGGGCATATCTTGATCTTTTATTGTTGTTGTCTGTTGGGTTGTCCCATGTAGTACCCACCAAGATCCCTGTGATCTTTTTTTACATTGGGACATCCCTTTATGTTTGTGGTTATCCTGATGCCTGGCCCGACCAAAGTCTTCACTACTTTGGGGTGTTGGGATAGCCTTCTTGTTTGTATGTTTGTTTCATGCATTAGATGTTAACTCGCCTTGGTTTTTTATACCCTGGCACTTGGTGTCTTATGCTATAGCAAAAATTAGTGCTCTAAAGATGGCAAATCATATTAGGATTGCATTTCATCATCTGTTGCATTACATTCACCCTATGATTTTGGTTGTGCAAATACTTTACCCTGTTCTCTCCCATTCTTCTCAGGATACTCAAAGTTATTGACAGGTGCCAAATTAGACCCGTGCCACTACACACCCATCTTCCATTATCATGTACGTCCTTATTGACATTAATGTTACTATAAATTAATTACACTTGAATCATTATGATAAGTATCCACGCATAACTAGGGATATACATACATACATTGCCACCTGCATCACAAATTGTTAGACTCATAATACGTCACATCTTGCATGTATAAAACATTCATAAAAGCATTCACATAAGCCATCATAAACATATACATACACGTCAATAAATCAAATAAGCATCCATACAAAAACTTCTACATAATCCATCATAGATAAAACATGTGCATACATCATATCATCATATAAGCATCTACATCAACAAAATCATCCATAGTCCACAAATGCATAAACATGATCATTCATCCAATGCATGAACATGGTGTCAATAAGGGCTATCATATATCATATATAAATATACCAAAATTCCAAGGTACATCTCATAATCATGACTATCACATGAATAATATCATAATAATGTTGTCAATGTCATCATATCTATGACCATCGTATACAAAAAATCATCAAATCAAAATACCAGTACAAGGTCCTATAAATAACCACTGTCACTATGACCTATCCATCCACCCTGCACCTGTCAAAAACTTAGTAGCCTGTCATCTGCCAAATGAGCTACCCACATTTGATCTCTAAGGTGAATCAGGTACTAATCTCCTGCCTAATAAACCCCCCTGTCACTCACTGAAACCTTGGGTCCACATCCCCAGCGTCTGGGATGGCGTTGGCATCTATGGTGTCTGTCGAACGTACTGGAACATCCGTTGTGTCAGGTTTGGAACTGCATGATAATATGTGGCCATCCAAAATCCTACCTCCCTCACATTCTCCTCTCGCTCAACAACCTGGACCCGAGCGGAATTATGCTCCTGGCGATACCTATCCCGATCTCTAGTGATCACTCCCCTCTCCTGCTCTCAGGCCTTATGGGATAATTGTAACTGCACCATCTTTTCCTTAACCCGATCTCTCATCTCCTCGGCAGCCACTATTGCATCTCTCTCCCCCTATAACTCATGTATATCTGCCCCTATTACATCACCAACCTATACTGATTGCAACTGAGCCACTATTGTGTCCCACTCTCCCTGAAACATCTACATCTACATCTCTACAACATCCCTCTCCCTCTATACTAATTACAACCTTCAACCACTCTTGTCCACTCTCCTTAATGCATCTGCATCGCAGCACATCTCTCTCTCTTTGTGGCTTGTAGGCTGACCACCATTTAGATCCTGTCCTTTGTAGCTCCTTAACTCTCGACGTGCCATCTACGTCTCATGATGGCTGATACCTAAACCTCCTCTCTCCTCCTCTGAAGAGACTGTATCTGTGCCTCTGCCAACTCTCTCTCACTCTGCAAAACCTGAACTTGCACCTCTACCACATCCCTCTCTACCTCTATAGCCTGCACCTTTGCTTGCGCTACATCTCTCTCTGCTTGCATAATACAGGTCTTCTCCCTCGCCTCCCCCTCTCTCTCCTACATCAACCCCATATCTCTGACTATCTGCTCTAAACAATGTACTCTATCACGTAACTCATCTCGCTCTCTCCAGAAATCATCTATCTGCTACCTAATTCCTGCTAACCCCTGATATGTCACCCCCTCTAGCTCCCCCCTAGCCTGTAATATAACAACCTTTGCATTTACTCTATCATGGTCCCAACTAATAACAACCAACTCATCTTGTACCCCCTCTATGTCAACCTGCAGTCCATCTCTCTCCTTGCCCATTGCCTCTACCTGTGTAGATAAGAGGTCAACCATAAATCTATAATCTCTTTGACCTACTACTGGTACCCTTGATAGCTCAACCCTGAGTTTGATCACCCCCACCTCAGCTATCCTCAACCTCTGATCTTTAATTCAAAGCCTCTCCACAGTATCTCTCAGTTGAGTAATAGGATCCTCTAATACCACGCAAGAAACCACCACTAATGGCTCTACATCCAAAATATCTCATCTATCTCCGTGTCCCTCCGCTCCATCTTTGGTCGATCTCATAGTGGAAAGCAGACGCTCTGGTGACCATGCCTCCCCACTCTCATTGGTCTCTTGTCTCTCCTCCCTCCAGCTCCTCCTCATCCTCACTCCTCGGCTCACCACGGGCCCGCTGCCGTATGCCTCCTTTGTCGTCTCCTGCTCACCATCCTCCTCTGGCCTCAATCATCGTTGTCCTCCATCTCTTGTCCTGATCCGTGATCCTGTCGATCCATTCGATGGCTCCATCCCTCCATCGTCACCCTCGGCTCGTCGTCTACGTCTGGACCATCCATCTATCGTCGTGCGTCTCCTGATGGATCCTCTCGATCCACCTCCACCTAGCCCCTCCATTGTCGTCCTCCTCCTCTCTGGATGCCCTACTACCTTAACCTCATCCTCTCCTCTACCCTGCTGACCAACACCCTTGTTATCCTCTTGCTATCCTGCTTCCCTCCCCTCCCCTCCCCTCCATGCCTGTCTCCTCCTATCTCCACCCTCCCTCACCCCAGGCTCATCCTATAATTTGAGATCCTGACTCCTGTAGGCACCATCTGATGTAATCCTCTCCATCGATGGTGCACCACCCGATCCTCGTATCGTCACTCACCATCCTCCACTAGCGGCTCTCCCTGACGCCCGTCACCACCGACACTCGCGTCCTGGTCTCCAGAGTGATTCCATGGTCGCCTCCTCACGGTGGTCGATGGAATCGATGGGCACCTGGGATATCTTTGTGCTCAGCCCAAGACTACCTCAGCACTTTTTCCTGGCGGTCAGTGCATCTCATATGCGGCTGACTCCCAATCAAGACACATTGACTCATAAAATATCCCTTTTGTCTATCCTCCTCCCCCCTCCATCCCCTGAACCATCGATACTACGGATGCCATAATATGTCTCTCTCCTGTAGACCATCTATCGCTATCCTCCAACCTTTTGTATCCCCTGCATCTGGTACCGAAAAACCCAACCCCTTGCCTCCACATACCCCCAAGCCATAGGCTCCCTATCATCCTCATCTCCCTCCCTAACGACTACGAGTCTTGTCACCATAATATGCTCCCATGCCCACACCTATAGTAGGGTCATGTGTGTCAAACTCACTGACCTTCGGTAGCAGATCACATTCATATCCCTGTATAACTACGCTAATACACAGGTACCCCGCGAGATTTGTCCCTCGCGCCACTTAATAATATGTCGAATCACCTCCATGTACCGTAAATTGCAAAACCGCCTACTATGATCTGGTGAAAATATCCCACTAATCAATCCACACATAAATAATGGTAGGGGTGGTACCCCAATGACAAACATCTATCTAGGTCCAACTGCCCACCCTGTATGGGCAGATCCTCATGTCCAAATAACATTGAAATAGTGTGATCTAACTCTGCCCCTCTCGATACCACATCACTAACTAACAACCCCGCTATCGGCAGCTTCAAGATGCGCCATACATCCTCCAGTGTCACCGTCATCTCCCCCGTCAGAAGATGAAACATCAATGTCTCTGAACTCCATCTCTCTATCAATGCTGTCAACATCGCTCGATGTGCCCTCATCACCGAAACCTGTAAAAAGTGCAATAACCTCGCATGATCTAATGTTGCATGATCTACTCTAGTCATGGCCGCTATGGTCGCTGCCAGTACCTCCGACCATCGCTCATGTGTTTGTAATCGCTGAAACCCTGCATCCATATTACTCAATTGTCAGTACACCATATTCCTGGCCCCAGGACATCGCTTGTTTTCCTTTTTTCTTTTATTTTGTTTTTTTCTCTTTTCTTCTTCCTGCTTTACCCTAGTTAGGACAAACTTGTCTTCCTACCCAAGCTAGATACACTCCCACACCGAGGTGGATGCACCCCTATGTCGAGGCAGACCTGCCTCGGTTCAAAGCGGATATGCCCCAACATCAGGGCGAATCTGCCCTGAGTCGGGGAGACAACGCCCCCGCTATGGGGCGGATCCGCCCCGAGTCGGGGCAACAACACCACTGCTCTAGGGCGGATGCACCTTGAGCTAGGTTGACTTTTCCCCAGGCTAGGGTGACTTCGCCTCAAGCCAAGGCAGACACACCCTAGCACCGAGGTGACTCCACCCCGAGCCGGGACGGACGTGCCCCGACCCAAGGCAACGCCACCCTGAGTCGGGGCGGATGCGCCCCGACCCAGGGCAACGCTGCCCAGTGTTGAGGCAGATGCGCCCCAGCACCAGGGAAGATACGCCCCACTATGAGGCAGATTCACCCCTCCCGGGACCATACCAACCCCCCCTCAAATGTCGCCTTTTCTCTATCTATTTGTCAAAATTAAATCTACCCATTTTTATATTTTATTTTGCAAACAAAACCCATGTTTTACATTTTCTCTAAACATTTAACATGTTATCAATGTGTAAAATACACAAGAGGAGTTTTGTTACTAACCTGGGGACGCACTGCATAGTGGGTGTGGAACCTCTAAACCTTGTCCACCCGATGAATGATATTAGAGTCGTAATCTTGCGGAATCGTTGATCTTTCCTCTCTTCCTCTCCTCTCCTATTCTCTCAACTGTTACAATGACAATGTGACCAGGTAATTTTTAAAATTACCTTTTAACCCCTCTTTTCCCCCTTTTAAAATAAAAGGTAATTTTTACCTTTTATTTAACTTTTTTCTCCTTCAACTAATTCCCTCCTTTCTCAGGGCCGCCATTTGCAAACCATGTGTCTGATCGACTCTATTCAAAAGTCAAAGTTGCTTAGTTTTTCAAGCTCTATCCAATGGTCTCCTCATTTTCTTCCTATTGAGAGCTCGTCTAGGGCCCCTTTTCTTTCCCAACTTCCCTCTCGAGGGGGCATACCCTACCATTTTCCCTCCATCCCTTCATGGCAGTCACTGGGCCATCTCCCTCCATTTTTCCATCCACTTGGGCAACTCATTCAACCCCTTTCATGATGGAGCATCAAGCCCTATCACTTTCTTCACTACCGGCATTTTATTTTTCTTCTAAACACTGTTATTCTAACAATATTTCGAAGAGGGGAAAAATGTAGACATCTAAATTTGATCACTCCCATACGATCAAATTTGCCTCTTTATTCATCCATTCCGTCAATAATTAATATTACACTTCCCACCTAAGGTTCTTAAAGTATTTCATTTAACAATTAAATGCTTTACCTTACACCTTTTTCCTCTCTAAATTAAATAAATACATCAATTTATTTAATTTAGTCATCTTAACCTTTTTGAATTATAATCAATTTAAAATTCTTTTTTTCTCTCTCCTTGTCACATCCTCCATAATCTCTCTCTAATCTGGATTAATTTAATTAATTCATGATTAAGATGTGCATCCTCTTAATCAAGGATTAATGTCACATCCTCGTACAATTGCCACTTGTTTCTAATCTCTCATTAATTACCCTAATCAAGTATTTGCACAACCTCAATCAAAATCATTAGCCACTTTTAGCACCACCTTTTAGTCAACCTTTTCATTTTCCTTTCTTGGCATTGGCCCTCTTCCCCATGTGAATTTTTAATTCATATTTATTTATCCTAGGTCTCTCTCCTCCCCATGTGAATTTTTAATTCACATTTTATCCTTCCAAGACTTCTAGAACATTTGGCTTGTCATCTCATCCACATGTGACCCATTCCCACCTTTTTGGAGACCCTCTCTTATCCATTAGATTCTAAGAATGTGAATTTTTAATTCACATTTATTTCTCCAACCACTTTCTCATTTCCCATGGAGATTTTTGAAGAATTCCAAAATTTCTCAAATGTCACTTTCATTCTCACTTGAGGACAAGAAGTTCATTTTTGAGGAAATCTTCTCACTCCCCAAGGTACTTGTCCTTCCTCCACATCCTACACATCATCTCACCCTTAGCCACTTCACATTCCACATGTCAAAATGTGAGGGTTTGTGAGTCCTCAACTCACCTTAGCCCTCCATCTTGACCTTGTTGGATAAATCTCAACCATTGAATTTTCTAGAGAATTCAAATTCCTCTATAAATACTCCCTCCTCTAAGGCATTTAGAGAACACTTAATCATTTGAGCAACCTTATGCTGTCATTTTGTGCACTCATTTTACAAGCATTTTCTCTCATCTAGCCATCCATTTTAGCCATTTTCATTTGCATCCCATCATATAGTTAATCTTGCATTTAGCTACATCAATAGCCATCTAGGGAGCATACAAAGTAATCAAAATCAAGGGCCAACCAAGGAATTTCAACAACAAAGAAGGTATAATTGTCTTACAATCTTCATTTTAGCTTTATTTCTTTGCTTTATCATCCCTTAGGCTAATCTTTTTGAGGTGTTATTTGTGTTTTTCCATTGCATTTATTTGTTTTTTCACATTTAGAAGAGGTAAAACTCGAGGATATCATAGTTACTAATATCCATATTTTTGTAGAAGCTACCCCATTTATCCAAATCACACTCTGAAGTGGTGCATTGGAATTTACTTCTAAGAAGTTACTTACCAAGTTCAACTTATGGTTGAGCATACAAAGGCTCTCCATTGTTGCATGTAAAATCATCCCTTCAGGGCATGAGGTAAGCCCACCTAGGAAGAAGTACCTATCCCAAGGGTGTACTTTTTCTTTCACAAAAAAATTGCCAAATTTTGTTCAAACATCAAACACTGTTCTTGAATCTAAAATGAACATATCAAAGCAAACACTAAACATGATGGTTGAATCACAAACCCTTTGACTTAGTGTATGCTTTTAAGAGAAGCCCTATATTTGCACTCCTTAAAGGATCTCCTTAAATTTTTTTGAATACTTAGGCTTTAATTTCAAGCTACATTGGCTCAAAGCAAGCATTGGAAACTATGGCTTGGGTATCGTGATTTCACAACTTAAAGCCATAGACATATAGGTCACACAAGTACATGCTTTTTGAGTCAATCAAAGTTATATCACTTGCCACATTTGGAAATAGATCAAAATATCCAAAAAATGCAAGAAAAATATCAATGTTGTTTCCAAAATACTGAAGTTGAAAAACCAATTTACATAGAGGTCACTTTTGCTACTGTTTCTAGCACACTTGATCCAAAATTGGTCGCACTTGCTAGAAAAAGCTTGCTTTTTTCTCACTTTTCCATAAACTTCACTGATGAAAATTAGTTGCATTTGATAGAATTTGTGCACTTGATGCAAAACCAACGCACTTGCTCCTTTTATGCTCGCACTTGCTTCTCAGAAACTAGCGCACTTGCCTAAAATCTACTTACAATTGCTAAGAAAACTCACTTTTGACTGAGTAACTCACCACATTGTACAAAAACATATAGAGGTCGCACTTGACGTTTCAGCTCGCACTTGTTTCTGAAAAACCCATGCACTTGACCAATTTTAGGCCGCAGTTGATAAATCTAGTCACTTTTGTTCACAGTCTATTGCTTTTGCTCAGAAACCATCGCTATTGTTGTGTCCTACTAACAAACAGAAAAATGATCTAAAGCTGCCTAAAGGATCCTTGTTAGAATGAAATACTTGAAAACCCAGATAGGTCATATAGTCCCTTATCCACTCTCAACATTCCATCCTACTTTTGGAAATCAGAATCAAAACAAACAAACTAGGATTATTCCCTCACTCACATTTCTAAGATATCAACAGTTGCTTGAACCTAATAGTTAGTTCAAGTAAGCTTTTCTATGACATATCCTCTGGAAGAAGTGAGATATCAATCTAGGCCTTTTAGCATTTTGTGTTATGAGAATAGTGTCACCTCAAAACAACACTCAAACC
>VDFB02281492.1:248759108-248826092 GCA_007258455.2 Sequoia sempervirens
CTTTTGACTTATAGGTTTGATTGTTTGATGTTTGGATAAAGGATTTCAATGGATTTGTAAATCTTTAAGGTAGACTTGTGACCTTCAAGATAAACTAGTCCAAAAGTGATAAATAACTCAACTAAGTGCATGGAAAAGGATTCATTTCACATACCAAGTAGTTAAGTTAGGGTTTGGGTTGATAGATGTCTAAGTCCAAAAGTGTTGGTGTGTTTGAAATTTTGCAAATTTTGGTGAAGTGAAGGATGGAAGATGATAAGGGGTGATTGAAATGTTTGACCCAATGTTGACCTAGAGTGAACCTTTTGTTTTACAAGACCAAAGTAGTGAGAAAGATGCTATACCCTAGGAGTAACTCAATCAAAAAGACCAATGTTGACTTAAATGAGTGGCTCATATTGGACATACAAGTTCATTCATCGAAAGGTGTCTATAAAAATTCCTTACCAAAATATCCTTGTTGCGATAGAGATTGACAAGGCGTTTCTTAACGGACTTTTGACTATGATGCCTAAGTTTGAAGTGACAGAATATAGACCTTCTCTTGGGGATTTTGATTTTGTGAGAGATCATTTAGAGAAGTACAAGATTATGAAAAAGAGGATATTTTTTGCCACATAGGAGGTGGTAATATGGGCCTTCTGACCACAATATCAGCTTGTTCCTCTTGTTCATCTAAGATGTATGTTGTGTTTCTCCATTGAATTGGTGTTTCCTTTGTTTCAAAAGTGAAGCTCCTCAAACTACTAATTATATCTATTTTTTTTCCTTCAATTAGTTCAAATTTTGGTTGAATGATAGTGAGCATAAGGTTTGGTTGTTCATCTAGAGTGATCGGACACAAAATGGTCATGTGGGGTTCAATTTGTCAATTTATCTTGCTTAATGAGTTTCTTTTTTACCACAAACAAGTTGTCTTGCTTAAGTTTCAAACTAAATGTCTATGTCAAGAACATCATCAATTTCACAAAGTCCATTTTGTGAAAAAGGATGAAGTTAAGGGCATAGTTACCTAGGTTAACTTTGGAAAGTATGGATTGAGATGTAAACCAAAATATTTAGAAGTCTCTAAGAATAAATCCTTAGGATAAGCATAAATATCAAGGTTTTGTCAAAGGGTATCCATACTTACACCAAAGGGTTTGAAATTTTGAAAAGGCTTTTGATGTTTGTTTGCAATTGTTTTGGAACCAATCAAGTGTTAAACTCACTCACAAGCATTTACAATCCTAGGTAGAGTAGGTACGTATTTCTTAGTAGGCTTATCATCATCAGAAGAGATGATTAATCTGTGAAGATGAAATGGACAAATAGGCTATGTCAAGGAAATGTAACATCTTGACACACCAAGAAAAAGAGTCCCTTCCCTATTTGCTTTATTGCCTCAATCAAAAACCGAACATGGTAAGTAACTTCTTGTAGTGGTTCCATTCCAATGCACTACCTTAAAATACATTTCAAAATTGGACTTGGTTAGCCACTACAAACAAGTATTTTAATGACCATATTCAGGATAAAGTGGTGCCATACACCTAGTGATTCACTCAATTAAGAGGCCTCCCAACCCTTAGAAATATCTAAAGGTATTAACACATCACAAGGATACTAGAGAGACATTCGTCAATATGGGACAACTACAACCGGCCGATTAAAGACTTTAGTCACACTGATTATTTATATAGCGAACCAAAATGAAAGCACCACTTAGGTTGTTCCCTCTCACAAGTTGGGAGGCATACGCTCTAAAGGTTACACATGTTTGAAGCATAAAATGCTTTTCATCACCCAAGATTTCCAAAAGGCATGAGAGAAGAGGATGAGCACTTCCAAGAAGAAAAGGTATACTTGCGTGTTTCTCTTCACCCAAGATCACACGAAGAGCAAGGGGATTAGATACGCACAACAAGCATATGCAAGAAAATCATAAACATGTTCATTTTTATCCATCATAGCAAAATGAGTTTGTTTTAAGCACCAATTTGAAGTGTTGGGATTGTATTATTCAATTTTAAACCAATAAGCATAATGATGTGAGGGTTCAATTTTAACCAATTTGAACATTCATTTTAAACCCAAAAGAAATCTAGTTTAGTCATAAAATGTGAAATAAAGCATTATAAATGGGTTATAATTGCTCCATAAGTGTCAAAACACTTGTTGCAATTATAATTCAAATGACAATATGCTCCTTCACTTCAAATTTTATCGTCCAAACCTGCAAAACCAGTTAGCCTAAAAACCAAAACAAGAAGTTAGTGACATGTTAGCAATCAGATAAAGTCAAAAAATAAAACATATGTCAAAATTCAAGTTCAATTTTGTTTACAAATAAATTGTGATGTTGAAATCAATTACATTGATAAATTTCATCAATAGCGTCACTATATTGAAATTATGTCTGTAGACACATAAAATGTACTAATTGACATTACACATCTTAATCCCGATTACTAACACTGTTTCATCTTGAATCATCTTCTTAGCTTATCATCACTCTTCATCCCTTAATTAAATAAATAATCATTTATCTAATTAAGTCATTCTCTCTTGTTAATTAAATCAATCAATTTGACCTAATTATCTCTATTTAATTAAATAATTCATTTTATTTGATTAAATCTCTAAAGTACTCTCTATTAAATTAAATAAATTAAAACCTTATTTGATTTAATCTAACATTCATCCCCTTTAATTAAAACAAAGTCAAAAAGTCTTGTTTTTTAGGCCGTCTCGATCAACTGTTACACTATCTTTGGAAGTTTCCCAAAATCAGTCGGAAATAATTGAGTAAATCATCTAATCCCTCATTGGTAGATAAACTATACGATTTAATTTAAATTGATACATATCCATCACTCGTTTTTGCTGCATTTTAATTTGTTTATTGAAGATCGCTGCTTAGGCTTGGGGCTATTACAGCGCAATTTGAAATCTTTCCAAGTGGACTTTGTCCTTCCAACAAGACATTCATTCCTTCTTACAAGTCCTTTTTCCTTTAGCCAAGTGGCATTTAAGTCATTCCTTTTTCCCTCTTACATGTCATTTCATTATTTTCAAATTTCATCTAATTGCATTTATGGGCACATTCATCAAAATGTGCACATCCTTGGCCCATTCACATCTTGAAAAGTGGCATTTGGCCATTGGTTGAAAGTTAGTCCCACATTGCTTCATTTTGGGTATTTCTCCATATTTTCTTTCTATAAATAAGAGGTTTCTCTACTTATTTCGTCATCCACAATTTGAGCAAACTTATTATACTCAATTTCATCTTCAAACTTCATCATTTTCATCAATCTTATCAAGTTTATGGCTAGGTTATGCAAATTTTTCATCATGGAGCATATTTGAATCTTCAACAAAGTGGATCACTCTTCACCACTCATCAACATTGCATCATAGAAGTTGGGAAAGGGCCAATTTTCACATCAAATTGGCACCAATTCCCCCATGGGATCAAGAGTTTGTTTGCTTAATTAGGACTTCATTGTTTTATCATTGTGTTCTTCAAGTTTATTTCATATTTTGAGTATTGCTAATGAATTTCATGGGGAATCTTAATTCTTATTTGCATTTGATCTAACTATGTGTTTTTTTATTGTGTTTTGCAGGTATTAGGATTGGGGTTCTATAATGTCACTGTATTGAAAAACTAGATGTGTTGCTCTATAGTAAATAGTGACGTCAAATGCTCGCTATATCAAATGCGTCACTATACTAAAATTCATTATGCGTTAAAAAATTAGCTTAGCATTGCTATTAAATGTGCGGTGACAATCAATTAAGCTTCACTAAATTAATTATGTGTTGCTAAAATAAAAACCCAAGTGCATCATTGTATACTGCTGTGTTATCAAATGCATTAGCGAATCTTCAATAGCATCATTGAACCTATAAACACAAGCAAAATGGAGATTTAACAAGAAATTTGTCATATTGGTTAGTTCAAACCCTCCTTCTAGCACCAAAATGTGACTGACGAACATAATATGGGCTAACTACACTTGATCCATGAGGATCCAAAGTATAATTAAGCCACTATGCATCAGTCCCAATAAAATCATTCAATGTAAACTAAGCTAAGAAGCCATTAAAACTAACATATTAAAATATGAAAGCTTCAAAAACACCTATTCTAATCCATTAAAACTTATCCTATTGGGGGAGTGGTGTCACATTGATGTGGAATGACAACCCTTTCCCAATCTCGTGGATAATGAGCTTATTTCAATCAATTCTATTGAAGAGAATCGACGAAACTGATTGTAAAATGTGTGATAAAACATGATGAAAACTATTTTAACATGATAAATTCTATGATGATCAATGTGAGTGTATGCTAAGCTATTCTAAATGTATGCAAGATGTAAAAGATTAAAACTCTAGTTTCAAAATATGTTAAATGTATGCACCTAAGTTATCATGGAAGCCATTAATGGAAGCTAAGCTAATATGATGCAATAAATTAACCTAAAATGTCTTTTAAAGCATAAAATGTGAGTGCAAGATGAGAGTGATTTTAACAACATAAGTTTACTATTAAAAGATGGAACCCTATTCAATAGATGCAAGCTCTATTTATAGAATAGGAAAAATGAAATTGGTGACCAAGATCAAAAGGATCTATCAATGGTCAGAATGGAAGGAAGATGGAGGCATGGATCATGGATTCTCATCAAGGGTTGAGGATGCAAGGTGATATTTAATCAAGGGCTTACATTCATCCAAACAAACACACTTTCAAAACTTGCACAAGAAGCTTTGTTAAAAGTTTGTTGCAAAAAAGGAATATTCCCTTTTTCAAATGAATGAAGAAAGAGAATATTCTCATGGGTGAGGGAAATTAGATATTTAGTTAATTACAACCAAATTAAATTGTGCAAAGGAGAAGGAATATTCCATGGGAATATTCCTTTTGGAGGAATGTGCAAAGGAGGAATATTCCCTTACAAGTGGGAGGATTAGATTTTAGTAATTTGATAATTAAATAAAGTTTCAATTATGCAAATTAGAGGAATTAGGATATTCATTAAATAATCAATTTATTTAATGAAAAAGGGGATTTGATATAATATTTAATTAAATAGCTTAGGGTTATTTAATTGAATAAGAGGACTTAGGGATTTAAATTAAATAATTTGATTTATCCAATTTAACAGGATGAAAGGTTAGCATGAAAGGGGTGAATTAACCTAATTAGGTAATTTAGGTAAATAGATGAAAATGATGCAATTAATTAAATGGCGATGCAAATTTAATCAGTTAAGCGAAAAGAACATGGGTTTTAGGATGAAACAGTGTTAGTATATTTGATTCAAGTGCATTATATCATTTAGGACATTTTTAAGTGTCTACATATGTCATCCTCACTAACACATCCAATTTATACAACATATCTAACTTTAATCAACTTAGAAGCCACACATTCAACTTTACTCAAATTAGAAGTCATAATGGAAGTCCAAGAGTCACAACTTACTTTTTTACCTTAGATGTCAATATGGGGATTTACACTTGGATCTCCATCTTGAGAATCCAATGACCTTGCTATTTGAGCACAACCCCTTTAATGTTTATATATGGTGTATAAATTAACTTTAATTCAAGCCCTCATTATATGTAATATCCACTCTTCTTTTGGCTTGTGATAACTATTTTGGTATTATATTTTGACTATGTATCAGGGGATGAATAAGTAATGGTTGTACACATTGGTTTGAGTGTTTTTTGGTGTTTTTTCTTCACAATTTTTATTGATAGTCTTTTTTTGTGACTATTATTTGCTTACATTAAGATGTATGTTTTTTGTGTGCCATGTCCCTTATGAGAGCTTGATGTATTTCATTACTCTTTGTATAGTTTGAGATGTATATGTTATGGTTTCAATGGCTCATTTACTGTGAATATATGGTTTATATGATGTTGTACGGCATTGAATGTTTTTACTTTGCTTCAAATATGTGTGTGTGTGTAAGTACAATTGAAGTGTGAATTGAGTGTGTATGTATAAGTATAGGGTTATTTTTCCACCCGATAATGCAAGTCGGGGTTATTTCCCCAATGATGGTTATTTTATAGATGTCATATTGGATTGATATAATTGTTAACCTCTATCACACTTGTTTTAAGTGTGAGGTAAGATCTATGTTTTCCCTTATGGTTGTGGATCTTAACTGGCGGTGATTCCATACTACTTGGATTGTGGAAAAATCACAGTTATGTGATTTTGATTGTGGTTGTTTATTTCTCATTTACATTTAATTATATTTTAAAGGTTAGAGCATTGTATTATAAATGATGCTTGATGGATTGGGAATCAAGAAAATTAGGGAAAGAAAAGAAAGGAAAAATAGTATTTTGATGCATTCAAGGGTGTTTAATCATTGCAACTAGTTTAACTGTGATTGGAAAATATTTCTTTATGCAAAAAAGCTAAATTATATTATTTTAAAGTTTTGGGAAAGGAATTAAATTATATTATTTCAATTGCTTGGATAAAAGGTAATTGAAATTGTTGCATTTTCCTTTGGTGTGGGAAAATAACTTAGGTATTTTTTATTTTTGTAAATTATAGATTTTGAAAGAAAAAAGAAAGAAACATATGAAATAAAGTGAAAATAGAAAATATAGAAAGTAAGAAAGAGGGCATAAAGAGAAAAATAATTAATCTTTTATTTGTATTCTTTCTTTATGAAAATATTTCCACCTAAACCCTCTTCCCTCAAACATTTAAAGTTGTGTAGAATTACAAAGGAAGGATTGAAGGTTTCCTCCTTTGCACTTTGGATTTGCCACTCAATTTGGACAAATTGGAAAGAAAAATGATTTTTTAATGGGCTTTAAATTTGAGTTAATTCTCATCCTTTGTCCATTTATTTTTTAATTCTTTCATTTGTGTTTGTCAAGCCCACCCTAGTTGTTGCATATTGATGCAGGGACTTCTAGAGGCCATAAATTTTGACGCGAGAGTTTGTTTGATTTGAAATTTTACATGGAGGAGCATCTTGAAGAGTTGAGTCCAACTCAAATCAAACTTGTTTGTTTGGAGCACATTTGGACAGTTTTTCAAGGCCATTTTCAATCATTTAAGGCCTCAAAATAATATTTTTATGTTTTTCTAGCAATTTCCAAATTTAAGGGTTTTTTATATTTTTCATATAATTAGAAGTTTTTAGTTCTCAATTAGTCTTTACTTTAGTTAGACTCATATAATTGGAAAGTTTGACAATCAAACGAGAAAGCATGCAATAATACTAAAATAGATAGATTTTTAGCAGGGATTTTACTAGTTAAGGACATTGTTTTAGTTGGAGAAGATAGAATGGAATGAGAATGAAACAAAGTTACTTGATTCTTTTGACTAATTATACTAGTGTTTGGAATAATATTCATTAATGAAACCTATATTGTCCCCTGTCTATGGTGCTTGTAAGGATGATCTTATCGAGAATCTTAGAAAGGATGTGAAATGGTGTCCTCCAAATGTAGGGTGGTTAAAGGTAAATTTTGACGGGGCTGACCAAGGTAACCTTGGGCCATCTGGAGTTGAATGTGTCAAATGGGATCATGCTAGTGAATGGATAGCTAGATGGGTGAAGCATTTGTGGGATGGGACCAATAATGAAATTGAATTCCTAGCTGCTTGGTGGGGTATAAATCTCTACAAAAGAATAGATGGGTGGAAAAAATCATCTTGAAGGAGATTCTATGGTAGTAATTAATGTAATTCATAAGAAGGCAACTCTGAATTGGAAACTGGATAAGTGGTTAAATTGAACTGGAAAGTAATTAGAGGGATTTGAAGAATTTAAAATCTCCCATGCTTACAAGGAGGGGAACGCGAAGACCAAACAAATTTCTAAGGAGGCAATCATGATGGCTGAGGATTACAATGGGGAGTCGGTGATAAATATTGGTCACCTTACATGTAACATGCCCATTGTTCTACATAATAATTTTTCTATGTTTTACCCACAAGTTAATAGTTAATGCATCTAACCTTTAAGAGCAATAATTTTTTTCTTTTCCTTTGAATAATAAATGCACATTTGAAACATATTTCAAACCTTCTCATTGCATACAAAAGAATTCATTTCATTAATTCAAGTAATGATGATACATAATTTCCATATGATATTTCATATTTACAATTCCCATAGAGATGGATACAAGTTTACATACATAGCTTTAACAATCTTATAGAATATATAAAGTACAAATGGTCTAGAATATCCTCCTCAAATCTTGGCCGCTAATTGTGTGAGGAGAAGCATCACTCAAGTGTTTATTTGTCAACCATGGACTTACTACGGTCTGCTGCATGTGTACCAAACTGGTAAGATGGCCCTACCCTTTGACGAAGAGATTGGTTTGGTAACCTCATAACCTTAGCCTTTTCTGAGCATGGTGTTGTGTCCTACATAATTGGAACTAATATACAATGGCTACAACCTACATGTATGAATATTCGTTGTCTGGTATGTAAACTCATATCACAGTGAACTAACAGTGTAAATAGTGGCTACTTACACTACTTTGGCCAAAGTATTCATCACCCAAAATTTAGAGTGGATGTCACATGCTCACCCACCTTCCTAGCTCGATTTGGTTTTATGACCTTTCATACTCTATATCTAGGTTACCCCCTTTCCCATGGATTAGAAAAACCTAAGGAATATCCCACTTATTAACTTATAATCAAAATGACTTTACTACCAAAGTGATTTTAGCAACCTCTTCCTTTATGCTACACACGTTTAGTATAGACATCTCACATATAGCGATGACAACTACATATAGTATAAATACATTGCATTCATGTAAACTCCCATATATAGGGTACACACAAATATAACTAATAATATAGGTTCTACAACATAATGCACAACCAAGAAACATGAAATCATGTACAAACATCACAACATATTCAAAAGAATTATTTTCCAACAAAGTAAACCAAACTATTTAACCTTTCCTACATAAATGAAAAAGGTATAGAAAATTGCATGCCTGTATAATCCTACAATTGATTTAACTCCTCCCTAACTCTATTCCTCAAGCTCACTTGATACTTCCCTCAACATCAACTTAATTTCCCTCTTCTAACTTTTTGCTAATTCTCTCAATAATCACAAATACAAAATAGCAATGCAACTCTCAAACTCACAAGGTCTCAACTCACTAACTCAAAAATCACAAAAAAATAACATCAAGATAATCGGATTGAAAAGTGTAGCAATTGGTAGAATGAGCACCTTTATTTATACTAAATTGTGAGCAACTGAAGGCTACAAACAAGATAACATTTATGCCACCTTTCTATCCTCATGCAACAACTCATCAAACTAACTTAGAGGTTTGCAACACATAACAGTCCTCTCCATTTAAATGGATAAGTTGACTTGTTATAAGGGACAACAAGACTCTTTTACTGAGTCAAATAAACAACAAGCTCAAAAGCAAGTTTCCTAAATCAAATTCCTTCACATATTGTTGTCAAGTTTACTTTTGATCAAGTCTCAAGGCTATTATCAGACTTATGCATAGTTTGCAGACTTATTTTGCATTTCATACACTTCCAGATTAGCGCCACATTCATAAGTTGGCTCCCCATAAGAATAGCACAGGTTTGACTATTTCCTTAATGCTTTAAACTGCATTTATCTCTCTTTGCAACATATACACAACAGTTACAAATCCATACATTCTTCTAAACTTTGGTTGACTTGGTCTATTACTACTTTATGCATTGGCTACTATGTTTCCAAAGGCTGTGCCATGTATTATCACATGCACCTTATGCATTCATGCACTTCACTTAATAATAACGTTGTATATATTGCACTTAGAAATTATCACAAATGACTTTCATTTATATTATATATATAGATCCTTCATGATATATATATACATGTATTATATATATATAATACATTAATTATCGATTATCAAGCATATATAAATATATAAAGAATAACATTATGTATATATACATACAATTATATATATATAACTTTATACACATATATTATAATATATATAGTTATATACTATATATATACATATACATAATTTTATTTTAACATCTTTATAAAAACACTCATACTCATCACCATCGATTGACATATATACACGAATTATATACATACATACATACATACATATATATATGCCACCTTAGTCTAATCAGCATTCCCATGCATATGGGCAATTCATCCATGAGCATGCACAAGTACATCTACCTACGTATACTCATGTACGTATTCAATCATAGCTATGAGTTTACCATAGACACATACATATATACATTTTATGCATATATCTCATTGACATAACAATAAACACACAAGGATGGACTTCCACTTAACATCAAGACTTCATCACATGTCTTAATCCAAACATTCATAAAATAAGGTTGCAAACCAATATAAACATTTACAACCAAAACTGAAGATCACATACCATCTACCCAAACTAACTTGACTCAACTAAGACCAACTAGGGGGTGAGTGTGTGAATGCTTAGTTAGGTTCATTAAGGGTTACTAGACCAATTTCTTCTGTTGAGTGATACTTCCCCTCTCTTCCAGAGGTTCAAACCTATTCCTACACTCAACTTAGCACATCATAACAGTAGTTAACCAATCATAACATAATCATATGCATCATACATTTCATAGTTAGAATCATTATAAAATATCAAATTGCATCAATCATTCATTCATCATATTTCTATTCAAGATTCATTAAACACATTCATATAAAGATTCATAAACTTGTTCATATATTCAAGCAATTTAACCAAACAAGGTAATAGTAAATAGGCAATATTACTCGGGGTGTAACATAACACATGCATTATAGCTTGGAAATATAAGATTCTTTGAGCTCAAGACAAGAGGAGGGATGCATCTTAAATGTAGAAGGATAGTGGTGGTGGTGGGGATTCTTTAAATCGCTCCATAGTAGAAAAAAATGCCAAATTGGTCATGGAAACCATGATATGCTTGGGGGAAAAGGAAAGGAAAATGGCCTTCTGAGGTGTGGTGTCGGATACTCGTCTCAGGTGACTATTCAACACAAAGGATGCAGAGACCTTGGATGCCATCAAGCAAATCCTGGGAGCATGATTTATGTTCTCATCCTATCATTTTCACATGAACTTAGACATAACATCTTGTAGACATGTAAAATTGACCTAATGTTCACCTATCACACATACTAAATGACATTTTTGCATCATCGACATCATTTTCATCAAACATCACTGCATTTCACATCAATTGCATCCAAAACCCTAATTTTCCCTATTAATTGAATAATGGCATTATTTAATTAACTCACTTTTCATCATTTTTGACTAATTAAATAAATTTCATTTATTTAAAAAAGTCATAAAATCCTATTTCTACTAGTAATTGAATAATATGATTGTAGACATCCAAATTTGGACACTTAATTTATCCAAATTTATCACTTTTCGTCTAAACATCCTCTTATCCGAGTTAATTAAGTAATATTACTATTATTTAATTAATATCTTTAATTCTGCTAAATCCCTAAGGTATTTAATTAATAATTAAATACCTTACCCTATTCTCTCCGCAGCCCACCCCCAACTATCTATAGTAGGGGACCTTTCTATAGTAGGGGCTACCCCCCACCCCTTTCTCACTATAGTGGGGGGGGGGGGGCGAACCACCAGATAGAGGTAGGGCTTTCCTGCCACTCTGTGCAGTTGGTGGACTATAATGCCTGAACCGAACCACCTTCCACCAGAGATATAGATAGGGCACGAGTTGGATTTACTTGTAGGATTGGGATAGAAGGGAAACAATTTGGCCAAAAAAAATTTGAACGCCCCAATTAGAATGCTTTGAGCACGCTTTGCCCTCCCCCGACTACTTATCCCACCCATTCCCCCGGCTGATTTGTTCATCTCCTTACTCGAGAACTAGCAAGCGCATTAATGAACTGATCCCTACAATTCTATGGGCTCCCCTTAAAATTAATCCTCTTTTCATCAAATAAATTAAATAAATATTACATTTATTTAATTCCTCACATGTCATTTTCATTTAATCCTAATCAATTTCCTAATCTCTTCATTAAAGATGTGCACATGCCTAATCCTTGATTAGGATGTGTCACATTCTCCAACTTTTGCAAGTTGGCTTTTAATCTTAATTAGCCCCTAATTATCCTCTAATTACTAATTAATTAAGTCTAATCATTCTCCAAGGAATTTTTAATTCATTTTTATTCTTCTTATATTCCCCTCTTTTATATGTGAATTTTTAATTCACATTTCATCCTTCCAAGGCTTCTAGAACCTTGGACTTGTCACAATCTCCACATGTGACCAAGTCCCACCTTTTTGGAGCCCATCTTTTATCTTTTAGACTTTCCTAAGAATGTGAATTTTTAATTCACACTTATTTCTCCAACCACCTTTCCTTTTCCCATGTAAATTTTTGAGGAATTCCAAAATTCCTCAAATGTCCCTTTCACTCCCACTTGGGGACAAAGAATCCATTTTTTGTGAAAATCTCCTCACTCCCCAAGGTGCATGTCATTTTTCCACCTCATGTACCTTCTTGACACCTCATTTACATCTCATATCCCTTTGGCCACTTCACCCTTCACATGTCAAGATGTGAGGGCTTGTGGGTTCTCAACCCACCATAGCCCTTCATCTTGGCCTTGTTGGATCAATCTTGACCATTGAATTCTCTAGAGAATTTAAATTCCCCTATAAATACCCTCTCCTCAAGGGCATTTAGAACACTTTGGACTTTCATAACTACATGCTGCCAATTTGCATTCTCAATCATCCACTATCATCTAGCTATCCATTCTAATCATTTTGCACGTACAATCTTGCATTTTAGTCACTCAAGCAATCATCTAAGGAGCACACAATCCATTCCAAGCAAAGGCCAATCAAGGAGACATCAACAGCAAGGAAGGTGAAATCGTTTATGTCTTATTTTGTCCATTTTCCTTATTGTTTATCACTCTTTTGGCTAATCTTGAGGTGTCCTTGGTATTTTGTCATTCACATTTCTTAGTGATTTTGCACATTTAGAGAGGGATAGAATATCAAGGTATACATTTCTGGCACGCCCGGTGGGACCCACAAACGGGTCTTGCATTTAACTCCCCTTTTGGATTAAGTATTTTGCAGGAGAAACTCACAGAAAGGCGGTAGTGCCCTCTGCTTTACCACAGAAAGGTGGCAGCGCCCCCATTTTACCGCAGAATGGCTGCAGCGCCCTTTTAGCCACTACAAAAAGGCGGTAGCGCCCCACATCTGAAAGTTTTATTCCTTCTAACACATTTGCTGTGATTAGAGATATATTTAAAAGGCTTTGCTAACACTTTTCTTGTAGTGGGAGGGGCACAACTTTCCTTTTTTATTTAAAATCTGACAAAGTTTACTGCAAAATGGCGGCAACGCCCTTTTGGCCACTACAAAAAGGTGGTAGCGCCCCACATCTGAAAGTTTTATTCCTTCTAACACATTTGTTATGATTAGGGATATATTTAGAAGGTTTTGCTAACACTTTTCTTGCAGTGGGAGGGGCACAACTTTCCTTTTTTCTTTAAAATCTGACAAAGTTTACTGCAGAATGGTGGCAGCGCCCTCTTGGCCACTACAGAAAGGCGGTAGCGCCCCACATCTAAAATTTTTATTCCTTCTAACACATTTGTTGTGATTAGGGATATATTTAGAAGGCTTTGCTAACACTTTTTTTGCAGTGGGAGGGGCACAACTTTTTTTTTTCTTTAAAATCTGACAAAGTTTATCGCAGAATGGCGGCAGTGCCCTCTTGGCCACTACAAAAAGGCGGTAGCGCCCCACATCTGAAAGTTTTATTCCTTCTAACACATTTGTTGTGATTAGAGATATATTTAGAAGGCTTTGCTAACACTTTTTTTGTAGTGGGAGGGGCACAACTTTCTTTTTTTTTTTTAAATCTGACAAAGTTTACCGTAGAGTGGCGGCAGCGCCCTCTTGACCACTACAAAAAGGTGGTAGCACCACACATCTGAAAGTTTTATTCCTTCTAACACATTTGCTGTGATTAGGGACATATTTAGAAGGTTTTTCTAACACTTTTCTTGCAGTGGGAGGGGCACAACTTTCCTTTTTTCTTAAAAATCTGACAAAATTTACCGCAGAAAGGCAGAAGCGCCCCCTATTTTGCTGCAGAAAGGCGGAAGCGCCCCCACTTTTACCGCAGAAAGGTGGAATCGCCCCCTATTTTGCTACAGAAAGGCGGAAGCGCCCCCATTTTGCTGCAGAAAGGCGGAAGCGCCCCAATTTTTGCTATAGAAGGGCGGAAGCACCCCAAAACAGCACAGTTTGGAAGGTAAAATAGTCATTTTAGATTCGTTTTTGCTCCCGTTTTTTGCTATTTTCAAGTAGTAACCCTCTAACATTGTTTTGGTAAGGATATTGATATTTTTGGCTAACGTTTTGCAGCATATTGTGGCGTAATTTGACCTAGGACGAAGAAGAAGATAGTTAACATTTGCTTGCAGGGTCATTTACTTGATCATATTTTCAAAAAAAAAAAAAATTATCTTTATTATTTTCGAACATAGTCTAATTAGGGGGATTAAACTTCGTTGCTTGCTGTGATTGCTTGTTCTTGTGTCACCTAAGGGGGGCATTAATTTGTTTTCGCTTTCCCCTTGCACTTCGTGTGAGCTTGGGGAGTAGTTGGAAACAGTTAGTGTCTTCTTTCTAGTGGGACCTGCTTGGGGATTTCATCACCCCAAGGGACGATTCCAACCACGCATACCGGCGGGGTATATAAAGGGGGGAGAATGAAAGTTATACCCCAATCCAGTCACGTCGTAATTGGTGGAGCGTCGAAGCTAGGGTGATACCTAGATAGACGTGAAGAGTTGGTCCGAACCTTTCAGTATCTCGCTGGGGTTCCCGACTCACGCTTGTGACGGGCTGGTGTTCACGGTTGTGCCTTACGTACCGAGAGTATATCGAGGACTCCCTAGAAACTTTGTGCATCCTAGATTAAGACTTTGTCTTGCCATACCCTTAATATTAATCATAGAATTGTGCTTGCTTGAAGTGTTTTCTGTGAAAAATCTATGAAATTTTTGATACTTTGACCTCACTTTATCATTTTGCATCCTTGCCATAGCCTTCACCATCAAAACCAAGCTCTATCCTACTACAGAAAGGCGGAAGCGCCCCTGTTTTTGCTGCAGAAAGGCGGAAGCGCCCCCATTTTGCTGCAAAAAGGTGGAAGCGCCCCTGTTTTTACTGCAGAAAGGCGGAAGCACCCCTGTTTTGCTGCAGAAAGCTATCTACGCCCCTGTTTTTGCTGTAAACGCCCCTGATTTTGCTGTCTACGCCCCTGATTTTGCTGTCTACGCCCCTGATTTTGTTGTCTACGCCTCTAATTTTGCTGTCAATGCCCCTGAAAGCTGTCTACGCCCCTGATTTTGCTGTCAACGCCCCTGAAAGCTGTAAACGTCCCTGATTTTGCTATCTACGCCCCTGATTTTACTGTCAACGCCCCTGATTTTGCTGTCTACGCCCCTGATTTTGCTGCAGAAAGCTGACTACGCCCTTGATTTTGCTGCAGAAAGCTGACTACGCCCCTAATTTATTGCAGAATGTTGACTACGCCCCTTTAACTTCCCGAGGCTGTCATTTACAAACCGTATGTCAAATCAACTTCATTCAAAAACTAAAATTGCTTAGTTTTTCAAGCTCTATCTAGTGGTACCTTCCATTTCCTCCTATCAAGAATTTGACCATCCCAGGGCAGCCATGCCCCGCATCACGGGGTGGACACGCCCCTAACTTCTCGGGGCTATCATTTGCAAACCGTACGTCGAATCAACTTCGTTCAAAAATCAAAATTGTTTAATTTTTCAAGCTCTATCTAGTGGTACCTTTTATTTCCTCCTATCAATAATTTGACCATCTCAAGGCGGCCACGCCCCGCATCATGGGGTGGACACACCCCTAACTTCCCGGGGTTGTCATTTGCAAACCGTACGTCGAAACAACTTCGTTCAAAAATCAAAGTTGCTTAATTTTTCAATCTCTATCCATTGGTACCTTCCATTTCCTCCTATCAATAATATAACCATCCCAAGGTGGCCACACCCCTCATCGTAGGGTGGACATTCCCCTAACTTCCCGGGGCTGTCATTTACAAACCGTGCATCAGATCGACTTCATCCAAAAACCAAAATTGCTCAATTTTTTAAGCTCTATCTAGTGGTACCTTTTGTTTCTTCCTATCTAATCAAACCAATCCATTCCTCTAATCAGATACATATAATCATCTTCATCTAATTACAATTATCCAATCAACATCATCTAATCATTTGATCCTATCCAATCAAACCGATCTAGTCCTTTAATTAAATTCATCAAATCATCTACCCGATCCAATCATCTGTCTACCGAATCCCATAAAAATCAAAAGCAATCCCATCCAATCATCCTAATCTGAGCTTTTGTCCAATCCTGATCTGAGCTTGACCAAAATCCTGATTTGAGCTTTAATTTGTTCCCATCCAAAATCTTTTATCCGTCCTCTTTAACCTTTCACCATCATGAATCTTCATCCTCCATCAATAGTAGTCAATGGAAACCCTAATTATGTGGGCGACGATAATGAAAGTCTTGTTGATCAAGAGGTATATGACATAGATCCCCTTGACGCTATCATATCTAGTAAGCTTTCTCCACCCACTTTCCAAAATCCAATTACTCCTATGAGCTATCCCGTTATGTCTTCATCCATGTTGAATCATACTCCTTATGCCACCTTTGACAAGGGGTATCCAGTACCTTCCCCTTCCCCATCTACATCATCCTCTTATTCAACATCCACATCCTCTTATCCTCATCTTCCATCCCAATACTCCTATTACAATTCCCCATCCATGACCCCCTATCCTAATCCTCTTTCCCAGTCTTCCATACTAATCTTACATCCACACCCTTTTACCTTAATCCTACATCCACATATCCTCATCATAATCCACCATCCAATACCCTTATTATAATCCATCCCCCACATCCTCTTGTCCCACTACACCACCTATATCCTCTTGTCCTAATCCACAATCCATGTCCCCCTATCTTAATTCACCACTCCAATATCCTTACCTTAACTATCCATCCAATCCTAGTCCTCCATCTACTCCTAGTCCTTCATCCAATCCCATTCATCCATCTACTCCTAGCCCTCCATCTACTCCTGGTCCTCCATCCAATTTTAATCCCCCATCCACTCATAGTCCTACATTCAATCCCATTCCTCCATCTAACCCCAGTCCACCAATCCTTAATCCCTCATCCATTTCTACCACCCCAGCTAAGCCAACCATATGCAAGTCTCTCATTTTAGAAGTTCTCCAAGGACTCATTACAAAGAAACCATCCCCAACTCCACATCTTGAAGTCACGGAACCATGCCATCTAGATCCATCATCTACGGTCACTAGTACCACACCTATCATTGTTGTTACCACCCCTAGCACTGATCAAACCATTGAAACCATTGAACCCACTAAATCCATTGAACCCACATCTCCTACTATGAGAGCCACTAAACCCATCAAAGACACCCAAGTCCAATCCACTCCCTCTACTCCTAGATCCACCCAAATCCAATCCACTCCTCCCACTCCTAGTAGCACCAAAACCCATTCCAATGAACCTCATGAATCTTTTCTCTATCCCTTCATCTTCCTACTCTTGAAGAGTCCCCCAACAAGACTCAAGTACCATGCTCCCGCACACGCATGAGTCACAAGTGCCAAGAGCGCCCAATCCAAAGCATGCCAGCATATCCCCTTCTCTAGATCAAGGATCCTACCATCCCATCTAGTCCACTCCTAAGATCACAAGCAGATTCCCATCCATTCCATCCCCTCGGGATCCCTTGTCATTCAAGCTTCCATCGCCTCCATCTCCATCACCATCGCGATGAGCCTACTACCAACCAGATCCTATCATGGCCCCTACTCCCTCTCCCCGATGTTGCTATCCCATCATCTCCCTCTAATGATCCCCCATTATCGCCTAAAAATGTTATCCCCACGCCGCTCGTATATCCCCTTGGTCCTCTCACATTCCTCCATGGTGGTCTCCTCGCAAAAGAAAAACAAAGCATATACACCAACCCTCCTCTTCCACCTAATAATGAACTTGCATCATTCTTCCAGAATAACAAAAATTATGTCCTAGATCGAATGCTCAAGAGAATGAACTATCAAGGAAAAGGTTTAGGCATTCATGAGCAAGGTATTATAGAGCCCATCCAAGCTAAAAGAATGCTTATATCCGCGTCTTGGATATACTACTCACCTAATCCAAAAATGTTGGTACAACCTCTAGATGTCCTCAACTTAGCCTTTTTCAAAAGAAATGCTGCTTTTTCCATCGCCCACCAAATCATATGCTGCCATCCTCCCTTCTATCGTATCACCTCAAACAACTGGCCCATCTTCCTCCTTCATCCGCTTCCATCCATTTTGGGTCCCATCCCTCCATCTACCATCTCCACCTCCATCTACCATGCCCTTTGTTTCCCCTGTGTCTTACTGCCTATTTTGGCCCTATGTCCCAAAAATCACCTCCTCCATCTCGTCTTATTCATCCTTTCATCCATCCAACACCTATCCATCTCATCCATCATAAACATCCCTCTCACATACCCCATAGTCAGGATCAACAAAGGCACATACCTAAACATCCTCCATCTACACATAATCCCCATACTCCTACCTCCATCACTCCACATTATCCATCTCCTCACACCCATCCCATTGCTACTAAAAGCACTTTGGTTGTTAAAGAAAAAATGCATAAATCCAAGTATCCACATGAATCTATGGCTTCCCATGTCCCCTCCAAAAGACATGGTGAAGAAAAGAAAAATATACATCAAATCCATAGGCCACAAAGGCCCACCAAAGCAAAGATCAAAACCATGTGGATCCCAAAGAAAAAAGATGCAATGCCATCACATGAAAAATCAGTAAGAACATCCAAAGTCGCTAATCCAAAAGCTCATCATACACCCCTTTCATCTCCTAAGTCTGTTTTGGGTCCTTATGTCCGAAATTCACCATTCCATCTCCTCCATTATCCCAACATTCTCCATCCCTTAATCCTATTATCTTTCCACATCCACCACCACATGTGCCAATGTTGGTCCTAAACACATCTCCCCATCACATATCCACCCCATCATTCTATCCATACCCTTTCCAGCATCCCATCCATTATCCCATGTATCAACCCCATCAAATCCCTCTAATTCACCCTCATGCGTAATCCATTTAGCCTAATAAGGTTGTACCAACATCCAACAGTCACTTCAAACATGGGCTCATAACACCTTGATCCTTATCACATGTCTTCTAAATTTGCTTATCCACTTCCTTATCCTTATCCATCTCCTTCTGCATGACATCCAAAAAGTCAAAAAATCCAAAAAAAATTTAAAAAAATGAACAAACAAAAAACAAAATAGTAAAGAGAAATAATTCGTCCAATGGTGAAAACTTGGCAAAAAAAAGTGCCTTGGATAAGTACCATGATGAAAACCTGGCAAACAGGTGTCATGCGTAAATCCCCATCTGCACTTGGGGGCAACTTCCTGATATGCATTCCTCCATCCGCTATGCTTCAGCTATGCGCCGTCTTCCTGTTATCCATCTCTTCATAAATCCCCCCATCCCACCTATCTTACGTATCCTACCATCATATCCCATTTATCTCCCATCCCTCCATCCTTCTTGTGATCTTGATCAAAATAGGGGCACCTATCTATGCATGCTTTGGACACCTCTTGGTATACATTCCCTTCATCCATGCTCTATCATATTCCTTAGTCACCCATCCTATCCTCATCTAGTTATCTCCTTTATCTTCCCACCCACTTGTCTTTTATCCCTCATACCTCCTCATATATGACATATCTAGAGTGGGGGCATCTGCTTCCTTTGTGACATAGTCCTTGGAGACATCATCTATCACAACATCCCTTCATCTCCCTATCCATCTATCATAGCATCCCTTCCATCTCCCCATCTATATCTTTGTATCCATCTATCCTAGCATCCCTTTCATCTCCCAATCCTTCTGTCCCTATCCATCTATCACAGCGTCCCTTCCATCTCCCCATCCTTCTCTTCGTATCCATCTATCACAACATCCCTTTCATCTCCCAATCCTTATATTCCCATCCATCCAAACAATCCCTCCCATCCCCCATCCCTATATCTCTATCCATTATTTCATCTTTATCCTCATCCCATCTCACAATCCCTTGTCATTGGTATATGGCTATCGGCCTCCCCCCATGCAACCCAATGCCATTTATCTCATCGTCATCACCCCTGCTTCTCTTGCACATCTTTCCAATCTCCTATAATTTTTCATCACTCATCTATCTATCATATCATCCTCCTAAGTCATTTTAATACTTTGGATAACTATCCCATCCCTGAGCTTTATGTGATCAACATCATCCTATTCAATCCAACAGGTCTATCCTATCTTGTCATATTGGTCCCATCTTTTTATCCACTTATCATCTCATCTTATCATCCTTTATCCATTGTTTTCCTTTGGTCTTGTTGAACTACGTTGCCCTTGCGCTTTCAGGTAGGCAAGCTCGATCATTTGATCTGCCCCTGGGGTTCCATCATCGATCTTCATGGTCCACTTTTATCTTTTATCATCTATATCATCAGTTTTTCTCCTTCTGTCCATCCTATCTTTACCATCCATCAAGGTCTCCATCTTGGTCAGTGATCCACCTTTCACCGAACTACGAGGGCTCTGCGCTTTCACATAGGCAAGGCTAATCTTTGATCGGCCCCCGAGCCCCTAGGTCTTTAGGGTATGTCAATCTTATGTCTTATCTCCCTTGTGTCGTGTCGTCAAGTTATGCCCTTATCTAGCCAGTTCTTCACAAACGAGAGCCACTTGTATCATCAAATCCAATCATTTTTGAATATCTTACGTCATATCGATCTTTTAGCTTAGTACCTATCATCGGTCTCAACAGGATGCATCCTTCCTAACAGACCTCATCAATCCCATCTATCCCCTCGATCCTATGGCAAAGGACATTTGAAATTGATTGCGATCTTTTGATGTTTTTGGCTTTTGTTTATCATTTGAACTCCCTATCATCACTTGTCAAGGCTGCCATGATCCATCATATTATGGCATGTTTTGATTGGTCCACATAGGGGCATATCTTGCTCTTTTATTTGATTGTGTCTTCTTGGTTGTCTCACGTAGTACCCACGAAGATCCTCGAGGTCTTGTGTTATGCTGGGGCATCTTTTTGTGCTTGTGGTTATCTCAATACCTGGCCTGACCAAGGTCTTTGTGACTTTGGGGTGTTGGGATAGCCTTCTTATTTGTTGTGTTTGTTTTATGCATTAGACACTAACTCGCCTTGGTTCTTCATACCCTGGTGTCTTGTGTCTTATGCTATAGCAAAAATCAGTGCTCCAAAGATGGAAAATTGCATTAGAATTGCATCTCATTTTCCATTCTATCATCTTGCATGTATCCCCCCATCCATTCATCCTTCATCCTTATTTCTATCCAATCTCCATCCCTTCCACTTAACCTGAATCATCTAATCATATCCTTGGTCTTGTTCTCAGTCTTGTTACTAGCCTTGACCCATCATCATCATCATCCATTAGTATCCTTTCCTATCCCTTTAGTGTTGTTTTGGGATGTATCCTTCCCTCATCAACAACACTTTCATCATCATCATCGAGAGGTATTCTTACCTATCCTTTAGTGGTGTTTTTGGATGTATCCTTCCCTCATCAATACCACTCAATGGGATGTATCCTTCCCTATCCTCGTGTTGTTTCGGGATCCTTCATTCCCTCATCGACAACACTCCATCCATCCTCAACCTATTTTGGCTTGTACCTTGACTCGGGCAACATCACCTTTTGAAATCCATTTGTGCTTCATCCATCTCCATATCACTTACTCTCTTACCCATCACCTTGCATCCTCTTCCTCATCTCCCCTTGCATCACATCATCTATTTCGAGAGCACACACGTGTTCTCTTCAACCCGCATGTCCTCTCGAGGGGCATCCTCAATCCCTACTCTTCATCTTCACCCCCATTGTATTTCTTCCTAGTCATCCCTTTGATGACTGGGGCATCTTTTCCAATCTAACCATCTTCTTCTAGGTTCTATATTTTAATATTCTTTGAAATGATGCTACCGTAACACCATCTCAAAGAGGGGCAAAATGTAGACATCCAAATTTGGACACTTAATTTATCCAAATTTATCACTTTTCATCTAAACATCCTCTTATCCAAGTTAATTAAGTAATATTACTATTATTTAATTAATATCTTAATTGCTAAATCCTAAGGTATTTAATTAATAATTAAATACCTTACCCTCCTTAATCCTCTTTTCATCAAATAAATTAAATAAATATTACATTTATTTAATTCCTCACATGTCATTTTCATCTAATCCTAATCCATTTCCTAATCTCTTCATTAAGATGTGCACATGCCTAATCCTTGATTAGGATGTGTCACATCCTCCAACTTTTGCAAGTTGGCTTTTAATCCTAATTAGCCCCTAATTATCCTCTAATTACTAATTAATTAAGCCTAATCATTCTCCAAGGAATTTTTAATTCCTTTTTATTCTTCCTAGATTCCCCTCTTTTATATGTGAATTTTTAATTCACATTCCATCCTTCCAAGGCTTCTAGAACCTTGGACTTGTCACAATCTCCACATGTGACCAACCTTGGACTTGTCACAATCTTCACATGTGACCAAGTCCCACCTTTTTGGAACCCATCTTTTATCTTTTAGACTTTCCTAAGAATGTGAATTTTTAATTCACACTTATTTCCCCAACCACCTTTCTTTTTCCCATGTAGATTTTTGAGGAATTCCAAAATTCCTCAAATGTCCCTTTCACTCCCACTTGGGGACAAGGAATCCCTTTTTGTGGAAATCTCCTCACTCCCCAAGGTGCATGTCATTTTTCCACCTCATGTACCTTCTTGACACCTCATTTACATCTCATATCCCTTTGGCCACTTCACCCTCCACATGTCAAGATGTGAGGGCTTGTGGGTTCTCAACCCACCATAGCCCTTCATCTTGGCCTTGTTGGATCAATCTTGACCATTGAATTCTCTAGAGAATTCAAATTCCCCTATAAATACCCCTCCTCAAGGGCATTTAGAACACTTTGGACTTTCATAACTACATGCTGCCAATTTGCATTCTCAATCATCCACTATCATCTAGCTATCCATTCTAATCATTTTGCACATACAATCTTGCATTTTAGTCACTCAAGCAATCATCTAAGGAGCACACAATCCATTCCAAGCAAAGGCCAATCAAGGAGACATCAACAACAAGGAAGGTGAAATCGTTTGTGTCTTATTTTGTCTATTTTCCTTATTGTTTATCACTCTTTTGGCTAATCTTGAGGTGTCCTTGGTATTTTGTCATTCACATTTCTTAGTGATTTTGCACATTTAGAGAGGGATAGAATATCAAGGTATACAATGACATTATTTAATTAATTCACATTTTCATTAATTTCGACCAATTAAATAAATTTTATTTATTTAATAAAGTCATAATCTAACATTATATGTCCTGATTAGTTAAATAACACCAATTATTTAATTATGTCGCTAATCCACTTTATTCCCCTAAGTCAATTGAATCATTAAATCATAATAATTTAATTAACTCACTTTCCCTCCAAATTTGAATAATTTGAATAAACTATTCAAAACATCATCAAAAATCAAATCAAACTAATGCAACTTTATTTGCAAAAGACAAACTTGATTAGCACGTTCAACTCCAAAATGAATGAATTAATTAAATCAATTAATTAATCATTCTCAACCACTTTCTTGATTGAGTAAATTATGATCCCTTGATTTCTCAATCTATTCTTGACTAATCAATCTATATTCCTCACTAATCAATCTATTTCTCAATCCCATAGATTATTCAATCTATTTCTTCAATCACACTAATTGTGTAATCTATTTTGCACAGATTATTCATGTCTATTTCCTCTCAACATCTTTCGACAATCGGTCAAGACATTCTACTGTGTAATCCTGATCGTCCATTTCAAATCACAAATTCTATATAACAAACCTCTCTCCTCACAAAAAAAGGATCGAAGAATCAACATCATTTAATGAAGTACTACCAATATCCAAATCACCATTGACAACACTTCAACACATATCTTTGATCAACACACATTGCATCAAAGCTTCTTGCACGCAACAATGGAGGCTTCACAATGATTTGAACAACTCAACATCTTGCAAATACACTCTGACATGGGATGGTAACACTATTCTTTTTATGAATTCATGTATGCTTTCATCTTTTGATCTTTTTTCTTGAATTTAGTAATATTTTAGTTTCATTTCATCAGTGAAGGAATAGATCTAGATTGATTGTTTTTTATTTATATTAGCTTCTATTTCATTGCATTTGTCTTGTTTATGCTCCATAATTTTCCCCCTCACACATTTTAGCACACTCGATGGGACCCTAGTCCCAAACACTAACGATTTTGTGAGCAAATTTTGAAGTTACAGGTCCTGGAGTCACTCTGGAAAAATCTTCATGCACATGTTCCAAAAAGTTGTTGCACTTGACCCTGATTTATGTGCCTTTGAATTTTTCCAATGCCTTTGTCTTCTGACAGAGGGTGCACTTGCATTTTTCCAACACTTTTGCTCTCTGACAAAGGGTGTTTTTGCTGATTTTTTGGTGCTTTTGCTCTGTCAAACCTATGTCTGAGACCTACAAGCTGAAATTTGGTTTTTTATGCTAATGGATGCCTAATTTGAATGTGTGACATGTATTAACGTTTATGTATGTAGGATTGAGAAACCACTATCACTTTTTTTGTAGGGAAGATGAACGGTCAACGAAATTTAATTTTCAAAGCTTTTTAAAGTTAAAAAAAAAGTTTCAATTTGGTGCATAAAAAGAACCCCACAAATGAACATTTGAGTTTTTGGTGCTCTAAAATGAACCATTTTAAAGCTTTCTAGATTAGAAACTTTCAATTTGGTGCATAAAAAGAACAACACAAATGAACACTTCAGTTTTTGGTGCTCTAAAAATGAACCATTTCAAAGCTTTCTAGATTAGAAAATGCTTCAAATTTGGTGCATAAAAAGAACAACACAAACAAACACTTTCAAATTGGTGCTCTAAAAAAAATGGATCTTTTAAAGGTTGTCAAATTGGTGATTTGAATGTTTGATGTTTTTTTTATTGACCCAAGCTATTTCCTTTTTGGTGACAAACGCTTGAATTTATTTTGTTGACCAAGTAAAACCAGCATCTAGGAACACTCAAATTTTGGGCTTAAAAATGAACAAATCATTCTCTTGTTTTGCACCTTTGCTATGGTATTGATTGATATCTAGAACACTTCCAGTGGATGCTTTTAAAAAAGAACCATTGATATCTCATTCACATTTTTTTAGGGATAGCACCACTTGGGGCACTTAAAAAGAATCAAATTGCTATGAATTGTATTATGTGCATTCTGTGTTTGGAAAGCTAGGTGTTTGTCTTCTCCCCTCACACCTTTTGGCAATCTTGGGTGAGCGAAAAAATTCTTGAGCTTTGCACTTTCTTTTCAAAGCATACCTTTTAGAGGGCCTACCTTTTGAGAAATATCCTATGTTGGAGAACTCAAAGGCGACCCAAGAGGTACTCTCATTTTGGACCACTATATAAATTATTGTGGGTGTGAGAAAAGTTCTCACCCATCAAGTGATGTTTTTCTATACCGACGTTAGTTTGCCTCAATATCCGTGTGATACGTAAAAACCTACAAGGGTTGGGAGGCCTCTTAATTGAGAAAAATGTCACATGTATAGACATTCAAATCTAATAACCCCAAAATGTTACTGTAGACATCCAAATTTGATCACTCTCATATGATCAAATTTACCTCTTTATTCATCCATTCCGTCAATAATTAATATTACACTTCCCGCCTAAGGTTCTTAAAGTATTTAATTTAACAATTAAATGTTTTACCTTACACCTTTTTCCTCTCTAAATTAAATAAATACATTAATTTATTTAATTTAGTCATCTTAACCTTTTTGAATTAAAATCAATTTAAAATTCTTATTTTCTCTCTCCTTGTCACATCCTCTATAATCCCTCTCTAATCTGGATTAATTTAATTAATTCATGATTAATATGTGCATCCTCTTAATCAAGGATTAATGTCACATCCTCCTACATTTGCCACTTGCTTCTAATCTCTCATTAATTACCCTAATCAAGTATTTGCACAACCTTAATCAAAGTCATTAGCCACTTTTAGCACCACTTTTTAGTCAACCTTTTTATTTTCCTTTCTTGGCATTGACCCTCTTTCCCATGTGAATTTTTAATTCACATCTATTCATCCTAGGTCTCTCTGCTTCCCATGTGAATTTTAATTCACATTTTATCCTTCCAAGACTTCTAGAATATTTGACTTGTCACCTCATCCACATGTGACCCATTTCCACCTTTTTGGATACCCTCTCTTATCCATTAGATTCTCCTAAGAATGTGAATTTTTAATTCACATTTATTTTTCCAACCACTTTCTCATTTCCCATGGAGATTTTTGAGGAATTCCAAAATTCCTCAAATGTCACTTTCATTCTCACTTGGGGACAAGAAGTTCCTTTTTGAGGAAATCTTCTCACTCCCCAAGGTACTTGTCCTTCCTCCACATCATGTACTCTCCTTCCACATCACCTACACATCATCTCACCCTTAGCCACTTCACATTCCACATGTCAAAATGTGAGGGTTTGTGAGTCCTCAACTCACCTTAGCCCTCCATCTTGGCCTTGTTGGATAAATCTCAACCATTGAATTCTCTAGAGAATTCAAATTCCTCTTTAAACACCCCCTCCTCTAAGGTATTTAGAGAACACTTAGTCATTTGAGCAACCTTATGTTATCATTTTGTGCACTCATTTTACAAGAATTTTTTCTCATCTAGCCATCCATTTTAACCATTTGCATTTGCATCCCATCATATAGTTAATCTTGCATTTAGCTACATCAATAGCCATCTAAGGAGCATACAAAGTAATCAAAATCAAGGGCCAGCCAAAGAATTTCAACAACAAAGAAGGTATAATCATCTTACAATCTTCATTTTAGCTTTATTTCTTTGCTTTATCATTCCTTAGGCTAATCCTTTTGAGGTGTTCTTTGTGTTTTTCCATTGCATTTATTTGTTTTTACACATTTAGAAGAGGTAAAACTCAAGGATATCACATTTCTAGCACGCCCGGTGGGACCCACAAGTGGGTTCCTCTATTTTACGTTTGTTGTTGTTGAGATTATTTGCAAGAACAGGTCGCAAAGGAGCGACTACACCTTCTTGGTCACTGCAGAGGGGCGACTACGCCCTCTTGGTCACTGCAGAGGGGCGACTACACCCTCTGGTTCACTGCAGAAGGGCAACTACGCCCTCTTGGTCACTACAGAGGGGCGACTATGCCCTCCTATTCACTACAGAGGGGCGACTACGCCCTCCTGTCCACTGCAAAAAGGTGATTATGCCCTTTGTTTCACTGCAGAAGGGAAACTACGCCCTTGATTAAACTTTGTTTTCTAACATTTTATAGCAGAAGGGCGACTACGCCTTGGTTTAAATTTTGCTTGCTAATATTTCACTGCAGAAAGGAAACTACACCCTCTGGTTCACTACAGAAGTTCAACTGTGCCCTCATATTGTTGCAGAAGTTCAACTACACCCTCCTACTATTTCAAAAGTTCAACTATGCCCTCGTGCTGCTCCAGAAGTTCAACTACACCCTCCTGCTGCTGCAAAAGTTTAACTACACCCTCTTGTTGCTGCAGAAGTTCAACTGTGCCCTCTTGCTATAACAAAAGTTCAACTGCACCCTCTTGCTACTGCAGAAGTTCAACTGCGCCCTTTTTTCTGTTGCAGAAGTTCAACTGCGCCCTCCTATTTACTGCAGTGGGGCGGATACGCCCCAAAACAACACAGTTTGAAAGGTAAAACAACCATTTTAGCTTCATTTTTTCTCCTATTTTTTGTTGTTTTCATATCTTAAGCCCCTAACATTGTTTTTTGCAAGGATATTTGTGTTTTTGCTAACATTTTGCAGCATATTCTTGTGTAATTGGAAAAGAAAGAAGGATAAAACAACTAACATTTTGCTTGCAGGACTATCCGTTTGCTCAAATTTTTAAAAGCTATCCTTGTTGTCTTCGTTAATCTAAGAACATATTTTAATTAAGGGAAGTAATATTCATTTCTTGCTATGTTGGTTTTTTTCCACCAAAGGGGGCATTGGTTTTTCACTTTCCCCTTGCACTTCGTGTGAGCCTAGGGAGTAGTTGGAAACGATTAGTGTCTTCTTTCTAGTGGAACCTGCTTGGGGATTTCATCACCCTAAGGGACGATTCCAACCATGCATACTGGTGGGGTATAAAAAGGGGGGGAGCAAAAGTTGTACCTCAATCCAGTCACATCGTAATTGGCAGAGTGTCAAAGCTAGGGTGATTCCTAGATAGACGTGAAGAGTTGGTTTGAGCCCTTCAGTATCTTGCTGGGGTTCTCGACTCACGCTTGTGACAGGCTGGTGTTCATGATTATGCCTCACGTACTAAGAGTATATCAAGGACTCCCTAGACACCTTGTGCATCCTAGATTAAGACCTTTATTGGCCATACCCTTAACACTAATCGTAGGATTGTGCTTGTTTAAAAATATTTTCTTGTGAGAAACCAATAAACTTTTTGACAAATTAGCCTTATTGTTGTCATTTTAAGTCCTTTCCATAGTCATTTTCATCAAAACTAAGTCCCTGTTTACTGCAGTGGGGAGAATTTTCCCTCCTGTTTGTTGCAGTGGGGTGAATTTGCCCTCCTGAATAGTCAAAATCGCCCCGTTTAGCTTTGTTTAGCCTCTAAACCATCATTTAATCATTCCAAACCTTTATTTAATTATTCCAAACCTCTGTTTTGTAATTTTAAGCCCATTTGATCATTATAAACCTCCATTTAGCCTCCAAAACCTCTGTTTAATCATCCAAAATCTCCATTGGTCATCCCAAGCATCCAAACATTTATTCTCTCAATCCGCCCTCATTTTGAATTTTTTGGTAACCCATCTAGAAAGCACATATCATCACCTACTGAGCTTGATTCACCAAAATCTTACCATTTGCATCACCTAATCCATATCACATAAACACCACCCATTATCAAATCACCTTAACCTCGTGTTAAAAGTTGTTACCCCAAATTGAGCTTAGCGCTTGAATTTGATTGTTATCCTTCATATCAATCAATAACTTTTACCCTAATCAATTTACTTCCATCTTGAGGTGAATTTGGTGTCATTAGTTATCATCCTCGGCCCAAATCAATCCATTTCTATCTTGAGGTGGATTCAGTATCGTGATCATCCACTGGATCAATCAATGCTCTAGGTCACTAAGGGTGATTTTTTTGACTGAATTTAGGGTCCCTCACATCTTCCATCATCCAATCGCACCTATCCAATCACTCAATCTATTTTATCCAATCATCCAATCAAACCAATCATACTTATCCAATTATCTAATCGATCCAATCACATCCATTCAATCAACTCAATCCAATCTATCTTAACAATCCAATCCAATCTATCCAATCAAAATTTGATCCAATTAAAATCTAATCTCATCCAATCAAAATCAAATCATTCATCAAGGACATCCTTATAATCTGCCCATAGCACATTTGCATGCCCATTCAAACTAGGTCACAAGCCAAGAAGCAAATGGCACAACAACAAGGTCAGAATTCCCAAGTAAACATGTCTCAAGATCTTAATAACAATGCAAATCCTACAAATGGTGCAAATGTCTCTCAAGATCCTAACAATGGAGTGAACATCCCCTAAGACCCTCATAATGGCACTTCATCACATTCCAACACCAAAAATCAGAAAAACTCACCACATGGTGAAGAGAGTATGGCTAGTCAACCCGAACTCATGCTTGAGGAACATTTCAATAATCCCGCCAATGTACAAATGATTGACCACCTGTTAGAAAAACATGGGGAAGAAATCTTGGCCCACCTAATTGAAAAATGTTTCAAACCTCCATCAGGTGTTGACTTATCCAAATATAGGAGTTCCACATCTAATATATCCCAAGGTTCACAAAATGCACCAGATGGTTCATACATCCCCAATGTTCCTCCAGTAGAGGGTTGTCATCAACCTAAATTTGGAAACGTCCTTCTTTATCATGTTAACCATCCCCCACATGCCACAATATCAGTTATGGGGGCTCCTCAAGTGTCTAATCCCAATAATACTTTCGCCTACGGTATGCCACAAAATATTCCATGACCTTCACCATTAATGCTAACAGCACCACCCCTTTTGAGTCAACCTCGTGTCAACGCTGGGGGCAACCCTTTTACCACATTTCCTCCACCTCCTGGGGCCACAAATCTACCACCGCTTCTATACACATCTCAACAGCCTCCTCAATATAACTTACCACCTCAATTACCTCCACAAGGTACATCCCAACCAAATGTTTTGGTTGATACACAACAACCTCCTTTACAGAACGCCTCTACGCTATCTTAGCCACCTCATCAGCAACAACCCCCGCATAATACTTTAGTTTCTTCACAACAACCACCATACCAATTGCAAGGAAATCCATCCTGACCTCTCATCCAAGCCATATCCTCATTCCTCACATCCATTTTACATCTGCAAGCCCAACCACAACACAACATCTCATCTCGACCCACGCAACAGTTGACATCACATCAGCAATCTCCTCAACATTACTACTATCATAACCAACAATAGTTCCAGCAACAACCACCCTATGTGGCCCCCCAACAATCGTAGCAGTACCTTCAATACCAACAAACCAATCCGCAATATCACATTCAAGCTCCTTAGCATTCGGTTGTGCATTCTTATCAAACAAATTTGTACTATACCTCACAACAACAACCCAATACCAACAAACTCCCTTGACATACCTACAAGGGATATCATTATCTCACTATCAAAATCCATACGCCAACCTTCAGACACTATCTCAACAGAATCCTTCGTCATCCTACCACCCATGTCCATCCAACCCATTTTTCTCAACGCCTGTGCCAGTGGTCAACGTGGACCTGTTGGAAATCAAAGCTGCTTTGAAAGATCTCCAAACAGGGACTGGTAAACAATCCTTTAAATTTGAAGATATATGTCCCTTTCTATTTGATCCATCCATCTCACTAATTCCCTTCCCAAAGCACTTTGAGATACCAAAGTTTGATAGATACAAGAGGAACAAAGATCCTAAGGCTCACTTGCAAGAGTTTTACTCCTAGTGTCAATAAGTTATGCACAACAAAAACTAGCCCCTGCATTTGTTTCCACAAAGCTTGACAGGTAATACCCTAGAATGGTTCATGGGTTTAGAACGAGGGTCCATAAAATCCTTTGTGGATCTTTCAGAAAAATTTGTTTCTTACTTTTCTTTCAATTTGGAAAAAGACACTGATACTTTAGACCTCCTTAAGGAGAAGCAACGTGAAGGTGAAACCTTTGCTAGCTACCTTCAAAGGTGGCGAGCACTAGCAAGCCAAATGAAAACCCCTCTCAAAGAGAAAGACATGGTCACTATCTTTGTGGAAAACTCACATCCCAACATGGTTCACAATTTTATATTGCACTGTGTTACCACTTTCACTGAAATAGTGGAAAAATGACCCATCCTTGAACACACCCTTATTTCCAAAGGGCACATCAAGATACATAACCATGACAAAGAAAGGTCATCCGGTGATAAGTCACAATTTTGGAACAAGAACAAAAACACATTGAATGATGGTGTCACTAACACTAAACATGTTCAGGTGGCCAGTACATCCCAGAGGCAACCACCATCTGTACCTAATGCCATATCGTGCCATAGGGGGCATCTCGTTCTCCTCAATAGTCAAACCAGAACAGTCAAGGGAATGGAAAAAGCTAATATACTCAATTAGGAGAACCCTTAAGCGTCATCTTCAATAAGTTGTTATAGGTCAACTATCTGATCACGTATCCTGTCACCAAACCACTTGATGAATCCAAACCCAAACTAGCCTAGTTTTGGGAGAATGAATATTGTGAATTCCATAAGATAAAAGGGCACACTCTGAATAAATGTTAAGGTCTCAAAAACTATGTCCAAGATCTTATTGATCGAGGAGATATCAAAGTCAACACCAGTCAAGATTCATCATCCAATGCTCAATTACAGATATACCAAAATGCCTTCCCTAACCATAATCAAGGCGCAAGCACCTCCAATAACAATCCCCAAGACAACAACACAAATAATATAAGCTATAAAAATGTACCCCTCAATTATGATGGCATTGTCCACTACATTGAGTAGGTAGAACCTCGAGTGTCTATGATACATGTTAAAGCTAAAGATCCCCAATGCGTTGTTGCTACCCAACGGATCCCACATTACGGTCCTTGTAGCCTCCATATCCACCCAATCAAATCCTGTAAACTCTCAGTATAACATTCTTGATCACTTAGGAAAGACCCCTGCTCAGATCTCAATCTTAGATCTGCTGAAGTCTTCTTCCGTACATAAGGAAATACTCAACAGAGCTTTACAAGAAACTCACGTACCTAATGGCATTGATCCCACACGGTTCCAAGATTTAGTAGGACACCTGGCTTTGTCTTACCAACTACACTTCAGCCAGAACGACATGCCAAATATTGACGCCAATCACAACCGTCCCTTACACATCAAAGTCTTGGTTTCCCATCATAAAATAAAAAGGGTCTTGGTAGATAATGGCTTTTCCCTTATTCTATGTACTTTGAAGTTCATAAAATAGGTAGGGTATACTCAAGCGGATTTGAGTAATCAAATCATCACAATCAAGGCTTATGATAATGCAAAAAGAAATTTTGAAGGGATTATCAGTCTTCCTATCCAGGTTGGACATGTAGTTCAATATACTACTTGTCATGTCCTTGATATGGACTTACCATATAATCTCCTCCTCGGGCGCCCATGGCTCCACGCCATGCAAGCCATCCCCTCCATGTACCATAAATGCCTAAAGTTCTCGATTAATGGACAAGAGATCACCATTTATGCCGACCCATAACCATTTGAATAATGTCGTGCTCTAGAAGCATCATTTCCCCATTTACATTATTGTCTTGGAGTCAAAATGGGGGCATCTCAGTCATCATCCTCCAATCCATCATCCACCATGATGGCCACTCCATCTTCTGCCACCAATCCTATAGTCACCAAAGTCTAGATCATTGACAAGGGGTGTGGTGAATATGAAATGCATACTGCTCTAAATGTGGCAACCATGCCACCGTCACCACACATGTACGTCCAACCTTCACAGGATACTCCAAAGGAAGACAAGACTATCACCTTCAGTGTAAAAAACATTCCCACTACCACTTTCCGGTCTCCTAGTATAAAGATAGATGCACTAGAAGAGGATATCAGTTAGTGGGTATACCGTGAAGAACCCCAACTAGATCCTCCTCTAAAGGAATAATTTCAGGAAGTATACCCTTGGTCAACTAAGTTCACAGAAAAGCATAACTACTAAGGTAGGGTCCTAGGTAAGGAAGAACAAGGACGGTTGCAACCTATTGATGTATCAAAACTACCACGAAATATAGGCCTCAGATATGACAAAAAGCAGAAATGCCCTGCAACATCATCGAATACCTCCAATAGTGTTATTGTGGAGAATGGTCCCTTGGAATACATACCCAAGGAAGAATTTATCATACGCGCGTACGATGATGTTGATCACACAGACCTGTCATCCATGTTTGATTGCTTATCTGTCTTTACGATCAGCCTTTCTCTTCGCCATCCCGAACTCATTGATTGGGACGTATGTGATAACACACTTGCCAATGTCTCCCTGGATACATATGTCAACCTCATGGGATCGGGGGAAGATGAACGCTCTAGTCGCAAGAATAAAAACAAGAAAAATAAAAAATGGTCATCTAGTGAAAACCTCCCCGGGGCACTTCCTAACCTGGAAAAAGTACAAATAAATGATGCATCCGATAGTGAAAACCTCGAAGAGGCGTTGGAAGATGGAGATGTTCATCTTCCCCTTGTTGGAACTCAATTATTCACACGGTCATCCATCCTAATTGAAGAAACTAAAGAAGTTAACCTAGGTACTGCTAAAAACCCTAAGATCACCTATGTAGCCAAATCACTATCAGAGCAAGAATATTCAGTCTTTGTTCAGCTGCTCCAAGATGGAATCATTAACTTTGCTTGGTCATACTCAAATATGCCAGGCTTAGACCCTGCTTTAGTAGTTCATCATCTGGATGTTCGCCTAGATGCCAAGCCTGTCAAACAAAAGCTCCAAAAAATGCATCCACAAGTAGCATTATTGGTCAAGAAGGAATTAGAAAAATTACTGGATGTCCATTTTATCAAGCCCATTGACTACTCTGATTGGATCTCCAACATAGTGTATGTTGCCAAACCAAACAGAGACATTCGGATTTGCACAGACTTTTGGTATCTTAACAAAGCCTATCCAAAAGATGACTTCTCACTGCCCAATATTGACATGTTAGTCGACCTTACTACAGGAGATGAGATATTGTCCCTTATGGATGGTTTCTCTGGTTATAATCAGATCCGAATTGCACATGAATACCAACACAAGACCGCTTTTACGACACCTTGGGGTACTTTTTGCTACAATGTTATGCCCTTTAGTCTCAAGAATGCGGTGGTGACATATCAGAGGGCAATGAATGTCATCTTCCATGACCTCATCCACATTATCATGGAAGATTATGTTGATGACTTGCTATGAAAATCCAAAACCATAGCAGAGCACCCTGCCATACTAAAAAAGATCTTCAAGTGGTTAGAACATTACAAGCTACGACTAAATCCAAAAAAGTGTGTCTTTGGTGTTACATCAGGGAAATTGTTGGGTTTCATAGTCTCTTGAAGAGGCATTGAGGTTGATCCCGCCAAGGTGAAAGCTATTTTGGATATGCCACCCCCGCGCAATCTGAAACAATTAAGAAGTTTCCAAGGAAAGCTGCAATCCATCCCGGTTCATAGCCTAGCTTGCAGATAAGTGTTAGTCATTCACCCATATTCTAAAAAAAGACTCCACCTTCAGATGGAACCAACAGTGTCAAATAGGTTTTGATAAGATCAAGGAATACTTGGCTCATCCACTGATCTTAATGCCACTGATTCTAGGGAAACCCCTCCTGATTCACATCTCTGCCACTTTAGTCACACTGGGGACATTATTGGCACAACATGATGAGTCCTTGAAAGAAAGAGCAATCTACTACATCAATCGAACGTTGGTTGGCTATGAATTAAATTATTCTCCCATGGAGAAAGCCTGACTTGCAGTGGTCTTTAGTACACAAAAACTTTGACATTACATGCTCATCCATCCGGTCAAATTAATAGAAAAAATTAATCCACTAAATTATTTGTTATCCAGAACCACTTTAACTGGCCACATGGCTAATTGGGTCATGCTCCGAAGTGAATTTTACATAGAGTACGTGGATTGCAAACCCATAAAGGGACAAGTCATAGTTGATCAGTTGGCTAAGGCACCACTAGTGGATGCTTACCCTCTAGTCACTGAATTTCCAGATGAAGAAGTTTTCACAGTTACAGAAGCACCTGCTTGGATATTGTATTTTGACGGCTCATATACTCATAATGGATCAGGCGCAGGAATTTTGTTGGTTACCCCTCAAGGTGACTACATTCCAAAATCGTTTACGATAGCATTCCCATGTACCAACATAGCAGAGTACGAAGCCCTCCTCACAGACCTCTGAATTGCAAAGCAGTGGCACATAACTCACTTGAGAGTCTTTGGTGATTCATTATTAGTCATTAAATAAGTTAATGATGAATTCCTAACAAAAGATGATAAACTGTTACCCTATAAACACATGGTGGATGACTTCAAGAAATATTTCACCTTCATACAATTTGACCAAATTCCTAGGTACAAAACAAAGTAGCTGATGTAATGGCTACTATTGGCTCCCTGATTGACATGCCTAACGATCGAACAGAATGTGAGTTCCTTGTGGAACAACTTTTAATCCCAGCATATGATATTCCAGAGGTTGACACGGTGTGTGAAATTGTAGGTCCCACTTCCCCATGGTACCAAGACATATATACTTATCTGCATGATAATACTTTACCCCCATACCTCAAATGAAACCAACAAAAATCCTTAATTCAACATTCAGCCTGATACATTATCGTTGGTGATACGCTTTATCGTCTTGGGTATGATGGAACCCTCCTTAGATGTCTGAATGAGACCAAAGCCCATACTGCATTAACAGAGGTACATAGTGGTGTTTGCGAGGCCCATTCAAATGGTATGGATTTGGCCAAAAGGATTCTCCAAGCTGGATATTATTAGCCTACATTAGAACATGATGCTTGTGAATTCGTGAAGAAATTCCTTCCTTGCCAGTAACATGCAGATTTGATTCATGCCTCGACATAAGACCTTCAACCCCTACTAGCACCATGGCCCTTCTCTCAATGGGGTTTCAACTTGATTGGAAAGATTTACCCACCCTCTTCTGATGACCATACATTCATAATTACTACCACTGAATACTTCACCAAATTGGTGGAAGCAATGCCACTCTCACAAATCATCGATACTCAAATTTCAAAATTTATCCTTTACCATATTCTTTGCAGATATGGTATTCCATCCACCATCCTATTTGATGATGGAAAACCTTTTCAAAACCAAGCCATGAAAGATCCCTATGACACCTTTCATATCCAACATCGTTGGTCAACACCTTATTACCCCCAGGGTAATGGTCAGGCAAAAGCAACCAACCAGACCCTTATCTACATCCTCAAGAAGGTTGTCAATAACACTGGTTGAGATTGGAACCTCCATATTCATCCCACCCTCTGGGAATATCGCACCTCCATCCACACCCCTACAGGCACCACCCCCTATTCTTTAGTGTATGGTGTCGAAGCCATCTTGCCAATCAAAGTTGAGATCCCATCACTGAGGATTTCTCTAAAGAACCTTATCAATGAGGAGGGCTCGTGTTGCATGACTTGCACAGCTGGAGTTACTTGATGAAAGACGAATTAAATCTTGTGATCATCTACAAGCCTATCAAAACCACCTCAAGCGCAAGAAGACTCATCCTCAACAATTCCAGATTGGTGAACTAGTCCTTAAAGAGAACCAGCGTACTCAACAAGACCGTGATAAGAAAGGAAAATTTGAAGCATATTTGGTTCGGTCCTTATATCATAACTGCTAAATATGGATTTGGGGCATACAGACTTGCTACCCTTGAAGGAGAACCCCTAGAAGAGCCTATCAATATCATGCATCTGAAGAGGTTTTACACCTAAGTCCGCTTGGTAACCGTACTTGTAAAAAAGTAAAAAAATTAAAAAATGAAGAAAAAAATAGTAAATAGAAATAAATTCATCTTATGATGAAAACCACCTTTGGTGGCGCCTTGGATAAGTACGAGTGGTGAAAACATGTTCACATGTGCCATTTGTAGAGGGATTAATCATTATCTACCTTACATCCTATTTATTCTATGCTTTCATCCGCCCTATCATCCTCACCCATCCCATCCTCGGCCGCTTGGTATATATCTTGGTTGAGCATTGGATTATCCACAATTATCTATCTGTCATCTTGAGCTTTTATCCCAATCTGATCTTATGTCATTTTAACCGTTCCTCGGTCATTTTGTGTCACCATCTGTGAGCATCCATCGTGTTGGTCTCACCTAGTTTCCATCTTGTCTTGTCGGCCTTTTTGGTTTTATTCAAACTACGTTGGCCCTGCGCTTTCACGTAGGTAAGGTTAATCATTTGATCTACCCTCGGGGTATTTTGACCATCCTATGATGGTCATTCATCATTTGTCTTCACTGTCCCCTTTTTGCTTTTATCCATGTTCAGTTGTTGTTTGTCTTTTCTGAACTACATTGCCCATGCACTTTGACATAAGCAAGGTTGATCATTTGATCCTCCCCCAGGGCATTGTGTGTCATGTCTTGTGTCATTCATCATCGGTCACCATTGTCTTCTTTCCACTTTATCCACAACCTTTTATCAAACTACGAGGGCTTAGCACTTTCACATAGTCAAGGCTAATCTATGACCAGCCCCCGAGCCCCTAGGTCTATAGGATGTGTCAGTCTTCTGTCTTGTGTTGTGTCATTAAGCTATGCCCTTATCTAGTTAGTTATTAACAAATGAGATCTGCTAGTATCAGCAAATCCAATCAGTTTCAAATATCCCATGTCATATCGATCTTTTAGTTTAGTATCCATCATTGGTCTCAATAGGATACATCCTTCCTAACAGACCTCATCAACCTCATCCATCCTCTTGACCTTATGGCAAGGAATGTTTGAAATTTGATTGTGATCTTTTGATATTTTTGGTTTTTGTTTATCATTTGAGCTCCCTATTATAATTAGTTAAGATCGTCATAATCTATCATGTTATGGTGTGTTTTGGTTGATTCACATAGGGGCATATCTTGATCTTTTATTGTTGTTGTCTGTTGGGTTGTCCCATGTAGTACCCACCAAGATCCCTATGATCTTGTTTTACGTTGGGACATCCCTTTGTGTTTGTGGTTATCCTGATGCCTGGCCCAACCAAAGTCTTCACTACTTTGGGGTGTTGGGATAGCCTTCTTGTTTGTATGTTTGTTTCATGCATTAGTTGCTAACTCGCCTTGGTTGTCTATACCCTGGCACTTGGTGTCTTATGCTATAGCAAAAATTAGTGCTCTGAAGATGGCAAATCATATTAGGATTGCATTTCATCATCTGTTGCATTACATTCACCCTATGATTTTGGTTGTGCAAATACTTTACCCTGTTCTCTCCCATTCTTCTCAGGATACTCAAAGTTATTGACAGGTGCCAAATTACACCCGTGCCACTACACACCCATCTTCCATTATCATGTACGTCCTTATTGACATTAATGTTACTATAAATTAATTACACTTGAATCATTATGATAAGTATCCATGCATAACTAGGGATATACATACATACATTGCCACCTGCATCACAAATTGTTAGACTCATAATACGTCACATCTTGCATGTATAAAACATTCATTAAAGCATTCACATAAGCCATCATAAACATATACATACACGTCAATAAATCAAATAAGCATCCATACAAAAACTTCTACATAATCCATCATAGATAAAACATGTGCATACATCATATCATCATATAAGCATCTGCATCAACAAAATCATCCATAGTCCACAAATGCATAAACATGATCATTCATCCAATGCATGAACATGGTGTCAATAAGGGCTATCATATATCATATATAAATATACCAAAATTCCAAGGTACATCTCATAATCATGACTATCACATGAATAATATCATAATAATGTTGTCAATGTCATCATATCTATGACCATCGTATACAAAAAATCATCAAATCAAAATACCAGTACAAGGTCCTATAAATAACCACTGTCACTATGACCTATCCATCCACCCTGCACCTATCAAAAACTTAGTAGCCTGTCATCTGCCAAATGAGCTACCCACATTTGATCTCTAAGGTGAATCAGGTACTAATCTCCTGCCTGATAAACCCCCCTGTCACTCACTGAAACCTTGGGTCCACATCCCCAGTGTCTGGGATGGCGTTGGCATCTATGGTGTCTGCCAAACGTACTGGAACATCTGTTGTGTCAGGTTTGGAACTGCATGATAATATGTGGCCATCCAAAATCCTACCTCCCTCACATTCTCCTCTCGCTCAACAACTTGGACCCGAGCGGAATTATGCTCCTGGCGATACCTATCCCGATCTCTAGTGACCACTCCCCTCTCCTGCTCTTAGGCCTTATGGGATAATTGTAACTGCACCAGCTTTTCTTGAACCCGATCTCTCATCTCCTCAACAGCCACTATTGCATCTCTCTCCCCCTATAACTCCTATATATCTGCCCCTATTACATCACCAACCTATACTGATTGCAATTGAGCCACTATTGTGTCCCACTCTCCCTGCAACATCTACATCTACATCTCTACAACATCCCTCTCCCTCTGTACTAATTACAACTAAGCCACTCCTGTGTCCCGCTCTCCCTATAGCATCTGCATCTGCATCTCTGTAGCATCTCTCTCTCTTTGTGGCTTGTGACTGAGCCACCATTGCATCCCTGTCCCTTTGTAGCTCATGTACTCTCAAACCTGATGCATCTTGCTCTCTCTGTAGTGACGATACCTCTAAAACTACCTCCTCTCTCCTCCTCTGAAGAGACTGTATCTGTGCCTCTGCCAACTCTCTCTCACTCTGCAAAACCTGAACTTGCACCTCTACCACATCCCTCTCTACCTCTATAGCCTGCACCTTTGCTTGCGCTACATCTCTCTCTGCTTGCATAATACAGGTCTTCTCCCTTGCCTCCCCCTCTCTCTCCTGCATCAACCCCATATCTTTGACTATCTGCTCTAAACAATGTACTCTATCACGTAACTCATCTCACTCTCTCCAGAAATCATCTATCTGCTACCTAATTCCTGCTAACCCCTGATATGTCACCCCCTCTAGCTCCCCCCTGGCCTGTAATATAACAACCTTTGCATTTAGTCTAGTCATGGTCCCAACTAATAACAACCAACTCATCTTGTAGCCCCTCTATGTCAACCTGCAATCCATCTCTCTCCTTGCCCATTGCCTCTACCTGTGTAGATAGGAGGTCAACCATAAATCTATAATCTCTTTGACCTACTACTGGTACCCTCAATAGCTCAACCCTGAGTTTGATCACCCCCACCTCAGCTATCCTCAACCTTTGATCTTTAATTCAAAGCCTCTCCACAGTATCTCTCAGTTGAGCAATAGGATCCTCTAATACCACGCAAGGAACCACCACTAATGGCTCTACATCCAAAATATCCATATCTGGAACATCTCCATCTATCTCCATAGCATCATCACCCCCCTACACTCCTGCTCATGCTGAGTCTCTCGATCCTCCATAGTGGGGCAAACCCGAACTCTCTGCAGCTGACCATGCCTCCCCACTCTCATTAGTCTCCTCGACTCTCCTACAGCCCTCGCCTCCCCCTCCAACTCCTCCTCATCCTCACTCCCCTCTATCTCTACCACGGAAGGCCCTTGCTTTGCCATGCTCTGCACCCTCCTTTGTCATCTCCTACTCACCATCCTCTCTGACTGACCCCTGGCCTCAATCTCCTCCTGGGCCCCATCCTGTTGTCCACCCCTTCCCATCTCTTGCTTAGCCCACACCAGTACTCTCCTCCATCATACCCTACCTCCTATGTCGATCTGCTAAATAGCTCCACCCTCCACCATGTGTATCATCTCCACCTCTGGCTCATCCTGTCCTACTACATCTAGCTTTAGACCTATCCCACCCTCCTATCATCATGCATCTCTCCCACCAATGGGTCCTACTACGTCCACCTCCACCCTAGCCCCCCTCCATTGTCTCCTCCTCCTCTCTAGCTATCCTACCACCTCAACCTCATCCTCTCCTCTACCCTGCTGACCAACATCCTCTGCATCCTCCTGTTGTCCTACTTCCCTCCCCTCCCCTCCCCTCCACGCTTGTCTCCTCGTATCTCCACCCTCCCTCACCCCCTGGCGCTCATCCTCTAATTTGAATCCTACGGTTCCTACAATAGGCACCATCGGTGTAATCCTCTCCCATCGATGATTGCACCACCACCGATCATATCGTATCGTCACTCCTGCATCCTCCACCCCAACAGCTCTCCCTAGGTAGGGAACCTGCACTGTCACCACACACAACACTCTAGCATCCCTCGGTCTCAAAGTAGGTCCCCATGGTCACTCTCTGGTGAGTCAATGAAATCTGATGGGCACCTCCGGAATATCCTGTACCAGCCCAAACTACCTCAACACTTTTTCTAGTCGATGCATCTCCACTACGCACGGCTGACTCCCAATCAAGACGCATTGACTCATAAAATATCCCTTTTGTCTGTCCTCCTCCCCCCTCCATCCCCTGAACCATCGATACTACGGATGCCATAATATGTCTCTCTCCTGTAGACCATCTATCGCTATCCTCCAACCTTTTGTATCCCCTGCATCTGGTACCGAAAAACCCAACCCCTTGCCTCCACATACCCCCAAGCCATAGGCTCCCTATCATCCTCATCTCCCTCCCTAACGACTACGAGTCTTGTCACCATAATATGCTCCCATGCCCACACCTATAGTAGGGTCATGTGTGTCAAACTCACTGACCTTCGGTAGCAGATCACATTCATATCCCTGTATAACTACGCTAATACACAGGTACCCCGCGAGATTTGTCCCTCGCGCCACTTAATAATATGTCGAATCACCTCCATGTACCGTAAATTGCAAAACCGCCTACTATGATCTGGTGAAAATATCCCACTAATCAATCCACACATAAATAATGGTAGGGGTGGTACCCCAATGACAAACATCTATCTAGGTCCAACTGCCCACCCTGTATGGGCAGATCCTCATGTCCAAATAACATTGAAATAGTGTGATCTAACTCTGCCCCTCTCGATACCACATCACTAACTAACAACCCCGCTATCGGCAGCTTCAAGATGCGCCATACATCCTCCAGTGTCACCGTCATCTCCCCCGTCAGAAGATGAAACATCAATGTCTCTGAACTCCATCTCTCTATCAATGCTGTCAACATCGCTCGATGTGCCCTCATCACCGAAACCTGTAAAAAGTGCAATAACCTCGCATGATCTAATGTTGCATGATCTACTCTAGTCATGGCCGCTATGGTCGCTGCCAGTACCTCCGACCATCGCTCATGTGTTTGTAATCGCTGAAACCCTGCATCCATATTACTCAATTGTCAGTACACCATATTCCTGGCCCCAGGACATCGCTTGTTTTCCTTTTTTCTTTTATTTTGTTTTTTTCTCTTTTCTTCTTCCTGCTTTACCCTAGTTAGGACAAACTTGTCTTCCTACCCAAGCTAGATACACTCCCACACCGAGGTGGATGCACCCCTATGTCGAGGCAGACCTGCCTCGGTTCAAAGCGGATATGCCCCAACATCAGGGCGAATCTGCCCTGAGTCGGGGAGACAACGCCCCCGCTATGGGGCGGATCCGCCCCGAGTCGGGGCAACAACACCACTGCTCTAGGGCGGATGCACCTTGAGCTAGGTTGACTTTTCCCCAGGCTAGGGTGACTTCGCCTCAAGCCAAGGCAGACACACCCTAGCACCGAGGTGACTCCACCCCGAGCCGGGACGGACGTGCCCCGACCCAAGGCAACGCCACCCTGAGTCGGGGCGGATGCGCCCCGACCCAGGGCAACGCTGCCCAGTGTTGAGGCAGATGCGCCCCAGCACCAGGGAAGATACGCCCCACTATGAGGCAGATTCACCCCTCCCGGGACCATACCAACCCCCCCTCAAATGTCGCCTTTTCTCTATCTATTTGTCAAAATTAAATCTACCCATTTTTATATTTTATTTTGCAAACAAAACCCATGTTTTACATTTTCTCTAAACATTTAACATGTTATCAATGTGTAAAATACACAAGAGGAGTTTTGTTACTAACCTGGGGACGCACTGCATAGTGGGTGTGGAACCTCTAAACCTTGTCCACCCGATGAATGATATTAGAGTCGTAATCTTGCGGAATCGTTGATCTTTCCTCTCTTCCTCTCCTCTCCTATTCTCTCAACTGTTACAATGACAATGTGACCAGGTAATTTTTAAAATTACCTTTTAACCCCTCTTTTCCCCCTTTTAAAATAAAAGGTAATTTTTACCTTTTATTTAACTTTTTTCTCCTTCAACTAATTCCCTCCTTTCTCAGGGCCGCCATTTGCAAACCATGTGTCTGATCGACTCTATTCAAAAGTCAAAGTTGCTTAGTTTTTCAAGCTCTATCCAATGGTCTCCTCATTTTCTTCCTATTGAGAGCTCGTCTAGGGCCCCTTTTCTTTCCCAACTTCCCTCTCGAGGGGGCATACCCTACCATTTTCCCTCCATCCCTTCATGGCAGTCACTGGGCCATCTCCCTCCATTTTTCCATCCACTTGGGCAACTCATTCAACCCCTTTCATGATGGAGCATCAAGCCCTATCACTTTCTTCACTACCGGCATTTTATTTTTCTTCTAAACACTGTTATTCTAACAATATTTCGAAGAGGGGAAAAATGTAGACATCTAAATTTGATCACTCCCATACGATCAAATTTGCCTCTTTATTCATCCATTCCGTCAATAATTAATATTACACTTCCCACCTAAGGTTCTTAAAGTATTTCATTTAACAATTAAATGCTTTACCTTACACCTTTTTCCTCTCTAAATTAAATAAATACATCAATTTATTTAATTTAGTCATCTTAACCTTTTTGAATTATAATCAATTTAAAATTCTTTTTTTCTCTCTCCTTGTCACATCCTCCATAATCTCTCTCTAATCTGGATTAATTTAATTAATTCATGATTAAGATGTGCATCCTCTTAATCAAGGATTAATGTCACATCCTCGTACAATTGCCACTTGTTTCTAATCTCTCATTAATTACCCTAATCAAGTATTTGCACAACCTCAATCAAAATCATTAGCCACTTTTAGCACCACCTTTTAGTCAACCTTTTCATTTTCCTTTCTTGGCATTGGCCCTCTTCCCCATGTGAATTTTTAATTCATATTTATTTATCCTAGGTCTCTCTCCTCCCCATGTGAATTTTTAATTCACATTTTATCCTTCCAAGACTTCTAGAACATTTGGCTTGTCATCTCATCCACATGTGACCCATTCCCACCTTTTTGGAGACCCTCTCTTATCCATTAGATTCTAAGAATGTGAATTTTTAATTCACATTTATTTCTCCAACCACTTTCTCATTTCCCATGGAGATTTTTGAAGAATTCCAAAATTTCTCAAATGTCACTTTCATTCTCACTTGAGGACAAGAAGTTCATTTTTGAGGAAATCTTCTCACTCCCCAAGGTACTTGTCCTTCCTCCACATCCTACACATCATCTCACCCTTAGCCACTTCACATTCCACATGTCAAAATGTGAGGGTTTGTGAGTCCTCAACTCACCTTATCCCTCCATCTTGACCTTGTTGGATAAATCTCAACCATCGAATTCTCTAGAGAATTCAAATTTCTCTATAAATGCCCCCTCCTCTAAGGCATTTAGAGAACACTTAATTATTTGAGCAACCTTATGCTGTCATTTTGTGCACTCATTTTACAAGCATTTTCTCTCATCTAGCCATCCATTTTAGCCATTTTCATTTGCATCCCATCATATAGTTAATCTTACATTTAGCTACATCAATAGCCATCTAGGGAGCATACAAAGTAATCAAAATCAAGGGCCAACCAAGGAATTTCAACAACAAAGAAGGTATAATTGTCTTACAATCTTCATTTTAGCTTTATTTCTTTACTTTATCATCCCTTAGGCTAATCTTTTTGAGGTGTTATTTGTGTTTTTCCATTGCATTTATTTGTTTTTTCACATTTAGAAGAGGTAAAACTCGAGGATATCATAGTTACTAATATCCATATTTTTGTAGAAGCTACCCCATTTATCCAAATCACACTCTAAAGTGGTGCATTGGAATTTACTTCTAAGAAGTTACTTACCAAGTTCAACTTATGGTTGAGCATACAAAGGCTCTCCATTGTTGCATGTAAAAATATCCCTTCAGGGCATGAGGTAAGCCCACCTAGGAAGAAGTACCTATCCCAAGGGTGTACTTTTTCTTTCACAAAAAAATTGCCAAATTTTGTTCAAACATCAAACACTGTTCTTGAATCTAAAATGAACATATCAAAGCAAACACTAAACATGATGGTTGAATCACAAACCCTTTGACTTAGTGTATGCTTTTAAGAGAAGCCCTATATTTGCACTCCTTAAAGGATCTCCTTAAATTTTTTTGAATACTTAGGCTTTAATTTCAAGCTACATTGGCTCAAAGCAAGCATTGGAAACTATGGCTTGGGTATCGTGATTTCACAACTTAAAGCCATAGACATATAGGTCACACAAGTACATGCTTTTTGAGTCAATCAAAGTTATATCACTTGCCACATTTGGAAATAGATCAAAATATCCAAAAAATGCAAGAAAAATATCAATGTTGTTTCCAAAATACTGAAGTTGAAAAACCAATTTACATAGAGGTCACTTTTGCTACTGTTTCTAGCACACTTGATCCAAAATTGGTCGCACTTGCTAGAAAAAGCTTGCTTTTTTCTCACTTTTCCATAAACTTCACTGATGAAAATTAGTTGCATTTGATAGAATTTGTGCACTTGATGCAAAACCAACGCACTTGCTCCTTTTATGCTCGCACTTGCTTCTCAGAAACTAGCGCACTTGCCTAAAATCTACTTACAATTGCTAAGAAAACTCACTTTTGACTGAGTAACTCACCACATTGTACAAAAACATATAGAGGTCGCACTTGACGTTTCAGCTCGCACTTGTTTCTGAAAAACCCATGCACTTGACCAATTTTAGGCCGCAGTTGATAAATCTAGTCACTTTTGTTCACAGTCTATTGCTTTTGCTCAGAAACCATCGCTATTGTTGTGTCCTACTAACAAACAGAAAAATGATCTAAAGCTGCCTAAAGGATCCTTGTTAGAATGAAATACTTGAAAACCCAGATAGGTCATATAGTCCCTTATCCACTCTCAACATTCCATCCTACTTTTGGAAATCAGAATCAAAACAAACAAACTAGGATTATTCCCTCACTCACATTTCTAAGATATCAACAGTTGCTTGAACCTAATAGTTAGTTCAAGTAAGCTTTTCTATGACATATCCTCTGGAAGAAGTGAGATATCAATCTAGGCCTTTTAGCATTTTGTGTTATGAGAATAGTGTCACCTCAAAACAACACTCAAACCTTAGGGTCTTGAGCTTCATAAAAAACCATATCAAAACATCCACATCTTCACCATATGACCATTTGGCGACCAGTTGCCCCAGTTCAACAACTGAACCTTATAGCATCCATCCTCCTGTAGACACATAAATTATCCTAATTGATATCATGCACTTGATTCTAATTCACTAATTTTGATTCTTCCTTGATCACTTCTTTACTAATCATTTAATTGAATAATATTTATTTAATTAAATTCATTAAATTTCCTCCTTAATCAGATAATACACGTTATCAGGTTATTTCATCATTTTCCTCTTTGATTAAATAAATCAACTTTATTTAATCCTAATGTTCTTCATTTAATTGAATAAATCATTTTATTTAATTAAATTACTAATCTCCCAACTACCCTCTCATTTGATTTAAATAAATCTAAATATCTAAAACAAATGTCAAACCAAACTAATCTCATCTTAAGTTAATTAATCATTAATTAGCTCCTAACACTAATCCTCCCTTCCTCTATCTTTTGTAATTTGCACATGTAAATCAATTTATTTGATTTATTAAATCCTCCTATTTCCATTCAAATGTGGCATATTCTTGGAATATTCCACTTATTTTAATTCTCCCTCCCAAAGGAATTTTGTCCTCAACTTGGCATTAAATGCTCTTACATGTCCTCTCCTTGAGCTAACTTGGCATTAAAGGCATTTACATCCCCTCTTGTACAAGTCACTTCTTCAAATTCAAATTTCAGGTCTACATGCATTTAACATGCACATTGTTCAAAATGTGCTCCACTCTCCTTCATTAGCATGTTGACAAGTGGCACAATGCCATTGGTTCAAATGTTAATCCCACATTCATCCTATTCCTCATTCTTCAACTCTTCTTCATTATAAATAGAGGCCTTCTCTATTGATTTGGGATCCACAATCCATGTAATATCATTATGGTCATTTGAATCAACAATCATTCACAAGTTTATGCAAGGTTATTATAGTCATTTTGAATTCAAAGTATCCATTTTCATCTACATTTCATCCATGTTAGCATATAATTTCATCATCCATAGCTAGGTTATTCACATTTTTCATCAAGGATCAATCAATCATCATCAAGCTTATCAAGAAATTGGGAAAGGGATTCTTTCCACATCAAAGAAGCATCAATTCCCCCATGGGATGCTAGTTTGAGCATTTTGAATAAGATTTCATTAGATTTTATTTGATATTTTACCTTATTTTCTTGTTCTTGTGTTTGAATGAATTTCATGGAGAATGTTAGGTTTAAACTTGTTTGAGGACTAATGTTTACTTGTTTGTCCATATTTGAGCAAGTTTAGGCAAAGCATTCTACATTTGGGGCTAGAGGGAGGGTAGAAACCTCAAATTTAATACTTTTTTTGGTCAAATCCGTTATTTTCTCCATTTTTTGTTCTTTTAGGACAAACAGTGACGCTATCAGTCTAGCGACATTGCCACTATATCTAAAGGGTGACGCTGAAGTAATTCTCTAGAGGGCCAAGTCATTCAAATTTCAAAAGGTGATGCTGATCAACATAGCAACACAATCGTGGTCTTTGTTTTTCCAAAAAGCAACGCTGGTTTCCACAGAGCAACGCTGAAGCCTCCAAATAGCGATGCCTTTGTGGATTGCAACGCTGGGTTGGGGTAAAAGGTCAATTTCCAAATTTTGTTAACATGTGCTTTTTTATTTTGACCTCCTTTGACTTTTAACCTGTTTTATGGCTCTATTTTTGTAGGTTGGTCAAGTTTTACAAGTTAGGTGATCAAGAAGGAAAGAAAACAAAGAAGGTTTCTCATGGCATTATTTCATGATTGTAACAAGTATTTTTTAACACTTTAGGGATACTTATAACCCTATCTTTGGAAATATTGTTATCTTTTAGTTTAGGACTCAAATACATTTCGTTTGGGCTCTAAAAAGAACATACAAAAGCTTTCCTTTTCTCAAAGTTGGTTAAAAAGAACTGTAGAAACTCACTAGATTTGATTTTGGGTTTTAAAAATTGAACAAGCAACTTCAAACACTTGATTTTGATGCTATAAAAAGAACTAACTACTGTCTTCAAGGATTTAAAATGAACATGTGCTTATCTTATTTTTTAATCTTTTTTACAAACTAATACCATCAAAATGCATATGCACTTCTCTCGCACTTCATGACGATCTTGAGAATCAAAAGCATTTTGGTGATATTAGGTTGTCTAAAATATTTCCTCCACATTTTGAATTTGGGCTCTTAAAAATTGAACAAATCTTACTAGTGTGAGTAAATACATTGCATGTGTTCTCTCTTTGTTCACGTAAACAAAGATTGATCGAACTACAGATGTACTTACTCATTTTTGTTTACCTTTAGAGGGCCTGCCTTGGTGGGAAAAAGTACTCACCCCAAGGGAATGACCCAAGTGGTAATGAGCATAAGCCAAGCTCTTCCAAACCACTAAATAAATTTGTGGTTGTGATGAAAATTGTAAACAATGGGAAGTGATGCATGATAACTCTCCCCTAGTGTCTTTATGATGCGTAAATCCATTTTTCTAAGGGTTGGGAGATCTCTCACAAGGATTTTATCATTTCACCCCCTAAACTGGATGTCCTTACTACAAACCTTTGTTTAAAATCCAAAATCCCAATATTTGTTGGCGTCGGGAGGTTAGACCTTCGGAGCCATCCCACATACTTGTGATTCTTTGTAGAGATGAAAAGTTCATCATGGGAGATTCATGAGAATTGAAGCTTGTTTGGCCCACAGAAGTGGGTGTCGTGGAGGGGATCCAATGTGGTCAAGCTTCTAGTCATCCACTTTGAATAAGCGCAGCTGGATTTATCCAAGTAGGAATTCAACAAATATTTGCTTTTCCATCCTAGGATTGTGCAATTTTGAGTCAGTTAAACACATTGTTTGGATCCAAAATCTTGAAATAAACATTCAATAAGGAAATTAAATTTCAAACATTTAGAAGAAGCAAATACATTTGAAAAATCTAAGTGCTACTACTTGTCCCTAGGGATTTTATCCTTAGAGGCTTCTAAGTATTTGGGTTTATATCTTAATTTGCTCTCTAAAGTCAACATTAGGAAACTATTGCCTTGACTCTCTTGATTTCCACATAATGGACTTTGTGGGATGAAAATAAATTGAGACATTAGACATTTAGTTTGAAAAGCTAAGCAAGAAATTTTTTGTGGTAAAAATAACCATTAAGAAAAGATAAAAGACAAATTGAACCCCACACATGTGTTTTTTCAAATGATTTCCCGCAAGATCAAAGTTCCAAAACCAAAGTCCATCAATCGTCACAAATGTCTTAGTCCAAGAAATCTCAAGAAACGTCAGTCTATGCTTTATCAAGTTAGGGAAATATTGCTCTATAACTTTTACAAATGTGCTTCAAAGGACAATCCCAACTTGTACTCATTTTATTATTGTCAAAATCCAAGTCTTTTTCAATGTTTTGAGTATCTCACTTTGTAGGTTTAACAAGTTCTTAGAAGTATAAAATGTTCTTCAATACCTAGGTCTTGTAAACAAAAGTCTCTCTAAGTTCACTTATGATCAAAATAAACACTATCATCCATTTCAAAACATCAATCAAAACCCATCTTACAAACAACTCTTAGAATCTTGGAAAAATCCTTCATACTAGACTTTTGGAAAATCCTTTGAATCAAATAAAAATCATCTTGTTTGACTAAGTGTGTGTGGGTGCATCCTTCTTCATACACTTAGTTAAATTATCACCTTGTGGACAAGTTTATTCCAAGACAACATCTAACCTCTTGGAGTTTATGAGTTCATTATCAAATCCAAAACAAATCAAAATAAAAAATCCAAAACTCCTAAAGTCTAGTATCTCCTTCAAGGTTTCTTAAGAGTTCAATCATTCGTATCATCCATCTTCAATTTATCTCATCACCACCCTTTGATCCTTAACATCTTAAATTTTCTATTTTGTACCTATAGTTTAGATCAACCTAAGGAGTTAGAGGTTCACCTCCTATATTCCTAAAAATTGATCCTTATTTTATGGTCCAAACTAGATCTCAACACAAGAAGAACATGGAAACAAACATTTGAAGAAACATCCAATTCAAGTGACTTAAGTCAAACTACACCTAAAATCAACCTGATTAGATCTAGAAATCCCCCACTCAATCTTTCTATAATACCACAAGATCTTCAAGAGGGAGGTTTCCAAGTGGAGGATATCATCGAAAATGTCCTAGGAATGACTCAAGATGAAATCATAGAAATGATCCAAAACCCCAAAAATCACAAAATTGTCAACACAATGATGAGGCTTAATCCTTCACAATACATGTTAGAACTAGCAAAGGGGCTAAACTCCCTTCTGATTATGATGTAAGCAGTATTGTGGAGAAATCTCTTCAGATTATGTCACCAGTCTCATTCACACCTTCCTTCCAAAGCATCATTCAAACCATCCCACAACCAACATCATCTCATTGTCCAGGTCAACCCATAGTTACCAAGGGGATTTCATTGCTTCATGATCTTCAAACACATCCCCTTGTAAATAACCAAGACTTGGATGCAAACACCATCTTGGGTCAACCAAATATTATTCCCCAAAATCTGAAACACCAATATGTTCTGCTCATCTTTCATGACACCAACAACCCATCTGCTTTCTCCACATCACCAACCTATTCTCTTAACACACAAGTCTCTCTCCCCATGACTTCACAAGGAGAAGGTGGACTATTTGGACAAGGAGGGATCTTTGATCCCTCATCATCATCACTTTCTCAAGGAAACACACCACCCATCTTCCCACCATTTCCCCCTCTACCATTAACATCCATGCCAATCCTCAATTTAGGGAAACCCCCTTTACCAATCCTCAATCAAAACAATCAAAAAAATCATCCAATCGTGAATCAAATCAACATACCAAATCCTCTAATCATGCCACTAATATCACAACACTAGGTGGCACCAATCCAAAAAACACAATCAATCACTACACCATCTACAACACCTCAAATATCTAAAAATGTGGTCTCCTAAGGACCTAGCATATCAATCACACCATCTACCATGCAACCTCCTATCATCAATCCAACAACACCTCAACAACCACCTTAACAAACTCTTATCACATCTCACACCATTTTGAATCCTCCACCTCCACCACTGAGGCCAAACATGGCAAACCAATGCATCACATTGCAAGCAGCTCAACAAGCCTATAAAAAAGAATTTCATCAGTTTCAAGCTCAATAAGCCACACAACAAGCTGCCCAAGCTCAAGCTCAAGCCTTATTGCAACAACAACAAGCCACCCAAGTTGCACAAGTAGCACAAGCTGCACAGGCTGCATAGGCTACCCAGGCTACACAAGCCGCCCAACAAGCCCAATATCACAAGTGCAAGCACAATACCAAGTAGCTCAACAACAAGCATATCAGCAAGCTTTGCAATAGTACCAAGTGCAACAACAAGCAGCTCAACAACTAGCCCAACAACAAGCATTGTTGGCCCAACAGCAGCAAGACCAACAACAAGCATTGTCAACACAACAACAATTGCAAGCATACCAACAAGCATTGATCGTATAGCAAGGCTTGCAACAACCTCCCACAAACATGTAAAACACCCCACCTACCACTCAAATGATCAAACCACCCCAAAACACATTCATCCCACCACCCGATTAGCAAAATGATGTGTCTACACAAATCAAATTGCTCTCACAACAAGTGCTAGACCTCCAATCTAGAAAAAAAATGAAAATGCCAAGCAATTTGTGCCCTTATCCATTTGACAGAACCATTACGATGGTTCCATTCCCAAAAGGATTTGAAATCCCTAAATTTGACAAATATTGTGGGACAGGTAATCTTGAAGATCACATCAGAGAATTTCAAGTACATTGTATGGAAGTTGCATACGACGATTCTTACCTAATGTGACTTTTTCCTTCAAGTTTGGCTAGACCAGCAATGGAATGGTCCTCTCACCTTCCTCCCGAAATCAAAAAGTTCCAAGAAATTGTAGATGCATTCATACAGAACTACGCATTCAACATAGGCATGGATGTGAGTCTAAAAGAACTATCTGCTCTCAAACAAGCTAAGGGGGAAACATTCACATCCTTCTTGCAATGATGGTGATCCAAGACCAACAATAGCAAGTGGACTATGCCATAGGAACAACAAATCTATACTATCATCATTAATCTTGAAGGAACCTTGTCCTTCCATCTAAAAATGCAATGCATCACCACATATGACCAGTTGATCCCCAAGGCACTCAACATCGAAAGAACCCTTATCACACAAGGGGGGACACCTACTTATCAAGACAATCATCCATCAACCAATTATAACGAAAAACCTCGCACATGGGCAAAGAACAAGAATGGGTGTGTAGTTGATGCCAAAGTTGTTATCAGTGCCCCAAGGCAAAACACACAATCATATCAACAACCGCAAGTCAACAACCGAAACAACACACAAGCCAACACATCATCACAACAACCCAACAATCAAGCAGTCAATAATCTGAATAATCAAGGGGGACCACCCCCACCAAACAAGTATCCCCCCAAACAAAAATACACACCCCTTGGGGAATCAATCAAAACTATCATGAAAAAACTAGTACAAGAGAATCTCATTAAAATCCTTGTTTATGAGAATTATCAAGAACCCCAAGTAAAACCACCATGGTATAACAAAAATCACCTTTGCGATTTTCATAAGATCAAGGGGCAGACGATGACCAGTTGCATGGGACTAAAAAATATGATCCAAGACCTTATTGATGACAGAACCATAAACGTTGAACAAACTATAGGAAACCAAGACCTTAAGATATACATGAATCTAATGCCAGATCACAATAAAGGGAACAACAATGGAAAGGAAAAGTATAATAATGTAAACCATGTTTACGATCATGTTGTTGCATCCTTAGATGAATGGGTCACTATTGCCAATTTCAAGGGAGCCAAAACCATTCCAACCATCCAAGGCACCAGCCTCTAACTCAAAATCCATTTCCAATGGTTATAATGTCTTGGACCAGCTGAAAAGAACCCCCGCCCAAATCTCCATCATGGAGTTACTAAAAATATCACCCGCACATAGGAAGATCCTAGAGGAAGTATCGGCTTCATCCACTATCACCACAAATCTTGATGCAGATCAGTTCCAAGCTATGGTCAGACACATCACCACGCCACATCTCCTAACATTTTCTGATCAGGACTTCCCAACGCAACCATCTCATAACCGCGTACTCCATCTTGAAGTCTTGGTCCATAAGAATAAATTCAAAAGAGTCTTGGTGGATGTGGATGCAAGTCTAAATATCTGTACTCTCAAGCTAATAAAGAATTTGGGATTCTCTGAGGACGTCATTGAAAAAGGTAAAGTTATTACAATCAGGGCATATGATGATCAGGAAAGAGTGTCTCAAGGCACTATTCAACTCCCTATTCAAGTAGGGCCAGCCATCATGGAAACTACATGCCAAGTCCTTAATCTTCAATTACCTTATAATATCCTCCTGGGGCGCCCATGGATTCATGGGATTCAAATTGTCGCCTCTACCTTCCATCAATGTGTCAAGTTTCCCTATCAAAATCAAGAGGTCACAATCCATGGTGATCCCAAGCCATTTTATTATTGCAAGAATCTGGAAGCCAAGTACTACAAGATCCCTCAAATCCCAAAGAATGATAAAGGCCCTACAACTCCGTATGTAGACCCATCAACCTTAGCCTCCATTTCTCAGATAAAGACACCCACCATTCCAGAAATCTCTGATATCAAAGTCATTATCCAAGACAATGGGTGTGGAGATTATAAAATGAAGAAGAGAGCCTTTGTAGTAGGAGAGTTACCTCAATCTCCTAAGTCTCACGGGCAGCCCCAACTGATTGAAACATTAGCCCAAACCTTTAAAGTAGACCCCTCCAAATTCAAATGATGGGGAGACTTAAGTCAGGTAGTGGTAGACGAAAAGGACACATCAAATTTCATATACCAAGATGAAAGGCACATACCTAATCTTCCCATGGACAATAACAACAAAGGACTATAGATGATGCTTGGCATGGGCTATAATAAAAACAAAACATTTGGGCAGAATGACAATGGTCTTCTAGTACCTATCATTCCTAAGAAGTGTATAATAAATCTTGGCCTTGGATGTACCCCTCCAAAAATAACCATACTTGGAAAAAGTGCCCAAGTTATAAAATTCAAAGTTCCTCCTCAATTACTAATATCCATGAGTTTTCCCTTAGACAACTATACCTTTGACATAACTAATGTGTGTGATGAGGATCCCATAACTGACCTATCCATGTTATTCGAGGATTCCTCTCTTCTCATGATTAGTACCCTATCTTTTAATTCAAACAACCAAACCCATGAGCTAAACTTAGTTTATCCCCAACTCATCGATTACGACCAACAAGGACCACCAATTTTGGACACATTCAAAAATGATGAGGCTCTCTCAGAATTCATGGGATTGCAAGATACTATACCATGTGGAGATCACAAAGCTAGGTTCGACATTGAGCTAGACACACATTCTTATTATGGGGAAACAATTGAATCCCTCAGTCGCAAAAGTAAAAATTTAAGAATAATATCTAGGTCTTTAAGTGAAAACCACACTGTGGCACTCTCAAATCCAAAAATAGTAAAAATAAAGGTTGCGTCCAATGGTTAAAACCTCTTTGAGGAGCCAGAGGATGAGGGATTCAATCTTCCCCTTAGTGCTATTCATTAGGAAAAGTCAACAATCTTGGTAGAGAAATGTAATCCATTCAATTTGGGGACCGAGGAAGCACCACATATCACCTTCTATGCAGAATCACTTTTGATAGAAGAACATGAACTCCTAGTTGCTTTTCTAATGGAAAGAAAGGTAAATTTTGCATGGACCTATGCCAACATGCCTGACCTTGATCTAGAAATTGTGGTTCACCATCTAGCTATATATCCTAAAGCAAAGCCAGTAATACAAAAGCTAAGAAAGATACATCAACAAATAGCATTACTGGTCAAACTTGAATTACAAAAAATCCTTGATGCTAGCTTCATACGACCAATTGATTATCCAGAGTGGGTTTGAAATCTTGTACCTATTTCAAAGCCCACTGGGGGAATCCACATCTACACGAACTTCAGAGATCTAAACAAATCATGTCCCAAGGATGATTTCCCTCTCCCAAACATAGACATGATTGTGGATATGATGGCAGGGCATGAAATGCTATCACTAATGGACAGATTCTCAGGGTACAATTAGATCATGATAGCTAAATATGACCAACACAAGACAACTTTCACTTGTCCATGGGGGACATATTGTTGGAACATGATGCCATTTGGGTTGAAAAATGTAGGAGCTACCTACCAGAGAGTTATGAAACTATTATTCCATGACATGATTCACGAAATTGTGGAAGACTATGTGGATGGCATATTGGCCAAATCAAAGAAATGCTAGGATCACATAGCGACACTAAGCTCCATCTTTGACAGGCTAGAAGAACACAAGGTTAGACTCAATCCAAAAAAGTGTGTCTTCGGTGTACAATCAAACAAGCTCCTAGGGTACATTGTATTTATGAGGGGAATTGAGATAGACCCCGCCAAATTCAAAGCAATTCTCGAGATGGAGGCACCAAAAACATTGAATTAGTTAAGGGGATTGCAAGGAAGGCTCCAATCCATTCGTCAGTTTATAGCACAATTAGCAAATAAGGCTATCCGTAGAAATGTGATCAGGCGTTCAACAAATTAAAGGAGTGCTTACTGTAGACATCTAAATTTGACCACTTCCATATGGTCAAAGACGTCTCCTTAATCATCCCTTTGCTCATCTACTTCATCCTCTTTGTCGGTATTAATTAAATCATTCATTTAATTAATATTTTGTGTCCTACATAAGGTTTCCAAAGTATTTAATTTAATAAATACTTTTCCCCTCTTTTCTCTCTAAATTAAATAAATATATCACTTTATTTAATTTAGTCATATTACCTCTTGAAATTTTAAATTTATTTTTAATTCCTCACTTTCTCTCTCATTGTCACATCCTCCAACTTTTACAAGTTGGTCTCTAATCTAACCCTCTTCTAATCATAATTAATTTATAGTTAAGATGTGCACACCCCTAATCATCATTAGGGTCACATCCTCCATAATTTTCCACTTGCCTCTAATATGTCATTAATTTGTTTAATCAAATACTTGCACAACCTTAATCACTTAATTAGGTCAACCTAATCTCCTTGTCATTTATGGAATGTGTTCTAAGTCAACCTTATTAAAGGCTTTCTCCTTTTGGAGAAGGCACTCCATTCCCCATGTGAATTTTTAATTCACATTTAATCCCTCAATGCATTCCAAAGAATTTTAAATTTTTTCTCTCATTCCCATGTGGATGTTTGAGGAATTTTTAATTCATCACATGTCCTTTCACCCACATGGGGACAAGGACTTCCTTTATGAGGAGATCTTATCCAATCCTAAGGTACTATGTAGTACCTTCATGTCATGTACTCTCCTTCCAACTTATTTCCACATCATCCTTTTCAAGCCACTTCACATGCCACATGTCAAAATGTGAGGGCTTGTGAGTTCTCAAATCACCATAGCCCTACATCTTGGCCATGTTGGTTTAATTTCAACCATCCATTTCCCTAAAGAATTCAAAATTCTCTATAAATACCCCCTCTTTTCTCTCATTTTGGGGGAAATCATTAGGCTAGCCAAACTCTTGCAAATTTTTTCTTGAGCCATATTTAGCCAAATATTTGCATTTGCATCCATTATCACCTATTTTCCATTCATCTTGCATCTCACACTTGCATCTCTTGCCATCAAAGAAGCATACACTACATCAAAGATCAAAGGGCCAACCAAAGAACAACTCAACAAGGTAAAAAATTCTATTTTGTTTTGTTAAGTTAAACATTTGCCCAATCTTGAGGTGTAGGGTGTTTATATTTGTTGTTTGCACTCTTTTATTTGCTGCTCATTTTCTAACACGTATTTTCACTTGTTCACATTTCTGGCACGCCCGGTGGAACCCACAAACGGGTCTGTGTCTTTCACATTTGCTATTTTTTTCACTTTTTGTAGGTGCAGGTTGTAGAGGGGCGGACCTGACTTGCAAAGGGGCGGACTAACCTGACAGGCAACTAGACTTGACCTCCAGGGGCGGACCTACCCTCCACAGACTCCAGAAGTTGATTTTTGCAGATTTTTCATAGAGGGGCGGACCTGACCTCTAAACAAGCGAACCTGACCTGAGCAATTTTTTTTAGAAGGTGAAATTTTAGTTTTTAGCACTCCTTTTGGTTGTTTTAATTGTTTCTAACCCCCTAACATGTCTTTTTTGAGTCTATACAAGCATCTAATCGACATTTGGTGAGGAACAAGAATAAGATTCACTAACATTTTTTCTTGCGGAGTTAGTTGTTTATCAACCACTACTTGTTATTTTGCATAACTTAGGCACATAGTTTAACTAGGGGTGTCAGTTAATCTTGTTTGTCATGCTTGTTGGTAAGCTATTTGACGTATCCAATCCCCTTGCACCATTTGGCGATCCTGGGTGACGAGAAATCATAACTTACCAAGTCCTTTTGAGTCACCCTTTTTTTCCTTTTCTTAGCAGGACCTGCTTGGAGATTTCATCACCCAAAGGGACAATTCCAACCATGCGTATCAGCGGGGCATATAAAGGAGGGAGAGCGAAAGTTGTACCTTAATCCAACCATGTTATAATTAGTGAAGCATCAGGATGACATGAAGAGTTGGTCTGAGCCTCTAGTATCTCACTGAGGTTCCCGACTCACGCTTGTAACAGGTTGGTGTTCACGGTTTGGGCCTCACATACCGGGTGTATATCGAGGACTCCTTAGCAACCATTTTCATCCTAGAATAGAAGAATTTGTCAGCCATACCCCTTTCAACTAATCTTAGGATTGTGTTTTCTGAATTGTCTTCTTTGTGCGAAACTAATAATTTTTTCTTTAGCCATATCCTTTTGATTGATGTTTGTTGAGTTTTGAGTCCTTTGCCTTAGTCATCTTTTCAAAAGTCAAGTTTAAACCTGTCTAGGGGTGGACCTGACCTCCAGGGGCGGACCTGACCCATCCAGGGGTGGACTTGACCTTTGAACCAGCCCATTTAAGCCCGTTTTAGCCAATTTTGACCAACTTTTGTCCGACAGGCGGACCTTCCCTCCCAATAGGTGGATCTGCCCTCCAAGGGCGGACCTGACCCATCTAGGGGCGGACTTGACCTTTGAACCAGCCTTTTTCAACTTGTTTTAGCTAAATTTGACCAACTTTTGTTCGACAGGCGAACCTGACCCATCCAGGGGCGGACCTGACCCTTCACCAATCAGTTTTATCATCCATTTCATCATTCGAGACACTTGTTTCACTATTTCATGTGCTTGTTTCGCTGTTTCGATCATTCATATACCTTTTTCGAGAGTCCATTCAACATCCTGAACATTCATCCCCTCAGTTCAAGCATCCATTCACCCATTTAGAGTCCTCATTTACCCATTTTGAACCCATGTTCTGGTTATCATTTCCTCATTTCAGATCATCGGTATTTCGTTGAACTTCGTTAAAGCAGTTGTCCAAATTGACCATTGTGTTCATCTCTAATCGTCATCTATCACAACCGACTTAGGATTTCCATTTGTCCTGAGTCAGTCATCTGTGTCAGCCCAATCAATCCACTTCTATCTCAAGTTAGATTCGGTGTTGTTATCATACATCCACACTTTAGTCGATTTATCAATACCTAGCATTACCAAGGATCACTCTTGAACTTGGTTTTGGATTCTGATCATTATCATTCATCCTGTCGTCCAATCTTATTAATCGATCATCAATCCAAATCAAATCCTCACATAATCAGGTTGACCAATTATCTACTAATTAACCCAATTTGATCTCATCAAACAAATCCACTTCGGTCGAATCAATCATCCAAATCAATCCTATTGAGCCACATCCTTGTCAGCTAATCAATCACTGAATCAAATCAATCCTTTCATCACCAAGGTCATCCTAGCATCCTAGTCCATCATACCATCTTGCATGCCCATTCAGACCCTGTCGCAAACAAGGAAAATGGCCGAGCAACAAGCCCAAAATTCTCAACCAAACATCCCTCAAGATCCCAACAACCCAGTTAATGTCTCACAAGATCCCAATAACGATATGAATATCCCTCGAGATCCTCATAATGTAAGGAAATCTAGGGTGAATCTTAGAGAAATCTCTAAGAACAGTAGTGCCTTCGATAACTTCAATTTCGATTAGTACCTCAAAGACATGTACAACTATATCCTAAAGCAGAAACAAACACAGTTCATTTCCCACATTGATCCTTCTGAGAGAAGCACATGTAAATTCAACAGCAAGTAAACAACACAGATGAAAGATAGAACAGAAAACCAGAACACACAGATTTACGTGGGGAAAATCCTTTTAGATAAAAAACCCCACTCTCCAAAGATCGAGCCATTGTATTATTCAACAACAAACGGTTACAATACAATTTTAGGCTCATAGCCTTTACAGAGATCACATCTTGTTCATTCTGGATACAACTTGGTAGCAATTGATCAATCCATCAGACCATACAACCTTCACACTGATACAATGCAGTGCAAATCAACAAGAGACATATCAATCATGATCCATGATCAGAAGAGATTCTAGCAGAACCTTGCTTCTCTCTTCTTCTCCTTCGGCCTCATGGCCTCGGCCTTTCAGCCAGCGACACGGCCCTCTTTGTTTGCTTCTCTTGTTCTCTTCGGCTATTTCTATACACTCACTTCAGAATGTCCAATGCATACATATATGCATTCGTTCTCAACAGCCCCTGTGAATCGGTTTGTTTCCAACTGTCGGATCACAACTATCGAATCATCTAGCTCAGTATCATTATCATTGAAGATGTTTCCATTTCCTCGTGTAGAGTTTTCCCTTCCACACAGAAACGATTACAATGGTCTCACAGCAAACGGTTCACATTCTACTCTCTCTGATTGGTCCAAGTCGCACCACGTAGGACAATCTTCAAACAATCAAGGGCGTTCAACCTGTGTTGTCATGTCGGTCAGACACTAACCGTGTATCCCCGATGCCAACAAAGCTAGCATTCGATATAACCAAGAGTCATCCCTATCGGCAAGAGGTTACATCGAGTCTAGAGAGCTATCGCTAAGACTTCACCATGTTGCCAAGACCTCACACCGGAGATCACAAGGTATTCCGAAGAGTTCATCAGTCAGCAAGACTATTGCTCTTCACCTAGACATTACACTGAAGTCTTCAAGTCACATTGACCTCAGCATTCTCATCGGCGAGACAATCGCCATTCGATGAGACATCATACCGAAGTTCAAAGGTCATATCGATGTTAGCTTTTCCATCGGCAAGACAACTGCAGTTTTCTAAGACTTCATACCAAAGTCTTTAAGTCATGCCAACGTGAGTATTCCATTCGGTGAGACAATCGTCATTTTCTAAGACATCACACCGAGCTCTTCATGTTATACCAAAACTCCCCAGTCAGCAAGACTTATCGCTTTCTCCAGGAGGTTATACCGAGCCCTTCAAGTCATACCGAAACATCCAACAGTCGACAAGACTTAGGCTATCACTGAGACGTTATACCGACATCAGGATTCCCATCGGCAAGACAATCCCTCTTCACCAAGACATCATACCGATGCCTTCAAGTCATATCAAAGAGTCCAACCATCAGCCAGACATTCCACATTTGCTGAGACTTCATACCAAAGTCCTTGTGTTTCTTTGATGACTCCATTTGTCGGCGAGACATCTCCCTATTGCTAAGACTCATTCTGACAGAGGCAAGTCACACCAATTGCTGCATCGGCCAGACAGACCAAAGGTCATGCCGATATTGGCTAGACTTTCTACCGTCGCTGAGACATCATCCCGACTGTCGAAGGGTATGTCGAAGGTTACCGATTATGCCAATCGCCAAGACATTCCGGAAGTCACAGCGATAGTCAGGATCAACTAGTAGGTCGGCCAGACATTTCAATAGTCTCACCAAAATTGCTTCACAAGAGGTTTCAGCCTATGGGATTGAGGCACACAATTCCAACAATCTCCCACTTGACAAAGATCACACAGGCACCTCCAAAGCAACCAGAAACTAAGATCACACTAGCTCCACCAGTTAAGATCCCGCAATACTCAAGATTCCATAGATAACAGTCCACTGGACAATCTACAACAAAGACCAGGCATCCAACTGCAACTCACTGTCCAACAAAGCAATCGAAATGCAACCGATCATAGCCTTCCAGGAAAACCACATAGACCTCAAACATGCTCTCATGCTCCATCAAGAATTCTGCTCCAACATCCAAGATGTCCACCATTCAAGCAACAATCCTGTCATCTTCCAACATGCCACCTGAGGAAGAAAGATACAAGCCAAGGTGAATAAGCACCATTCCAATGAACAAAAGCAAAAGATCCCAGTGATATCATCAACAAGATACTGCTACCACTTCACTATGCTCAAAACGCTATACAAAAGCAATATCAACTTCAAAGCTTCAAACAGAACATAACAGTGAAGTCATTCTCCAGAAACAAGACAAAAAACAACACCAGCTAGGACAACAATCAGACTGATTGCCTCTGTCCAACTGATAAACCCACGTGACTGAACATAGCACCCACAGCTCGTGTTATTCCATCCAATCTCACATACATCACAGGTATCATCATTAGTAAACTTATGCCAAACCATAACCAACTCATTAATAACAAATACAAGCTCCAAGTGCCAACCAGTCGAAGAAGACAAGACACATATAGGAACCCCCACTGCCTGAGTAATCCTGATTTGAAAGATCAAAAGGCATTGCAAGTCTACCAATAATAGCACATAGAAAATGTAACCATGTAGTACCAAGGAAATATCCACAATGATATGCACAACCTACAACAAACCACTATAAGAAACATTTCTCTCACCACAAACCTTCATGGCCATAGAGAGAAACTCTGCACATCATATTCCTGTAGAACATCCTCCTACATACACTTCTAATAGCCAGCTGTGTCAAGAATGATCTGCACAACCCAAAAGAAAAGCCTTAACAACATCCATCCGTTCAATCACCAAGATCAAACCAATTTAAAAAACAACATGGATGTAAGCATCTCAAAGAAGATCAAGCTAGTTCATTCCCCATTTTAGGAAATCAGCCCATACATCATCTCCTACCAATTCTCATTAGTAACAAAGAGATAAAACAAGTTGTACAACTTCCACTATGAATCCTCCAGAACCATTAAACAACAATTCAAGATCCATATCATGAAAGTAAACTTAAAACCACATCTAAAAAATATAATGGGACAAATACCTCTCAGATAAACTACCGAGTAGACCAAGAGTGGGAATGAGAATACTCCTTCAAGATATACAAGCCATCATGAGTAATCCAAGAGCAATCTCCTCATAGGTCTCTTATTGAACTCACGTTCAACTAAGGTGTAGGCTTCTCAGACTTTCTGCTGAAAAACTTCATCAAGAATACCAATCAACAACACTTCTCTCATAAGAGAAAAATAGCCTCACCTTATTCTTCATGTATCCATGAGTACTAGCAACCAATCATCTCATGCTAAACTTCAACTGCAACTGCACTATCATGAAGTATCAAGCAAATAATCAAAGCACCCAATACACAAAGAATTACCAGACCACTATCAAAGCTCCAATCATCTGAATTAGGAATTTATCATTACACCATTATCTACATATCCCCATAGGAGATACCATGCTTCAAGTGACTTCACCATAGTCTCAAGTACAATGCACAATGCCAAAACTCCAGTGCACACAAGAGTATACCATGACATAAAGCAAACAAACTCAAAACCAACATCACCTGTCAAGCACCACCAGCACCTCATCCAAAGACTCCAAGTGTCCTCCATGGTTCCAAGATGTTGCACATCTTCAAATAATGTCCATGAAAATGCGAAAGAAACCTTTCTGCAGCAACAGGATCTAAGGGCTTCCCCAAGAAACATCTGCAACACTGACCATTCACCACCATGAACCCAAACTGCTGCTCCCACTGAAACGTGACACCTGAGCCTCCAAGCATTGACCACCTGCTTCAGGTTCCCATAATTGACTATTCAGGTACTCAAACAATATCCATCTTCTCATCTCAAAGCAATCACACCAATGCACAAGTGACCACAGACAAGGCCAACTAACAAGACTGCATCAACAATGAATCAACCTCGTGGATAAAGACAGTCCACATCCAAGTTATCTTACTGTAGCCAATGGGTAGCTAATCCACCAACCACATAACTCGTAGATCACAAACATCAAACATGCAAACCCATCATCGCATTGGAAACTACAACACTGAGATTTCAAAGAGAATAACCATGTAAACAACATGACTCAAACACCAGATCATGCTAGATCTAATTTTCCAATCATGTCCACAATGAGAACCATAATCAAGGAACTCACAAGCATCACCACAAGAATTCTGAGTGACAAATCACGTACCAACACTCCCATGCAGAGAATAAAAAACACCTCCTCAAACCATGCACAAAGCATGCATGCAAAACTGCAACTATCTCATCTAACAACACCCCAAAAGTCAGGCTCTAGAAAATAGCTTATCAACAGCTCCACATAACCACAAGTTTTGCTTAATTGTGTAAAACCTGCAAAACCACAGAGTCATGCAAGTACAAAACATCCTTAAAAGGAAAACAATAGTTCAAGAAATCTAGGCCCTTTTCAGGCCAAATCTAAACCACCAACATGTACATGCATCCGAGAAAGAGAAAAGGCTATTTTAGAAGCTTGCAAATCATCTAATGATTAACTTCATAGCCTTTATGTATTTGAGGTTAACAGGAAACCATGCCTTCCAACACCAGGAAAAACCACCTAGCATAAGCACTCTCTTCCATGGCTGAGAAACAAACTAGGCTTCTCCATATCATCAAGGAGTCTGTCACACAAACACCCACTATGAAAGCTTTACTGCTACATAGCTATGGAGCAAGAAAATCCACCTCATACACCAAGGTTATACCGCTACCAACAAGGAGATACAGATCATAACAAAAACATGATCAACTCCCTTTTCCATCTCAACCATCCTTCAAGCTGCATGTTGTCTCTGAATATCACAAGACTTCCACTCACCAAAGGATCAATAAATCAATTCATTCCTCCAGCCTAACAAACTGAGAAATCTTCACAGGAGAAATACCCAGAACCAACAACCAGAAGAAGGCTCTGATACCACTTGTAAGGAAATCTAGGGTGCATCTCAGAGAAATCTCTAAGAACAGTAGTGCCTTCGGTAACTTCAATTTTGATTAGTACCTCAAAGACACGTACAACTATGTCCTAAAGCGGAAACAGACACAGTTCATTTCCCACATTGATCCTTCTAAGAGAAGCACATGTAAATTCAACAGTAAGCAAACAACACAGATGAAAGATAGAACAGAAAACCAGAACACATAGATTTACGTGGGGAAAATCCTTTTAGATAAAAAAACCCCACTCTCCAAAGATCGAGCAATTGCATTATTTAGCAACAAATGGTTACAATACAATTTTAGGCTCATAGCCTTTATAGAGATCACATCTTGTTCATTTTGGATACAACCTGGTAGCAACTGATCAATCCATCAAACCATACAACCTTCGCACTAATACAATGCAATGCAGATCAACAAGAGACAGATCAATCATGATCCATGATCAGAAGAGATTCCAGCAGAACCCTACTTCTCTCTTCTTCTCCTTCGGCCTCATGGCCTCAGCCTTTCAACCAACCACACGGCCCTCTCTGTTTGCTTCTCTTGTTCTCTTTGGCTCTTTCTATACACTCACTTTAGAACGTCCAATGCATACATATATGCATTCGTTCTCAACAACCTATGTGAATCGGTTCGTTTCCAACTGTCGGATCACAACTATCGAATCATCCAGCTCAGCGTCATTATCATTGAAGATGTTTCCATTTCCTCGTGTAGAGTTTTCCCTTCCACACAGAAACGGTTGCAACGGTCTCACAGCAAATGGTTCACATTCTGCTCTTTTTGATTGGTCCAAGTCGCACCACGTAGGACAGTCTTCAAACGGTCAAGGGCATTCAACTTGTGTTGTCATGTTGGTGAGACACTAACCGTGTCTCCTTGATGCCAATAAAGCCAGCATTCAATATCGCCAAGAGTCATCCCTATCGACAAGAGGTTACATTGAGTCCAGAGATCTATCGCTAAGACTTCGCCATGTCGCCAAGACCTCACACCAGAGATCACAAGGTATTCTGAAGAGTTCATCAGTCAGCAAGACTATTGCTCTTTGCCTAGACATTACACCAAAGTCTTCAAGTCACATCGACCTCAGCATTCTCATCAGTGAGACAATCGCCATTCAATGAGACATCATACCGAAGTTCAAAGGTCATATCAATGTTAACTTTTCCATCAGCAAGACAACCGCAGTTCGCCAAGACTTCATACCAAAGTCTTCAAGTCATGCCAACGTGAGTATTCCATTCGGTGAGACAATCATCATTCACCAAGACATCACACTAAGCTCTTCATGTTATACCAAAACTCCCTAGTCGACAAGACTTATCGCTTTCACCAGGAGGTTACACCAAGCCCTTCAAGTCATACCGAAACATCCAACAGTCGGCAAGACTTAGGCTATTGCTGAGAT
>VDFB02281492.1:248826192-248896392 GCA_007258455.2 Sequoia sempervirens
AATAATTAATATTACACTTCCCACCTAAGGTTCTTAAAGTATTTCATTTAACAATTAAATGCTTTACCTTACACCTTTTTCCTCTCTAAATTAAATAAATACATCAATTTATTTAATTTAGTCATCTTAACCTTTTTGAATTATAATCAATTTAAAATTCTTTTTTTCTCTCTCTTTGTCACATCCTCCATAATCTCTCTCTAATCTGGATTAATTTAATTAATTCATGATTAAGATGTGCATCCTCTTAATCAAGGATTAATGTCACATCCTCGTACAATTGCCACTTGTTTCTAATCTCTCATTAATTACCCTAATCAAGTATTTTCACAACCTTAATCAAAATCATTAGCCACTTTTAGCACCACCTTTTAGTCAACCTTTTCATTTTCCTTTCTTGGAATTGGCCCTCTTCCCCATGTGAATTTTTAATTCACATTTATTTATCCTAGGTCTCTCTCCTCCCCATGTGAATTTTTAATTCACATTTTATCCTTCCAAGACTTCTAGAACATTTGGCTTGTCATCTCATCCACATGTGACCCATTCCCACCTTTTTGGAGACCCTCTCTTATCCATTAGATTCTAAGAATGTGAATTTTTAATTCACATTTATTTCTCCAACCACTTTCTCATTTCCCATGGAGATTTTTGAAGAATTCCAAAATTTCTCAAATGTCACTTTCATTCTCACTTGAGGACAAGAAGTTCATTTTTGAGGAAATCTTCTCACTCCCCAAGGTACTTGTCCTTCCTCCACATCCTACACATCATCTCACCCTTAGCCACTTCACATTCCACATGTCAAAATGTGAGGGTTTGTGAGTCCTCAACTCACCTTAGCCCTCCATCTTGACCTTGTTGGATAAATCTCAACCATTGAATTTTCTAGAGAATTCAAATTCCTCTATAAATACTCCCTCCTCTAAGGCATTTAGAGAACACTTAATCATTTGAGCAACCTTATGCTGTCATTTTGTGCACTCATTTTACAAGCATTTTCTCTCATCTAGCCATCCATTTTAGCCATTTTCATTTGCATCCCATCATATAGTTAATCTTGCATTTAGCTACATCAATAGCCATCTAGGGAGCATACAAAGTAATCAAAATCAAGGGCCAACCAAGGAATTTCAACAACAAAGAAGGTATAATTGTCTTACAATCTTCATTTTAGCTTTATTTCTTTGCTTTATCATCCCTTAGGCTAATCTTTTTGAGGTGTTATTTGTGTTTTTCCATTGCATTTATTTGTTTTTTCACATTTAGAAGAGGTAAAACTCGAGGATATCATAGTTACTAATATCCATATTTTTGTAGAAGCTACCCCATTTATCCAAATCACACTCTGAAGTGGTGCATTGGAATTTACTTCTAAGAAGTTACTTACCAAGTTCAACTTATGGTTGAGCATACAAAGGCTCTCCATTGTTGCATGTAAAATCATCCCTTCAGGGCATGAGGTAAGCCCACCTAGGAAGAAGTACCTATCCCAAGGGTGTACTTTTTCTTTCACAAAAAAATTGCCAAATTTTGTTCAAACATCAAACACTGTTCTTGAATCTAAAATGAACATATCAAAACAAACACTAAACATGATGGTTGAATCACAAACCCTTTGACTTAGTGTATGCTTTTAAGAGAAGCCCTATATTTGCACTCCTTAAAGGATCTCCTTAAAGTTTTCTGAATACTTAGGCTTTAATTTCAAGCTACATTGGCTTAAAGTAAGCATTGGAAACTATGGCTTGGGTATCGTGATTTCACAACTTAAATCCATAGACATATAGGTCACACAAGTACATGCTTTTTGAGTCAATCAAAGTTATATCACTTGCCACATTTGGAAATAGATCAAAACATCTAAAAAATGCAAGAAAAACATCAATGTTGTTTCCAAAATACTGAAGTTGAAAAACCAATTTACATAGAGGTCGCTTTTGCTACTGTTTCTAGCACACTTGATCCAAAATTGGCCGCACTTGCTAGAAAAAGCTTGCTTTTTTCTCACTTTTCCATAAACTTCACTGATGAAAATTAGTTGCATTTGATAGAATTTGTGCACTTGATACAAAACCAACGCACTTGCTCCTTTTATGCTCGCACTTGCTTCTCAGAAACTAGCGCACTTGCCTAAAATCTACTTACAATTGCTAAGAAAACTCACTTTTGACTGAGTAACTCACCACATTGTACAAAAACATATAGAGGCCACACTTGACATTTCAGCTCGCACTTGTTTCTGAAAAACCCATGCACTTGACCAATTTTAGGCCGCAGTTGATAAATCTAGTCGCTTTTGTTCACAGTCTATTGCTTTTGCTCAGAAACCATCGCTATTGTTGTGTCCTACTAACAAACAAAAAAATGATCTAAAGCTGCCTAAAGGATCCTTGTTAGAATGAAATACTTGAAAACCCAGATAGGTCATATAGTCCCTTATCCACTCTCAACATTCCATCCTACTTTTGGAAATCAGAATCAAAACAAACAAACTAGGATTATTCCCTCACTCACATTTCTAAGATATCAACAGTTGCTTGAACCTAATAGTTAGTTCAAGTAAGCTTTTCTACGACATATCCTCTGGAAGAAGTGAGATATCAATCTAGGCCTTTTAGCATTTTGTGTTATGAGAATAGTGTCACCTCAAAACAACACTCAAACCTTAGGGTCTTGAGCTTCATAAAAAACCATATCAAAACATCCACATCTTCACCATATGACCATTTGGCGACCAGTTGCCCCAGTTCAACAACTGAACCTTATAGCATCCATCCTCCTGTAGACACATAAATTATCCTAATTGATATCATGCACTTGATTCTAATTCACTAATTTTGATTCTTCCTTGATCACTTCTTTACTAATCATTTAATTGAATAATATTTATTTAATTAAATTCATTAAATTTCCTCCTTAATCAGATAATACACGTTATCAGGTTATTTCATCATTTTCCTCTTTGATTAAATAAATCAACTTTATTTAATCCTAATGTTCTTCATTTAATTGAATAAATCATTTTATTTAATTAAATTACTAATCTCCCAACTACCCTCTCATTTGATTTAAATAAATCTAAATATCTAAAACAAATGTCAAACCAAACTAATCTCATCTTAAGTTAATTAATCATTAATTAGCTCCTAACACTAATCCTCCCTTCCTCTATCTTTTGTAATTTGCACATGTAAATCAATTTATTTGATTTATTAAATCCTCCTATTTCCATTCAAATGTGGCATATTCTTGGAATATTCCACTTATTTTAATTCTCCCTCCCAAAGGAATTTTGTCCTCAACTTGGCATTAAATGCTCTTACATGTCCTCTCCTTGAGCTAACTTGGCATTAAAGGCATTTACATCCCCTCTTGTACAAGTCACTTCTTCAAATTCAAATTTCAGGTCTACATGCATTTAACATGCACATTGTTCAAAATGTGCTCCACTCTCCTTCATTAGCATGTTGACAAGTGGCACAATGCCATTGGTTCAAATGTTAATCCCACATTCATCCTATTCCTCATTCTTCAACTCTTCTTCATTATAAATAGAGGCCTTCTCTATTGATTTGGGATCCACAATCCATGTAAGATCATTATGCTCATTTGAATCAACAATCATTCACAAGTTTATGCAAGGTTATTATAGTCATTTTGAATTCAAAGTATCCATTTTCATCTACATTTCATCCATGTTAGCATATGATTTCATCATCCATAGCTAGGTTATTCACATTTTTCATCAAGGATCAATCAATCATCATCAAGCTTATCAAGGAATTGGGAAAGGGATTCTTTCCACATCAAAGAAGCATCAATTCCCCCATGGGATGCTATTTTGAGCATTTTGAATAAGATTTCATTAGATTTTATTTGATATTTTACCTTATTTTCTTGTTCTTGTGTTTGAATGAATTTCATGGAGAATGTTTGGTTTAAACTTGTTTGAGGACTAATGTTTACTTGTTTGTCCATATTTGAGCAAGTTTAGGCAAAGCATTCTACATTTGGGGCTAGAGGGAGGGTAGAAACCTCAAATTTAATACTTTTTTTGGTCAAATCCGTTATTTTCTCCATTTTTTGTTCTTTTAGGACAAACAGTGACGCTATCAGTCTAGCGACATTGCCACTATATCTAAAGGGTGACGCTGAAGTAATTCTCTAGAGGGCCAAGTCATTCAAATTTCAAAAGGTGATGCCGGTCAACATAGCAACACAATCGTGGTCTTTGTTTTTCCACAAAGCAATGCCGGTTTCCACAGAGCAACGCTGAAGCCTCCAAATAGCGATGCCTTTGTGGATTGTAATGCTGGGTTGGGGTAAAAGGTCAATTTCCAAATTTTTTTAACATGTGCTTTTTTATTTTGACCTCCTTTGACTTTTAACCTGTTTTATGGCTCTATTTTTGTAGGTTGGTTAACTTTTACAAGTTAGGTGATCAAGAAGGAAAGAAAACAAAGAAGGTTTCTCATGGCATTATTTCATGATTGTAACAAGTATTTTTTAACACTTTAGGGATACTTATAACCCTATCTTTGGAAATATTGTTATCTTTTAGTTTAGGACTCAAATACATTTCATTTGGGCTCTAAAAATAACATACAAAAGCTTTCCTTTTCTCAAAGTTGGTTAAAAAGAACTGTAGAAACTCACTAGATTTGATTTTGGGTTTTAAAAATTGAACAAGCAACTTCAAACACTTGATTTTGATGCTATAAAAAGAACTAACTACTGTCTTCAAGGATTTAAAATGAACATGTGCTTATCTTATTTTTTAATCTTTTTTACAAACTAATACCATCAAAATGCATATGCACTTCTCTCACACTTCATGACGATCTTGAGAATCAAAAGCATTTTGGTGATATTAGGTTGTCTAAAATATTTCCTCCACATTTTGAATTTGGGCTCTTAAAAATTGAACAAATCTTACTAGTGTGAGTAAATACATTGCATGTGTTCTCTCTTTGTTCACGTAAACAAAGATTGATCGAACTACAGATGTACTTACTCATTTTTGTTTACCTTTAGAGGGCCTGCCTTGGTGGGAAAAAGTACTCACCCCAAGGGAATGACCCAAGTGGTAATGAGCATAAGCCAAGCTCTTCCAAACCACTAAATAAATTTGTGGTTGTGATGAAAATTGTAAACAATGGGAAGTGATGCATGATAACTCTCCCCTAGTGTCTTTATGATGCGTAAATCCATTTTTCTAAGGGTTGGGAGATCTCTCACAAGGATTTTATCATTTCACCCCCTAAACTGGATGTCCTTACTACAAACCTTTGTTTAAAATCCAAAATCCCAATATTTGTTGGCGTCGGGAGGTTAGACCTTCGGAGCCATCCCACATACTTGTGATTCTTTGTAGAGATGAAAAGTTCATCATGGGAGATTCATGAGAATTGAAGCTTGTTTGGCCCACAGAAGTGGGTGTCGTGGAGGGGATCCAATGTGGTCAAGCTTCTAGTCATCCACTTTGAATAAGCGCAGCTGGATTTATCCAAGTAGGAATTCAACAAATATTTGCTTTTCCATCCTAGGATTGTGCAATTTTGAGTCAGTTAAACACATTGTTTGGATCCAAAATCTTGAAATAAACATTCAATAAGGAAATTAAATTTCAAACATTTAGAAGAAGCAAATACATTTGAAAAATCTAAGTGCTACTACTTGTCCCTAGGGATTTTATCCTTAGAGGCTTCTAAGTATTTGGGTTTATATCTTAATTTGCTCTCTAAAGTCAACATTAGGAAACTATTGCCTTGACTCTCTTGATTTCCACATAATGGACTTTGTGGGATGAAAATAAATTGAGACATTAGACATTTAGTTTGAAAAGCTAAGCAAGAAAGTTTTTGTGGTAAAAATAACCATTAAGAAAAGATAAAAGACAAATTGAACCCCACACATGTGTTTTTTCAAATGATTTCCCGCAAGATCAAAGTTCCAAAACCAAAGTCCATCAATCGTCACAAAAGTCTTAGTCCAAGAAATCTCAAGAAACGTCAGTCTATGCTTTATCAAGTTAGGGAAATATTGCTCTATAACTTTTACAAATGTGCTTCAAAGGACAATCCCAACTTGTACTCATTTTATTATTGTCAAAATCCAAGTCTTTTTCAATGTTTTGAGTATCTCACTTTGTAGGGTTAACAAGTTCTTGGAAGTATAAAATGTTCTTCAATACCTAGGTCTTCTAAACAAAAGTCTCTCTAAGTTCACTTATGATCAAAATCAACACTATCATCCATTTCAAAACATCAATCAAAACCCATCTCACAAACAACTCTTAGAATCTTGGAAAAATCCTTCATACTAGACTTTTGGAAAATCCTTTGAATCAAATAAAAATCATCTTGTTTGACTAAGTGTGTGTGGATGCATCCTTCTTCATACACTTAGTTAAATTATCACCTTGTGGACAAGTTTATTCCAAGACAACATCTAACCTCTTGGAGTTTATGAGTTCATTATCAAATCCAAAACAAATCAAAATAAAAAATCCAAAACTCCTAAAGTCTAGTATCTCCTTCAAGGTTTCTTAAGAGTTCAATCATTCGTATCATCCATCTTCAATTTATCTCATCACCACCCTTTGATCCTTAACATCTTAAATTTTCTATTTTGTACCTATAGTTTAGATCAACCTAAGGAGTTAGAGGTTCACCTCCTATATTCCTAAAAATTGATCCTTATTTTATGGTCCAAACTAGATCTCAACACAAGAAGAACATGGAAACAAAAATTTGAAGAAGCATCCAATTCAAGTGACTTAAGTCAAACTACACCTAAAATCAACCTGATTAGATCTAGAAATCCCGCACTCAATCTTTCTATAATACCACAAGATCTTCAAGAGGGAGGTTTCCAAGTGGAGGATATCATCGAAAATGTCCTAGGAATGACTCAAGATGAAATCATAGAAATGATCCAAAACCCCAAAAATCATAGAATTTTCAACACAATGATGAGGCTTAATCCTTCACAATACATGTTAGAACTAGCAAAGGGGCTAAACTCCCTTCTGATTATGATGTAAGCAGTATTGTGGAGAAATCTCTTCAGATTATGTCACCAGTCTCATTCACACCTTCCTTCCAAAGCATCATTCAAACCATCCCACAACCAACATCATCTCATTGTCCAGGTCAACCCATAGTTACCAAGGGGATTTCATTGCATCATGCTCTTCAAACACATCCCCTTGTAAATAACCAAGACTTGGATGCAAACACCATCTTGGGTCAACCAAATATTATTCCCCAAAATCTGAAACACCAATATGTTCTGCTCATCTTTCATGACACCAACAACCCATCTGCTTTCTCCACATCACCAACCTATTCTCTTAACACACAAGTCTCTCTCCCCATGACTTCACAAGGAGAAGGTGGACTATTTGGACAAGAAGGGATCTTTGATCCCTCATCATCATCACTTTCTCAAGGAAACACACCACCCATCTTCCCACCATTTCCCCCTCTACCATTAACATCCATGCCAATCCTCAATTTAGGGAAACCCCCTTTACCAATACTCAATCAAAACAATCAAAAAAATCATCCAATCGTGAATCAAATCAACATACCAAATCCTCTAATCATGCCACTAATATCACAACACTAGGTGGCACCAATCCAAAAAACACAATTAATCACTACACCATCTACAACACCTCAAATATCTCAAAACGTGGTCTCCTAAGGACCTAGCATATCAATCACACCATCTACCATGCAACCTCCTATCATCAATCCAACAACACCTCAACAACCACCTTAACAAACTCTTATCACATCTCACACCATTCCGAATCCTCCACCTCCACCACTGAGGCCAAACATGGCAAACCAATACATCACATTGCAAGCAGCTCAACAAGCCTATAAAAAAAAATTCATCAGTTTCAAGCTCAATAAGCCACACAACAAGCTGCCCAAGCTCAAGCTCAAGCCTTATTGCAACAACAACAAGCCACCCAAGTTGCACAAGTAGCACAAGTTGCACAGGCTGCATAGGCTACCCGGGCTGCACAAGCCGCCCAACAAGCTCAAGCTCAGGCATAAGCCCAATATCACAAGTGCAAGCATAATACCAAGTAGCTCAACAACAAGCATATTAGCAAGCTTTGCAATAGTACCAAGTGCAACAACAAGCAGCTGAACAACTAGCCCAACAACAAGCATTGCTGGCCCAACAGCAGCAAGACCAACAACAAGCATTGTCAGTACAACAACAATTGCAAGCATACCAACAAGCATTGATCGCATAGCAAGGATTGCAAAAACCTCCCACAAACATGTAAAACACCCCACCTACCACTCAAATGATCAAACCACCCCAAAACACATTCATCCCACCACCCGATTAGCAAAATGATGTGTCTACACAAATCAAATTGCTCTCACAACAAGTGTTAGACCTCCAATCTGGAAAAAAATGAAAATGCCAAGCAATTTGTGCCCTTATCCATTTGACAGAACCATTACGATGGTTCCATTCCCAAAAGGATTTGAAATCCCTAAATTTGACAAATATTGTGGGACGGGTAATCTTGAAGATCACATCAGAGAATTCCAAGTACATTGTATGGAAGTTGCATACGACGATTCTTACCTAATGTGACTTTTTCCTTCAAGTTTGGCTAGACCAGCAATGGAATGGTCCTCTCGCCTTCCTCCCGAAATCAAAAAGTTCCAAGAAATTGTAGATGCATTCATACAGAACTACGCATTCAACATAGGCATGGATGTGAGTATAAAAGAACTATCTGCTCTCAAACAAGCTAAGGGGGAAACATTCACATCCTTCTTACAATGATGGTGATCCAAGACCAACAATAGCAAGTGGACTATGCCAGAGGAACAACAAATCTATACTATCATCACTAATCTTGAAGGAACCTTGTCCTTCCATCTGAAAATGCAATGCATCACCACATATGACCAGTTGATCCCCAAGGCACTCAACATCGAAAGAACCCTTATCACACAAGGGGGGACGCCTACTTATCAAGACAATCATCCATCAACCAATTATAACGAAAAAACCTCGCACATGGGAAAAGAACAAGAATGGGTGTGTAGTTGACGCCAAAGTTGTCATCAGTGCCCCAAGGCAAAACACACAATCATATCAACAACCGCAAGTCAACAACCGAAACAACACACAAGCCAACACATCATCACAACAACCCAACAATCAAGTATTCAATAATCTGAATAATCAAGGGGGACCACCCCCACCAAACAAGTATCCCCCCAAACAAAAATACACACCCCTTGGGGAATCAATCAAAACTATCATGAAAAAACTAGTACAAGAGAATCTCATTAAAATCCTTGTTTATGAGAATTATCAAGAACCCCAAGTAAAACCACCATGGTATAACGAAAATCACCTTTGTGATTTTCATAAGATCAAGGGGTAGACGATGACTAGTTGCATGGGACTAAAAAATATGATCCAAGACCTTATTGATGACAGAACCATAAACGTTGAACAAACTATAGGAAACCAAGACCTTAAGATATACACGAATCTAATGCCAGATCACAATAAAGGGAACAACAATGGAAAGGAAAAGTATAATAATGTAAACCATGTTTACGATCATGTTGTTGCATCCTTAGATGAATGGGTCACTATTGCCAATGTCAAGGGAGCCAAAACCATTCCAACCATCCAAGGCACCAACCTCTAACTCAAAATCCATTTCCAATGGTTATAATGTCTTGGACCAGCTGAAAAGAACCCCCGCCCAAATCTCCATCATGGAGTTACTAAAAATATCACCTGCACATAGGAAGATCCTAGAGGAAGTATCGGCTTCATCCACTATCACCACAAATCTTGATGCAGATCAGTTCCAAGCTATGGTCAGACACATCACCACGCCACATCTCCTAACATTTTCTGATCAGGACTTCCCAACGCAACCATCTCATAACCGCGTACTCCATCTTGAAGTCTTGGTCCATAAGAATAAATTCAAAAGAGTCTTGGTGGATGTGGATGCAAGTCTAAATATCTGTACTCTCAAGCTAATAAAGAATTTGGGATTCTCTGAGGATGTCATTGAAAAAGGTAAAGGTATTACAATCAAGGCATATGATGATCAGGAAAGAGTGTCTCAAGGCACTATTCAACTCCCTATTCAAGTAGGGCCAGCCATCATGGAAACTACATGCCAAGTCCTTAATCTTCAATTACCTTATAATATCCTCCTGGGGCACCCATGGATTCATGGGATGCAAATTGTCACCTCTACCTTCCATCAATGTGTCAAGTTTCCCTATTAAAATCAAGAGGTCACAATCCATGGTGATCCCAAGCCATTTTATTATTGCAAGAATCTGGAAGCCAAGTACTACAAGATCCCTCAAATCCCAAAGAATGATAAAGGCCCTACAACTCCGTATGTAGACCCATCAAGCTTAGCCTCCATTTCTCAGATAAACACACCCACCATTCCATACATCTCTGATATCAAAGTCATTATCCAAGACAATGGGTGTGGGGATTATAAAATGAAGAAGAGATCCTTTGTAGTAGGAGAGTTACCTCAATCTCCTAAGTCTCACGGGCAGCCCCAACTGATTGAAACATTAGCCCAAACCTTTAAAGTAGACCCCTCCAAATTCAAATGATGGGGAGACTTAAGTTAGGAAGTGGTAGACGAAAAGGACACATATCAAATTTCATATACCAAGATGAAAGGCACATACCTAATCTTCCCATGGACGATAACAACAAAGGACTATAGATGATGCTTGGCATGGGCTATAATAAAAACAAAAAATTTGGGCAGAATGACAATGGTCTTCTAGTACCTATCATTCCTGAGAAGTGTATAAGAAATCTTGGCCTTGGATGTACCCCTCCAAAAATAACCATACTTGGAAAAAGTGCCCAAGTTATAAAATTCAAAGTTCCTCCTCAATTACTAATATCCATGAGTTTTCCCTTAGACAACTATACCTTTGACATAACCAATGTGTGTGATGAGGATCCCATAATTGACCTATCCATGTTATTCGAGGATTCCTCCCTTCTCATGATTAGTACCCTATCTTTTAATTCAAACAACCAAACCCATGAGCTAAACTTAGTCTATCCCCAACTCATCGATTACGACCAACAAGGACCACCAATTTTGGACACATTCAAAAATGATGAGGCTCTCTCAGAATTCATGGGATTGCAAGATACTATACCATGTGGAGATCACAAAGCTAGGTTCGACATTGAGCTAGACACACATTCTTATTATGGGGAAACGATTGAATCCCTCAGTCGCAAAAGTAAAAATTTAAGAATAATATCTAGGTCTTTAAGTGAAAACCACACTGTGGCACTCTCAAATCCAAAAATAGTAAAAATAAAGGGCGCGTCCAATGGTGAAAACCTCTTTGAGGTGCCAGAGGATGAGGGATTCAATCTTACCCTTAGTGCTATTCATTAGGAAAAGTCAACAATCTTGGCAGAGAAATGTAATCCATTCAATCTGGGGACCGAGGAAGCACCACATATCACCTTCTATGCAGAATCACTTTTGATAGAAGAACATGAACTCCTAGTTGCTTTTCTAATGGAAAGAAAGGTAAATTTTGCATGGACCTATGCCAACATGCCTGACCTTGATCTAGAAATTGTGGTTCACCATCTAGCTATATATCCTAAAGCAAAGCCAGTAATACAAAAGCTAAGAAAGATACATCAACAAATAGCATTACTGGTCAAACTTGAATTACAAAAAATCCTTGATGCTAGCTTCATACGACCAATTGATTATCCAGAGTGGGTTTGAAATCTTGTACCTATTTCAAAGCCCACTGGGGGAATCCACATCTACACGAACTTCAGAGATCTAAACAAATCATGTCCCAAGGATGATTTCCCTCTCCCAAACATAGACATGATTGTGGATATGATGGCAGGGCATGAAATGCTATCACTAATGGACAGATTCTCAGGGTACAATTAGATCATGATAGCTAAATATGACCAACACAAGACAACTTGCACTTGTCCATGGGGGACATATTGTTGGAACATGATGCCATTTGGGTTGAAAAATGTAGGAGCTACCTACCAGAGAGTTATGACACTAATATTCCATGACATGATTCACAAAATTGTGGAAGACTATGTGGATGACATATTGGCCAAATCAAAGAAATGCTAGGATCACATAGCGACACTAAGCTCCATCTTTGACAGGCTAGAAGAACACAAGGTTAGACTCAATCCAAAAAAGTGTGTCTTCGGTGTACAATCAGACAAGCTCCTAGGGTACATTGTATTTATGAGGGGAATTGAGATAGACCCCGCCAAATTCAAAGCAATTCTCCAGATGGAGGCACCAAAAACATTGAATTAGTTAAGGGGTTTGCAAGGAAGGCTCCAATCCATTCGTTAGTTTATAGCACAATTAGCAGATAAGGCTATTCGGAGAAATGTGATCAGGCGTTCAACAAATTAAAGGAGTGCTTACTGTAGACATCTAAATTTGACCACTTCCATATGGTCAAAGACGTCTCCTTAATCATCCCTTTGCTCATCTACTTCATCCTCTTTGTCGGTATTAATTAAATCATTCATTTAATTAATATTTTGTGCCCTACATAAGGTTTCCAAAGTATTTAATTTAATAAATACTTTTCCCCTCTTTTCTCTCTAAATTAAATAAATATATCACTTTATTTAATTTAGTCATATTACCTCTTGAAATTTTAAATTTATTTTTAATTCCTCACTTTTTCTCTCATTGTCACATCCTCCAACTTTTACAAGTTGGTCTCTAATCCCTCTTAATCATCTAACCCTCTTCTAATCAAAATTAATTTATAGTTAAGATGTGCACACCCCTAATCATCATTAGGGTCACATCCTCCATAATTTTCCACTTGCCTCTAATATGTCATTAATTTGTCTAATCAAGTACTTGCACAACCTTAATCACTTAATTAGGTCAACCTAATCTCCATGTCATTTATGGAATGTGTTCTAAGTCAACCTTATTAAAGGCTTTCTCCTTTTGGAGAAGGCACTCCATTCCCCATGTGAATTTTTAATTCACATTTAATCCCTCAATGCATTCCAAAGAATTTTAAATTTTTTCTCTCATTCCCATGTGGATGTTTGAGGAATTTTTAATTCCTCACATGTCCTTTCACCCACATGGGGACAAGGACTTCCTTTATGAGGAGATCTTATCCAATCCTAAGGTACTATGTAGTACCTTCATGTCATGTACTCTCCTTCCAACTTATTTCCACATCATCCTTTTCAAGCCACTTCACATGCCACATGTCAAAATGTGAGGGCTTGTGAGTTCTCAAATCACCATAGCCCTACATCTTGGCCATGTTGGTTTAATTTTAACCATCCATTTTCCTAAAGAATTCAAAATTCTCTATAAATACCCTCTCTTTTCTCTCATTTTGGGGGAGATCATTATGCTAGCCAAACTCTTGAAAAATTTTTCTTGAGCCATATTTAGCCAAATATTTGCATTTGCATCCATTATCACCTATTTTCCATTCATCTTGCATCTCACACTTGCATCTCTTGCCATCAAAGAAGCATACACTACATCAAAGATCAAAGGGCCAACCAAAGAACAACTCAACAAGGTAAAAAATTCTATTTTGTTTTGTTAAGTTAAACATTTTCCCAATCTTGAGGTGTAGGGTGTTTATATTTGTTGTTTGCACTCTTTTATTTGCTGCTCATTTTCTAACATGTAGTTTCACTTGTTCACATTTCTGGCACGCCCGGTGGAACCCACAAACGGGTCTATGTCTTTCACATTTGCTATTTTTTTCACTTTTTGTAGGTGCAGGTTGTAGAGGGGCGAACCTGACTTGCAAAGGGGCGGACTAACCTGACAGGCAGCTAGACTTGACCTTCAGGGGCGGACCTGCCCTCCACAGACTCCAGAAGTTGATTTTTGCAGATTTTTCATAGAGGGGCGGACCTGACCTCTAAACAAGCGAACCTGACCTGAGGAATTTTTTTCAGAAGGTGAAATTTTAGTTTTTAGCACTCCTTTTGGCTATTTTAAGTGTTTCTAACCCCCTAACATGTCTTGTTTGAGTCTATACAAGCATCTAATCGACATTTGGTGAGGAACAAGAATAAGATTCACTAACATTTTTTCTTGCGGGGTTAGTTGTTTATCAACCACTACTTGTTATTTTGCATAACTTAGGCACATAGTTTAACTAGGGGTGTCAGTTAATCTTGTTTGTCATGCTTGTTGGTAAGCTATTTGACGTATCCAATCCCCTTGCACCATTTGGCGATCCTGGGTGACGAGAAATTATAACTTACCAAGTCCTTTTGAGTCACCCTTTTTTTCCTTTTTTTAGAAGGACCTACTTGGGGATTTCATCACCCAAAGGGACAATTCCAACCATGCGTATCAGCGGGGTATATAGAGGGAGAGCGAAATTTGTACCTCAATCCAACCATGTTATAATTGGTGAAGCATCAGGATGACATGAAGAGTTGGTCTGAGCCTCTAGTATCTCACTGAGGTTCCCGACTCACGCTTGTAACAGGTTGGTGTTCACGGTTTGGGCCTCACGTACCGGGTGTATATCGAGGACTCCTTAGCAACCATTTTCATCCTAGAATAGAAGAATTTGTCAGCCATACCCCTTTTGACTAATCTTAGGATTATGTTTTCTGAATTATCTTCTTTGTGCAAAACTAATAATTTTTTCTTTAGCCATATCCTTTTGATTGATGTTTGTTGAGTTTTGAGTCCTTTGCCTTAGTCATCTTTTCAAAATTCAAGTTTAAACCTGTCTATGGGTGGACCTGACCTCCAGGGGCGGACTTGACCCATCTAGGGGTGGACTTGACCTTTGAACCAGCCCATTTAAGCCCGTTTTAGCCAATTTTGACCAGCTTTTGTCCGACAGGCGGACCTTCCCTCCCAATAGGCGGATCTGCCCTCCAAGGGCGGACCTGACCCATCTAGGGGCGGACTTGACCTTTGAACCAGCCTTTTTCAACTTGTTTTAGCCAAATTTGACCAACTTTTGTTCGACAGGCGAACCTGACCCATCCAGGGGCGGACCTGACCCTTCACCAATCAGTTTTATCATCCATTTCATCATTTGAGACACTTGTTTCACTGTTTCATGTGCTCGTTTCGCTGTTTCGATCATTCATATACCTTTTTCGAGAGTCCATTCACCATCCTAAACATTCATCCCCTCAGTTCAAGCATCCATTCACCCATTTAGAGTCCTCATTTACCCATTTTGAACCCATGTTCTGGTTATCATTTCCTCATTTTAGATCACTGGTATTCCGTTGAACTTCGTTAAAGCAGTTGTCCAAATTGACCATTGTGTTCATCTCTAATCGTCATCTATCACAACCGACTTAGGATTTCCATTTGTCCTGAGTCGGTCATCTGTGTCAGCCCAATCAATCCACTTCTATCTCAAGTTAGATTCGGTGTTGTTATCATACATCCACACTTTAGTTGATTTATCAATACCTAGCATTACCAAGGATCACTCTTGAACTCAGTTTTGGATTCCGGTCATTATCATTCATCCTGTCGTCCAATCTTATTAATCGATCATCAATCCAAATCAAATCCTCACATAATCAGGTTGACCAATTGTCTACCAATTAACCCAATTTGATCTCATCAAACAAATCCACTTCGGTCGAATCAATCATCCAAATCAATCCTATTGAGCCACATCCTTGTCAGCTAATCAATCACCGAATCAAATCAATCCTTTCATCACCAAGGTCATCCTAGCATCCTAGTCCATCATACCATCTTGCATGCCCATTCAGACCTTGTTGCAAACAAGGAAAAAGTCCAAGCAACAAGCCCAAAATTCTCAACCAAACATCCCTCAAGATCCCAACAACCCAGTTAATGTCTCACAAGATCCCAATAACGATATGAATATCCCTTGAGATCCTCATAATGTAAGGAAATCTAGGATGAATGCGGAAATCTGAAACGGTACGTGCCTTGAGCAATTTCAATTGGCACCTCGAACATGTAAACTGTCCAAGCGAAACAAACATGATTCATTTCCGGTGCCACGGAAAGCACATGTAAATTCAGCGGTAAGCAACACAATGATGAAGATGACGACGGAACGCACATATGACTGCGTGGGGAAAATCCGCTGAGATAAAAAGCACTTGCCGAATGCGAGCCATTGTGACTGACTAACGTAAGCAGTTTACAACTTCATTTTAAACGCGCCTTCGAGATCACATCTTGTTCATTCTGGATACAACTTGGTAGCAATTGATCAATCCATCAGACCATACAACCTTCACACTGATACAATGCAATGCAAATCAACAAGAGACATATCAATCATGATCCATGATCAGAAGAGATTCTAGCAGAACCTTGCTTCTCTCTTCTTCTCCTTCGGCCTCATGGCCTCGGCCTTTCAGCCAGCACGACCCTCTTTGTTTGCTTCTCTTGTTCTCTTCGGCTATTTCTATACACTCACTTCAGAATGTCCAATGCATACATATATGCATTCGTTCTCAACAACCTCTGTGAATTGGTTTGTTTCCAACTGTCGGATCACAACTATCGAATCATCCAGCTCAGTATCATTATCATTGAAGATGTTTCCATTTCCTCATGTAGAGTTTTCCCTTCTACACAGAAACGGTTGCAATGGTCTCACAGCAAATGATTCACATTCTACTCTCTTTGATTGGTCCAAGTCATACCACATAAGACAATCTTCAAATGATCAGAAGATTCAACACGTGTTTGTCATGTGATGGAATTTCTTAGTGTATCCACGATGCCAACCGGCCGGCGTACAGTATAATAAGAGTAAACTCCCTATCGGCAAGAAAGTTGCCGAGTCGAAGAGCTATCGCTGAGACTTTACCATGTTGCCAAGACCTCACACCGAAGATCAAAAGGTATTCCAAAGAGTTCATCAGACGACAAGACTATCGCTCTTCACCTAGACATTACACCGAAGTCTTCAAGACACATTGACCTCAGCATTCTCATCAGCGAGACAATGTACATTAGGTAGTTATCATACCAAAGATTAAGTCTGTGTAGCTTTTCATCCCGGCCAAGACAACTCGCAGTTTTGCTAAAGAAAACTTCATGCAAAGTCTTAGAATGTGCCGCGTAGGTATTCGATGGTGAGACAATCATCATTTTACAAGACATCACTGTAGAGCTCTTCATGTTATCTTAAAACTCCCAGTCAACAAGACCTCCTTTCTCCGGAATTTTGACCACTTCAAGTCCTCTTTGAAACATCCAACGATCATTAAGACTTAGGCATTATCTCGAGCATTATCTGATTTAGGATTTCGCCGGCAAGACAATCCTCTTCATAGACATCATCACGTGCCTTCGAATCATATCAAAGTCCAGCAGATTAGCGGACATTTCCGGCTGAGACTTCTGCCAAAGAATCCTTGTGTTTCTCGATGACTCCGGCTGTGTTGAACCTCCTCGCTAGACTGTTCGACAAAACCGATCACAAATTCTTTGCATCGGCGAACCGGACTCAAAGGTCACTTGATAGTGGGCTTTCATGTTTGAGACATCATCCATTGTCGGGAAGGGTGTCTTAGAAGGTTAAATTATGCCAATACGGCCAAGACGTTAGGAAGTCACGATGATAGTCGGGATCAGCGGTCGACTTTGATAGTGTAAAATTGCTTCACAAGAGGTTTAGGCCCTGGGATTGAGGCACACAATTCCAGCGATCTCCCATGACCACGAATCCACACGAGCACCTCCAAGCAACGAAACTAAGATCACACTAGCTCCACCAGTTAAGATCCCGCAATACTCAAGATTCCATAGATAACAGTCCACCGGACAATCTGCAACAAAGACCAGGCATCCAACTGTAACTCACTATCCAACAAAGCAATCGAAATGCAACCGATCATAGCCTTCCAGGAAAACCACATAGACCTCAAACATGCTCTCATGCTCCATCAAGAATTCTGCTCCAACATCCAAGATGTCCATGATTCAGGCAACAATCCTGTCATCTTCCAACATGCCACCTGAGGAAGAAAGATACAAGCCAAGGTGAATAAGCACCATTCCAATGAACAGAAGCAAAAGATCCCAGTGATATCATCAACAAGATACTGCTACCACTTCACTGTGCTCAAAACGCTATACAAAAGCAATATCAACTTCAAAGCTTCAAACACAACATAACAGTGAAGTCATTCTCCAGAAACAAGACAAAAAACAACACCAGCTAGGACAACAATCAGACTAATTGCCTCTGTCCAACTGATAAACCCACGCGATTGAACATAGCACCCACAGCTCGTGCTATTCCATCCAATCTCACATACATCACAGGTATCATCATTAGTAAACTTATGCCAAACCATAACCAACTCATTAATAGCAAATACAAGCTCCAAGTGCCAACCAGTCGAAGAAGACAAGACACATACAGGAACCCCCACTGCCTGAGTAATCCTGATTTGAAAGATCAAAAGGCATCGCAAGTCTACCAATAATAGCACATAGAAAATGTAACCATGTAGTACCAAGGAAATATCCACAATGATATGCACAACCTACAACAAACCACTATAAGAAACATTTCTCTCACCACAAACCTTCATGGCCATAGAGAGAAACTTTGCACATCATATTCCTGTAGAACATCCTCCTACATACACTTCTAATAGCCAGCTGTGTCAAGAATGATCTGCACAACCCAAAAGAAAATCCTTAACAACATCCATCCGTTCAATCACCAAGATCAAACCAATTTAAAAAACAACATGGATGTAAGCATCTCAAAAAAGATCAAGCTAGTTCATTCCCCATTTCAGGAAATCAGCCCATACATCATCTCCTACCAATTCTCATTAGTAACAAAGAGATAAAACAAGTTGTACAACTTCCACTATGAATCCTCCAGAACCATTAAACAACAATTCAAGATCCATATCATGAAAGTAAACTTAAAACCACATCTAAAAAATATAATGGGACAAATACCTCTCAGATAAACTACCGAGTAGACCAAGAGTGGGAATGAGAATACTCCTTCAAGATATACAAGCCATCATGAGTAATCCAAGAGCAATCTCCTCATAGGTCTCTTATTGAACTCACGTTCAACTAAGGTGTAGGCTTCTCAGACTTTCTGCTGAAAACATTCATCAAGAATACCAATCAACAACAGTTCTCTCATAAGAGAAAAATAGCCTCACCTTATTCTTCATGTATCCATGAGTACTGGCAACCAATCATCTCATGCAAACTTCAGCTGGCACTGCTCATGAGTATCGAGCAAATAATCAAAGCACCCAATACACAATTGCGAGACCACTATCAAGCTCAATCATACAGATTAGGAATTTGTCATTACCGTATCTACATGTCCCATGGGAATACCATGCTTCAGTGACTTCCTGCGGTCTCGGTACAATGCAATGCCAAAACTCCGTTGCACACAAGGTATACCATGACAAACAAACAAACTCAAACCAACATCACCTATCAAGCACCACCAACACCTCAGCCAAAGACTCCAAGTGTCCTCCATGGTTCCAAGATGTTGCACATCTTCAAATAATGTCCATGAAAATGCGAAAGAAACCTTTCTGCAGCAACAGGATCTAAGGGCTTCCCCAAGAAACATCTGCAACACTAAAGAAGACCATTCACCACCATGTGATGAACCCACAGTCACTGCTAAAGCTCCCACTGAAACGTGACACCCGAGCTCTTCGAGCATCATGACCACCTGCTTCAGGTTCCCATAATCGACTATTCAGGTACTCAAACAATATCCATCTTCTCATCTCAAAGCAATCACACCAATGCACAAGTGACCACAGACAAGGCCAACTAACAAGTATGCATCAATAATGAATCAACCTCGTGGATAAAGACAGTCCACATCCAAGTTATCTTCACGTAGCCAATGGGCAACTAATCCTGTCCCCATAACCGTAGATCCACAAACATCAAACAAACCCATCATCGCATTAGAGCTGACATTGAGATTTCAAAGAGAATAACCATGTAAACAACATGACTCAAACACCAGATCATGCCAGATCTAATTTTCCAATCATGTCCACAATGAGCACCATAATCAAGGAACTCACAAGCATCACCACAAGAATTCTGAGTGACAAATCACGTACCAACACTCCCGTGCAGAGAATAAAAAACACCTCCTCAAACCATGCACAAAGCATGCATGCAAAACTGCAACTATCTCATCCAGCAACACCCCAAAAGTCAGGCTCTAGAAAATAGCTTATCAACAGCTCCACATAACCACAAGTTTTGCTTAATTGTGTAAAACCTGCAAAACCACAGAGCCATGCAAGTACAAAACATCCTTAAAAGGAAAATAATAGTTCAAGAAATCTAGGCCCTTTTCAGGCCAAATCTAAACCACCAACATGTACATGCATCCGAGAAAGAGAAAAGGCTATTTTAGAAGCTTGCAAATCATCTAATGATTAACTTCATAGCCTTTATGTATTTGAGGTTAACAGGAAACCATGCCTTCCAACACCAGGAAAAACCACCTAGCATAAGCACTCTCTTCCATGGCTGAGAAACAAACTAGGCTTCTCCATATCATCAAGGAGTCTGTCACACAAACACCCACTATGAAAGCTTTACTGCTACATAGCTATGGAGCAAGAAAATCCACCTCATACACCAAGGTTATACCGCTACCAACAAGGAGATACAGATCATAACAAAAACATGATCAACTCCCTTTTCCATCTCAACCATCCTTCAAGCTGCATGTTGTCTCTGAATATCACAAGACTTCCACTCACCAAAGGATCAATAAATCAATTCATTCCTCCAGCCTAACAAACTGAGAAATCTTCACAGGAGAAATACCCAGAACCAACAACCAGAAGAAGGCTCTGATACTACTTGTAAGGAAATCTAGGGTGCATCTCAGAGAAATCTCTAAGAACAGTAGTGCCTTCGGTAACTTCAATTTTGATTAGTACCTCAAAGACACGTACAACTATGTCCTAAAGCGGAAATAGACATAGTTCATTTCCCACATTGATCCTTCTGAGAGAAGCACATGTAAATTCAACAGCAAGCAAACAACACAGATGAAAGATAGAACAGAAAACCAGAACACATAGATTTACGTGGGGAAAATCCTTTTAGATAAAAAACCCCACTCTCCAAAGATCGAGCAATTGCATTGTTGTATGGCAGTTACATTGTTGGCTCATATCCTTCAGAAGACACATCTTATTAAGATGCAACTTTGGTAATGATCAGTATTCAAACACATGCCCTTTAATACAGTACAATGCAGATCAGCAAAACCAGATCGTCATGATCACATGATCGAGAAAGATTCAGTGAACCTACTTCTCTCTCTTCTTCTCCTTGACCTCATGGCCTCATTGCTTCGACCAACCACGCGGCCCTCTTACATTTCCTTCTTGTTCTCTTTGTCTTTCTACACTCGCTGGAAACGTCCAATGCCCACGTATATGCATTTGTTCTCAACAACCTACGTGAATGGGATTCGTTTCCTTTGTCGGATGCAACTATCGAATCCTCATTCGTCGTCATTATCATTGATGTTTCCATTTCGTGTAGGGTTTTCCTTCCACATAGAAGCGGTTTTTGTGGATCTCACTGTAAGCAGTTACATTATCTCTTCTGATTGGTCTGCGATGCGCTTCCACGTGGGGCGGTCTTCCAAGCGGTCAGGGCATTCGCTTTGTATTTGTGTCATGTTGGTGAGACACTAAGTATCTCCTTGATGCCAACAAAACCCTGACATTCAATATCGCCAAGAGTCATCCCTATCGACAAGAGGTTACATTGAGTCCAGAGATCTATCGCTAAGACTTCGCCATGTCGCCAAGACCTCACACCAGAGATCACAAGGTATTCTGAAGAGTTCATCAGTCAGCAAGACTATTGCTCTTTGCCTAGAAATTACACCGAAGTCTTCAAGTCACATCGACCTCAGCATTCTCATCAGTGAGACAATCGCCATTCGATGAGACATCATACCGAAGTTCAAAGGTCATATCAATGTTAACTTTTCCATCGGCAAGACAACCGCAGTTCGCCAAGACTTCATACCGAAGTCTTCAAGTCATGCCGACGTGAGTATTCCATTCGGTGAGACAATCATCATTCACCAAGACATCACACTGAGCTCTTCATGTTATACCAAAACTCCCTAGTCAGCAAGATTTATCACTTTCACCAGGAGGTTACACTAAGCCCTTCAAGTCATACCAAAACATCCAATAGTCGGCAAGACTTAGGCTATTGCTGAGATGTTCTACCGACATCAAGATTCCCATCGGCAAGACAATCCCTCTTCGCCAAGACATCATACCGATGCCTTCAAGTCATATCGAAGAGCCCAACCGTTGACCAGACATTCCACATTTGCTAAGACTTCATACCAAAGTCCTTGTGTTTCTCCGATGACTCCATCTATCGGTGAGACATCTCCCTATCGCTAAGACTCATTCCAACATAGGCAAGTCACACTAATTGTTGCATCAGCCAAACAGACCAAAGGTCATGCCGATATCGGCCAGACTTTCTACCGTTGCCAAGACATCATCCCGACTGTCGAAGGGTACGCCAAAGGTTACCGATTATGCAGATCGCCAAGACATTCCAGAAGTCACAATGATAGTCAGGATCAACTAGTAGGTCGGCCAAACATTTCAACAGTCTCACCGAAATTGCTTCATAAGAGGTTTCAGCCTGTGGGATTGAGGCACACAATTCCAACACATAATGGTACATCATCACAATCCAATATTGATGGTCAAAACACATCACCACCCGGGGATGAGAACATGGTAAACCAATCTGAACTTATATTTGAGGAACACTTTAGTAACCCTATCAATGTGCAAATGACAGATTTCCTTCTCAAAAAACATGGGGAAGAAATCTTGGCCCACCTAATTGGAAAAGGTGTCAAGCCTCCATCAGGTTCCGACCTATCCAAGTATGGCAGCTCCACATCTAACATACCCCAAGGCTCACAAAATGCACTAGGTAGTTCGCAAGTCCCCAATGTTCCTCCAGTGGAAGGTTGGCATCAACCTGAATTCGGCAACATCATTTTGTATCACATTAACAATCCCCCACACCCTACAATCTCGATCATGGGATCTCCTCAAGCAGCTGATCCCAATGATCCTTTTTCCTATGACATGCCACAAAACATTTTGCAACCACTTCCATTAATGCTAACATCACCACCCCTTTCAAATCAACCTCCCATCAACGTTGGGGGCACCCCTTTTACGGCATTGCCTCCACCTCCTGGGGCCACAAACCTACCATCGCCTTCGTATACATCTCAACAACCTCCCCAATATAATATACCACCTCCATTATTGCCACAAGGTACACCCCAACCGAATGTCCCCTTTGGTACCCAACAGCCTCCATTGTAGAACACCTCTACATTATCTCAACCACCTCATCAACAACAACCTTCACATAACCCATTGATCTCTTCGCAACAACCACCACACCAATCGCAAGGCAATCCGTCCTGACCTCCCACCCAGACCATATCCCCATTCCTCACATCCATTTTACGTCCGCAAGTCCAATCACAATACAACATCCCATCTCAGCCCACACAACACATCACATCACATCAGCAACCTCCCCAACATTATTATTATCATAACCAATAGCCACCTTATGTGGCCTCCCAACAGTCACAACAGTACCTCTAGTACTAGCAGGCCAATCTGCAACATCACAATCAAGTTCCTCAGCATCCCACTGCAAACTTTTATCAAATGAATCTGTACTATATCTCACAACAGCAACCCCAACACCAACAAAATCCCTTGGCATACCAGCAAGGGATATCATCATCTCACTATCAAAATCCATACCTCAACCTTCAGACACTGTCTCGGCAAGATCCTTCATCGTCCTATCATCCATATCCATCTAACCCATCTTTGGCTTTCGCGCCACTGGTCAACTCAGATCTGTTAGAAATCAAAGCCGCTCTAAAAGATCTTCAAGCTCGGACTGGAAAACAATCGTTCAAATTTGAAGACATGTGTCCCTATCCATTTGATCCCTCCATCTCATTGATCCCCTTCGCTAAACATTTTCAAATACCAAAATTCCACAGATACAAGGGAAACAAAGATCCTAAGGCCCATTTGCAAGAGTTTTACTCCCAGTGTCAGGAAGTTATGCACAACAACAACTATCTCTTACATCTGTTTCCACGGAGCCTAATTGGAAATGCCCTAGAATGGTTCATGGGTCTAGAATGAGGGTCCATAAAATCCTTTGCAGATCTTTCAAAAAAAATTGTTTCTTACTTCTCCTTCAATTTGGAGGACACTGATACTTTGGATCTCCTCAAAGAGAAACAACGGGAAGGTGAAACCTTTGCTAGCTACCTTTAGAGGTGGCGTGCACTAGCGAGCTGAATGAAAACCCCTCTCAAAGAGAAAGATATGGTCACCCTCTTCGTGGAGAACTCTCATCCCGACATGGCTCATAATTTTAGATTACACTATGTCACCACATTTGTTGAGATAGTGGAAAAAGGACCCATCCTTGAACGCACCCTTGCTGCCAAAGGGCACATCAAGATACAGAACCATGATAGAGAAAGGCCATCCGGTGATAAGTCTCACTTTTGGAACAAGAACAAAAATGCAGTGAATGATGGTGTCACTGACACTAAACATGTTTAGGTGGACAATACATCCCAAAGACAACAACCATCTATACCTAATGCCATATCTGTGCCACAAGGGGCACTCATCCTCCTCAACAGTCAAGGGAATGACAAACGCCAATATGCTCAATTAGGAGAACCCTTGAGTGTCGTCTTCAATAAGTTGTTATAGGTCAACTATCCAATCACGTACCCTATCACCAAACCACTTGATGAATCCAAGCCTAAACCTGCCTAGTTTAGGGAGAATGAATATTGTGAATTCCATAAAATCAAAGGACACACTTTGAATAAGTGTCAAGGTCTCAAAAACTATGTCCAAGATCTTATTGATCGATAGGACACCAGTCAAGCTTCGTCGTCTAATGCTCAATTGCAGATATACCAAAATGCCTTCCCTAACCATAATCAAGGCACAAGCACCTCCAGCAGTAATCCCCAAGACAACAGCACAAATAATATAAGCTATAAAAATGTACCCCTCAATTATGATGGCATTATCCATTACATTGAGCAGGTAGAACCCCGTGTTTCTATGATACATGTTAAAGCTAAAGATCCTCAATGTGTTGTTACTACATGACAATCTCGCATTACTGTCCCTGCAGCCTCCACATCCACTCAATCAAATCCTATAAACTCTTAGTACAACATTCTTGATCACTTAGGAAAGACCCCTGCTCAAATGTCAATCTTGGATTTGCTTAAGTCTTCTCTCGCACACTAAGAAATTCTCAATAGATCCTTACAGGAAACCCATGTACCTAATGAAATCGATCCCACATGATTCCAAGCCTTAGTGGGACACCTGGCTTTGTCTTACCAGCTACACTTCAGCCATAATGATATGCCAAATATTGATGCCGATCACAACTATCCATTGCACATTGAAGTCATGGTTGCTCGTCATAAAATAAAAAAGGTCCTGGTAGATAATGGCTCTGCCCTCAATCTATGCACGCTGAAATTCATAAAATAGGTGGGGTATACTCAAGTGGATTTGAGTAATCAAATCATCATGATCAAGGCTTATGATAATGCAGAAAGAAATTCTGAAGGGATTATCAATCTTCCTATTTAGGTTAGACTTGTAGTTCAATATACTACTTGTCATGTCCTTGATCTGGACTTACCATATAATCTCCTCCTTGGTCACCCGTGGCTCCATGCCATGCAATCCATCCCCTTCACGTACCATCAGTGCCTAAAATTCTTGGTTAATGGACAAGAGATCACCATTTATGCCGACCCACAACCATTTGAATATTGTCGCGCTCTAGAAGCATCATTTCCCCATTTACATTATTGTCCTGGAGTCGAAATGGGGGCATCTCAATCATCATCCTCCAATCCACCATCCACCATGACAGCCACTCCATCTCCCGCCACCAATCCTTCAGTCACCAAAGTCTAGATCATTGACAAGGGGTGTGGTGAATATGAAATGCATATAGCCCTAAATATGGCAACCATGCCACCGTCACCACACATGTATGGCCAACCTTTGCAGGCTACTCCAAAAGAAGAAAATACTATCACCTTCAGTGCTAAAAACATCCCCACCACCACTTTCTGGTCTCCTAGTATAAAGAAAGATGCACCAGAAGAAGATATCAGTCAGTGGGTATACCGTGAAGAACCCCAACCAGATCCACCTCTAACGGAATATTTTCAAGAAGTATACCCTTGGTCAGCGAAGTTCACATAAAAGTATAACTACCAAGGCAGGGCCTAGGTAAGGAAGAGCAGGGGTGGTTGCAACTTATTGATGCATCAAAGATGCCGAGGAATATAGGCCTCGGATATGACAAAAAGCAGAAAGGCCCTACAACATCATCTAATACTTCCAATGGTGTCACTATGGACAATGGTCCCTTGGAAGACATACCCGAGGAGGAATCTATCATACGTGTGTACGATGATGTTGATCACACAGATCTGTCATCCATGTTTGATTGCTTATTTGTCTTTACCATTAGCCTATCCCTTCACCATCCCAAACTTATTGATTGGGACCTACGTGACAACACATGTGTCAATGTCTCCTTAGATACATATGTCAACCTCATGGGATTGGGGGAGGATGAACGCTCCTGTCGCAAAAATAAAAACAAGAAAAATAAAAAACGGTCATCTAGTGAAAACCTCCCTGAGGCACTTCTTGACCTGGAAAAAGTAAAAATAAATGATGCATCTGATAGCAAAAACTTCGAAGAGGCGCTGGAGGATGGAGACGTTCATCTTCCACTTGTGGGAACTCAATTATCCATAAGGTCATCCATCCTAATTGAAGAAACTCAAGAAGTTAATCTAGGTACTGCAGAAAACCCTAAGAACACCTATGTGGCCAAATATTTATCAAAGCAAGAATATTTAGTCATTTTTCAGCTACTCCAAGATGGTATCATTAACTTTGTTTGGTCATACTCGGATATGCTAGGGTTAGACCCTACTTTAGTAGTTCATCATCTGGATGTTCACCTAGATGCCAAGACTGTCAAACAGAAGCTCCGCAAAATGCATCCACAGGTAGCATTATTAGTCAAGAAGGAATTGGAGAAACTACTGGATGTTAGTTTTATCAGACCCATTGACTACTCTGAGTGGATCTCCAACATAGTGCCTATTGCCAAACCAAATAGAGACATTCAAATTTGTACAGACTTCCGAGACCTTAACAAAGCCTGTCCAAAAGATGACTTCCCGTTGCCTAATATTGACATGCTAGTCGACTTGACTGTGAGACATGAGATGTTATCCCTTATGGATGGTTTCTCTAGTTACAACCAAATCCGAATAGCACCTGAAGACCAACACAAGACTGCTTTTACGACACCTTGGGGTACTTTTTGTTACAATGTTATGCCCTTTTGCCTCAAGAATGTGGGGGCGACATATCAAAGGGCAATGACCATCATCTTCCATGAACTCATCCATATTATCATGGAGGATTATGTCGATGACTTGCTAGGAAAATCCAAAACCTGAGCAAAGCATCCTGTCATCCTAAAAAAGATCTTCGAGCGGTTAGAACATTACAAGCTACGACTAAATCCAAAAAAGTGTGTCTTTGGTGTTACATCAGGAAAACTATTGGGTTTCATAGTATCTCAAAGGGGTATTAAGGTTGATCCTGCTAAGGTGAAAGCTATTATGGACATGCCACCCTCGCACAATCTGAAACAATTAAGAAGTCTCCAAGGGAAGATGCAATCCATCCGTTGATTCATAGCCCAGCTTGCAAATAAGTGTCAGTCATTCACCCATCTTCTAAAAAATACTCCACCTTCCCATGGAACCAATAGTGTCAGATAGGTTTTGATAATATCAAGGAATACTTATCTCATCCACCAATCTTGATGCCACCTATTCCAGGGAAACCCCTCCTACTTTACATCTCTGCCACTTCAGTCGCACTGGGGGCATTGTTGGCCCAACATGATGAATCGTCAAAAGAAAGAGAAATTTACTACATCAGTTGAACACTAGTCAGCTACGAATTAAACTACTCTCCCATGGAGAAATCCTACCTTGCAGTAGTCTTTAGCACACAGAAACTCTGGCATTACATGCTCAGCCATCTGGTCAAATTAATAGCAAAAATTGATCCACTAAAGTATATGTTATCCAGAACCACTCTAACTAGTCGCATGGCTAAGTGGGTCATGTTCCTAAGTGAATTTGACATAGAGTACATGGATAGAAAAGCCATAAAGGGACAAGTCATAGTTGATCAATTGGCCGAGGCACCATTAGTGGATGATTACCCTCTAGTCACTGAATTTCTAGATGAAGAAGTTTTCACAGTTACAAAAGCACCTGTCTGGATATTGTATTTTGATGGCTCATATACTCATAATGGGTTAGGCATGGGAATTCTATTAGTTACCCCTCAAGGTGATTACATTCCAAAATCATTTAGGATAGATTTCTCATGTACCAACAACATGGATAAGTACGAAGCCCTCTTCACAAGCCTCTGAATTGCAAAGCAATGGCACATAACTCACTTGAGGGTCTTTGGTGATTCATTGTTGATCATTAAGCAAGTTAATGATGAATTTCTAACAAAATATGATAAGCTATTCCCCTATAAGCGCATGGTGGATGATTTCAAGAAATATTTCACCTTCATACAATTTAACCAAATTCCCATAATGCAAAACAAAGCAACTGATGCAATGGCTACTATTGGCTCCTTGATTGACATGCTTAAAGATCGAACAGAGTGCAAGTTCCTTGTGGAACAACTTTTAATCCCAACATATGATATCCCTGAGACTGACATGGTGTGCGACATTGTGGGTCCCACTCCCCATGGTACCAAGACATATATGCCTATCTACATGATAATATTCTCCCTTCAGATCTTACATGCAATCAACACAAATCCTTTGTTCACCGCTCTTCCTGATACATTATCGTTGGTGATACACTTTATTTTCATGGGTATGATGGAATCCTCCTTAGATGTTTGAATGAGACTGAAGCCCATACTGCACTAACAGAGGTACATTGTGGTGTTTTGGGGGCTCATTCAAATGGTATGGCTTTGGCCAAAAGGATTCTCTAAGTTGGATATTATTGGCCTACATTAGAGCATGATGCTTTTGAATTCGTGAAGAAATGCCTTCCTTGCCAACAACATGCAGATTTGATTCATGCTCGGCCACAGAACCAGCCTCTGCTGTCAGGGTTTTACTTGATTGAAGATTTGCCACCTCTTTTGATGGCTGTACATTCATAATTACTACTGCCCAGTACTTCGCAAGTGGGTGGAAACAATGCTGCTCTCATAGATCATAGTGCTCAATTTTCAGTGTGTTTCTTCTATAGATGCATTTGTCCTTATCCTTTGATATTGAACCTTTTTAGTGCAAGGCCTGCAATGACTGCTGTATTCAACATCATTCTGGTCGTGCCCAACCTTGGGGTGGTGTAGAAATAACAGTGCCATCTACCAAAGGTTGTCAATAACACTAGTACGAATTGGCACTTCCGCAATCATCCACGCCCTTTGGGCATATCGTACCTCCATCCACACCCCTATAGGTGTCACCCCCTATTCTTTAGTGTATGGCACCAAGGCCATCTTACCAATCGAAGTTGAGCTTCCATCACTGAGGATTTCTCTGAAGAACCTTATCGGTGAGGAGGATGCTCATGTTGCATGGCTTGCACAACTGGAGTTACTTGATGAAAAAAGAATCAAAGCCTATGATCATCTGCAAGCATACCAAAATTGCCTCAAGCGTAACTACAATAAGAAGGTTCGTCCTCGACAGTTCCAGGTTGGTGAGCTTGTCCTTAAAGAGAACCAGCGCACCCAGTAGGACTATGATAAAAAAAGAAAATTTGAGGCAAACTAGTTGGGTCCTTACATCATAACTGCTAAATATGGATCTAGGGTATATAGACTTGCTATCCTTGAAGGAGATCCCCTCGAAGAACCTATCAATATCATGCATCTAAAGAGGTTCTACACCTAAGTCCACTTGGTAACCCCACCTATCAAAAAATCAAAAAATAGTAAAGAGAAATAAATTCATCCTATGGTGAAAACCACTTTTAGTGGCGCCTTGGATAAGTATGGGTGGTGAAAACCTGGTAACAGGCATCATCCGTAAAGGGCTTAATCATTATCTACCTGGCGTTCTAGTTATTTAATACTTTCATCCACCCTATCATCCTCACCCATCCCATCCTTGGTCGCTTGGTATATCTCTTGATTAAGCATTGGACGATCCATCTTGGCTATCCCTCATCCTGAGATTTTTAGTATCACGTTATAATACGGTAAATGCGATTGCTCTGTCAATTTGTATATATATTTACATAGTGTTGGTCTCCATCTAGATCTCATCTGTAATTAAAATTAGAACTATTTTCCTTTGGCATCACATGAAGCAGCGGCGATCTTCAATCTACCACGGTATTTTGACCATCCATCTGGTCATTTGTCATCTACCTTCATTTTCCTCTTTTATTTATCCATGGTCTTTTCTTGAACTACGAGGGCTCTTTTTCCGTGAGCAAGGTGTCTGATGCTTCCAAAACCCCTAGATGCAGCAAGGTGTAATAGGTTTGTCTTTGTTTGGATCATTTTTCACAAATAAAATTCCCTAGTGTCAGGAGATCTGGTTTATGAAAAACATCTTGCGTCAACTGGGTCATTCTAGTTTAGTATCCATCATCGGTCTCAGTAGGATGCATCCTTCCTAATAGACCTCATCAATCCCATCAATCCCTTTGATCCTATGGCAAAGGACGTTTGAAATTGATTACAATCTTTTGATGCTTTTGGACTTTGTTTATCATTTGAGCTCTCTATCATCACTTGTTATGGTCGCCTTGATCCATCGTATCATGGTGTGCTTTGACTCATCCATATAGGGGCATATCTTGATCTTTTCTTTGTTGTTGTCTTCTCAGTTGTCCCACGTAGTACCCACCAAGATCCCCGGGGTCTTATGTTATGCTAGGGCATCCTTGTGTGTTTGTGGTTATCCCAATACCTGACCCGACCAAGGTCATTGCAACCTTAGGGTGTCGGGATAGCCTTTTTTTTGTTTGTTGTGTTTGCTTCATGCATTGGATGCCAACTCGCCTTGGTCTTACATATAAGGGTATTCAGTATCTTATGCTATAGCAAAAAATAATGCTCTGAAGATGGCAAATTGCATTCTTGACTACATTTCATTTCATTACATGCACTCTTCATTCAACCTTGTTCATGACCCATGACTTGTGATTTAGGTTGTGCAAAACTTTGCCTCTTTTCCCTCTTGATTTTCCTCTTAGGGTACTAATGGTTTTTTGACAGGTGCAATCTCACACCCACAATACACCTATTGCCTATCCGCATTCCCATGCAAGTCCTTACTGAAACTTAGGTTTGCATTATAGGAATTCATCTCTCATTCATATTTCATGTCACATTATAGATTCGACATATTTACATTTCCATATTAACATTCACATAATACATGCATTACCACCTGCAAAAACATATTGTTGGATACATCCTAATTACATTTCATATCAAATATTCATATCATCCTGCATTATCAACATCAATACATGCATAATCATCCATCCAAATAAGCATTAAATATCATATACATGTGCATACATAAACCAAATCATCCATCACAAAAAACATAATGCACAGTGTCAATAAGGGCTATCACATATCATAATCAAAATAATACAATGTACATCTCATCATCAAGTCTCAAGCATAATCTACCACATATCCATCATATATCATCAAATAAGGTACAAAATCTAGAGATATAGAGCACCTCTGATCTCTGTCGATAAGTACTAAACCTCCATCCCATGTCTGTCAAAAAACTAGTATCATGTCATCTGCTCTATTGTGAGCTGCCCATGTCTGACCTCTGCGGAGAGTCGGGCACTAGCCCTCTATGCGTAGGAGTCCCATGATACTCACAAGTAAGAGTCCCCTGGTAACTACCATAAGGAGTCCGCCGGTAGTCACTATACCCTCTGGTACACGTCCCTAATGAATGGGACGGCACTGGCATCTGAGGTACTTGTCTGATGTAGCGTGCTATGTGCTATGCCGGATCTGGAATGGCGTGCTCATATGCACACCTCCAGTAACTCGTCTCCTACATATAATCATTTCTCTGCCTAGCCTGATGTCTGGCGGCATTCTGCTCATGCCTATACCTATCTCAATCTCCACTAATAGCTCTCTGCTCCTATCCCTAGGCCTCCTATGTCAATATCAGCTATTGTACCTACTCTGTGGCCCTATCCCTCTCAGCCTGTGTAGCCTGTAACTGTGCATGTAACCCCTGTACCTCTACCCCTGACTCCTCCCCTCACCATGTGCTGCCTGCAACTGAGCCTATGTTGTGTCCCACTCACTCTGCAACATCTACATCCGTACCTCTATGGCATCTCTCTCCCTATGTGTGGCATGTGACTGGGCCTCTATTACATCCCTGTCCCTCTGAAGTGTTTGAAATCTCAACTCAGCAGCATCTCGCTCTTGTCGAAGCCCTGACACCTGTGACATCACTTCATCCCTCTCTCTTTGAAGAGACTAAACCTCTGCCTCTGCCACCTGCCTCTTACTTTGTAACACCTGAGCACGTGCATGTACCACATCCCTCTCTGCCTCTATGACTTGCACCTATGCTTGTGCCACGTCTCTCTTTGTCTATAGCATGTGTATCTCCACTCTCATCTCCTCCTCTCTCTGCTGCATCAATCCCATATCCCCAACTATTTGTTCTAAACAGTGCACTCTGTCTCTGAGCTCATCCCGCTCTGGGTGTAGATCTGCTTTCTCTCTCCATAACTACCTCTAGCTATCCTTGCAAACCCTGTATATCTCCTGCAGTCCCTGCCCCAATCTCTGATGGCTCATGCCTTGTCCCTCCTCCAACAACCTGTTGTATCACCACCTCCGCCACCAAACAGTCTCTCTCCCATCTCATCGCATCCCCCTCCTCATGCTCCCTAGCCACATCTACCTGCAACCTCTCTACCTCTGCCTTCAGGTCAACTACCGCATCTTGTGTCTCATCCCTCTCTCTCAACAATCTCCTCTCCACCTTTGTCACCATCGTGGCCAACTCTGAGTAGTCCCTCTCACTCTGGGTGAATCGTGTATGTAGCTCACTCATCTTTGCCTCTAATTTGATCTACTCCACCTTTTCCTGCTGTAATCACTGCTCACTAAGTCTCAGTCTCTCCAGGGTCCCTCTCAATACCACTGTCAGATCCTCTCCTCTCAGTGGTGTTGTCGATAGTGGCGGGATGTCATGTACCTCCACATCAATGTTCATCTCCTGTGGCTCATACTCATCACTCTGTGTCGACGCCTCCATCTCATCCACATCAATCACCCTGGGGGCTTCCTGTACCTACTCTCCACTAGCCCCAACCTCCTTCTACCTCCACCATTATTGCCCTCCTGTGGCCACATTTGTCTCCTGTCCCTCCTGCTGTCAAACTCCTAGGGATGCACGTGCCTCCTGCCTCCTCTCTCTCTGGATCTTCAGCCCCCTATCCTGCTACGCCACAACCCTGGCCTCATCATCTCCCTCCTTTGCTCCATCTCCTCCTCAGGCTCTACGTCATCGTCTCCTCCTCCTGCCTACCCTCACCGGCTCCTCTGCTACTCCGACCGTCTTCTGTCCTCTCTATTGTCCTCCTCTCTCCTGGCCTCCTCTTCGCCATCCTCATGGACCTTATCCATCTCTCTCCACCATCAACTGTCTCTCATCCTCTAACCCAAAGCCTAGTGCCCCCTCAATTGGCACCACTGGTGTAATCCGTGGAGGCAGATGTCGCCTAAACCACTGACCATATCGATCTATCATCCCTGCATCTCTCATCCCCTCCCACCTACCTGGGTATGGCACAAATTGCAATGCCTCCAACTCCTCCCACACTGCATCTAGATCCAACACATCCCCCCATGGCCACTCTCGTGTCAATCGTCAGAACATCACTCGCCCTGCAGGAATATCCTACCTCACTCCAAACTACATTGTCACTTGATCGGGTTTGTGCATCTCCACTACACACGAACCTCTCCCAATAATATAACATCGAGTAAAGAAGCAACCCCTATGTGCCTCCTCATCGTCCCTCCAGTCCCTGAATCGCCGCAGCATATACAAACACCATACTATCATCTCCACCTACACATCGTCAAGTCGTCTCCACATGTCCACATCTCTGACATCCCAATATCACAGCACCGCTCCCGTCTCTATCCCCCATCCCCAAGCTACGACTACTCTGTCATCATGCTCTCCTGCTCTCAGCATGACTAGTCTGGTCACCCTGATGTGCTCCTAGGCCCACACCTATAGCAGTGTGAAGTGTGTCACACTAAGCACCTCTCGATAACATATCATGTGTATATCTCGGTACAGCTGTGCCAGCATACAGGTCCCCCGCGTAAACAAACCCTCTTAGCCCTTGATGATGTGATGGATCACCTCAACAAACCTAAGATGCAAGAATCGACCACTCCGGTTTGGCACCAATATCCTGCTAATCAGCCCCGTTAGGTACAACGACAATGTTGATACCCTACAAGACAAGCATCTGTCCACGTCCAGTTGTTGCTGATAAATCGGTAGCTCGTCATCGCCAAATACAACCTGCACGAACTTATCTAGTGCCTCGTTCTCTACCCAACACTCGCTAACCGCGAGCCCTGCTATGGGGAGCCTCAAAATCTGCCATACGTCCAAGTTAGAGTCACGGTCATCTCCCCAGTCGGTAGATGAAATGTCAATGTCACCAAGTCCCAACGCTCTATCAATGTTGTCAGCATGGCCCTATGGGCCTTAATCATCAGATATGATAACATGTGGAACAGTCCTGCCTCTGCTAACGTCTGATGATTCGTGCCCGTCATCATCGCTATGCATCTCCTCAGTACCTCGAACCGTCTCTCCCACGTTCGCAAACCCTCCACATTCTGCATCCATGACGTGACTAATATGCCATTTTCTCCTTTTTCCTATGTCATTTTGTCTCCCTTTCCCCCCTCCCCCGAGATTTTCCTTCCATGTCTTTTTCCCTCTCCTTTTCATGTTTCCCCTCTTCTCGATCCTCTTGGATCCCCCAACCAAGCCCTCGGCCTCACCCGAGACCCCGGGCGACCCTGCCCTGGCTCAGGCGGACTCGCCCTAGTCCGTGGGCGGACCCGCCCTAGTCCCTAAGCAGACCCACCCCAGCTCGGGCGGGCTCCCACCCGACGGAGGGAAAATCTACCCGAGCTCCAACTCAGCTATGGGAAGACTTGCCCGGGCCCCAAGTAGGTCCCCAGGTCACGCGGGCGAACCCTCCCATGTCTATGGTCAGACCCACCCTCGTACGTGGTCAGACCTACTCAAGCACAAATGAATCTGCTCCTCTGCGAGATCCGAGAAAATTAACCCCCCTCCCCTAGTTTTTTTTCAACCCACTACTTGGCCCTCTTTTGGGGTGTACCCGGCTAAATTTTCCCTCCCCAATTGAACCCAAAATCCCCTTCTTCTTTTTTCCTCCTACCCATTTTTCCTCCCTCCCCCCCAACAAAACCCTTTTTTTCAATTTTTTGAAAAACTTAAATGAAATGACAAAAGTCACAAAGTTGAGTTTGGAGCTAACATGGTGTGGCATGACACACTTGCTGAAGAATCGTTGTCTCTCGTCCCCCCGATGGATGATGTCGTTATCATACTCTGACATCATGTACTTTCACTCTTACCTCCTCCTTTTCTCCCTCTCCTCCTCACTTGACAGTTGTCCAAATGAGGAGAGGTAATTCTTAGAATTACCTTTTATAACATTTTTCCCTCCTCTTTACCTTTTTTAAATCATGGGAATTTTTTCCCTTTATTTAACCAAAATTTCCCCCAACTAATCCATTCACCCTCTATCTTCTTTGGGCCACCATTTGCACATTGTATATCTGATTGTCTCCGTTCAAATGCCAATCTTCTTGGTTTTTGGTGCTCTTTCCAATGACATATACCACTCCATACTTTTGAGAAGTTGTCTGAAGCCCCTTTTCTTTCCCCATCCGCCTTCTCGAGGGGGCATACCCTACCATTCTATCCCAATCTTCCGCCATAAAACTTTTATAGTGAGACTGCGGCATCCCCTTTAATTCCCCTTTGTTCAGGCAGCTCATACAAACTCTCCCATGTTGGGGCATCTTTTTTCTTGTCGCTTCCTCTATAGAGTCATTTGTATTTTATTTTCTTCGAAACCCTATTATCCTAATAGTGTTTCAAAGAGGGGCAAAATGTAAACATCTAAATTTAACCACTTCCATATGGTCAAAGACGTCTCCTTAATCATCCCTTTGCTCATCTACTTCATCCTCTTTGTCGGTATTAATTAAATCATTCATTTAATTAATATTTTGTGTCCTATATAAGGTTTCCAAAGTATTTAATTTAATAAATAATTTTCCCCTCTTTCCTCTCTAAATTAAATAAATATATCACTTTATTTAATTTAGTCATATTACCTTTTGAAATTTTAAATTTATTTTTAATTCTTCACTTTCTCTCTCATTGTCACATCCTCCAACTTTTACAAGTTGGTCTCTAATCCCTCTTAACCATCTAACCCTCTTCTAATCATAATTAATTTATAGTTAAGATGTGCACACCCCTAATCATCATTAGGGTCACATCCTCCATAATTTTCCACTTGCCTCTAATATGTCACTAATTTATCTAATCAAGTACTTGCACAACCTTAATCACTTAATTAGGTCAACCTAATCTCCATGTCATTTATGGAATGTGTTCTAAGTCAACCTTATTAAAGGCTTTCTCCTTTTGGAGAAGGCACTCCATTCCCCATGTGAATTTTTAATTCACATTTAATCCCTCAATGCATTCCAAAGAATTTTAAATTTTTTCTCTCATTCCCATGTGGATGTTTGAGGAACTTTTAATTCCTCATATGTCCTTTCACCCACATGGGGACAAGGACTTCCTTTATGAGGAGATCTTATCCAATCCCAAAGTACTATGTAGTACCTTCATGTCATGTACTCTCCTTCCAACTTATTTCCACATCATCCTTTTCAAGCCACTTCACATACCACATGTCAAAATGTGAGGGCTTGTGAGTTCTCAACTCACCATAGCCCTACATCTTGGCCATGTTGGTTTAATTTCAACCATCCATTTTCCTAAAGAATTCAAAATTCTCTATAAATACCCCCTCTTTTCTCTCATTTTGGGGGAGATTATTATGCTAGCCAAACTCTTGCAATTTTTTGTCTTGAGCCATATTTAGCCAAATATTTGCATTTGCATCCATTGTCACCTATTTTCCATTCATCTTGCATCTCACACTTGCATCTCTTGCCATCAAAGAAGCATACACTACATCAAAGATCAAAGGGCCAACCAAAGGACAACTCAACAAGGTAAAAAATTCTATTTTATTTTGTTAAGTTAAACATTTTCCCAATCTTGAGGTGTAGGGTGTTTATATTTGTTGTTTGCACTCTTTTGTTTGCTACTCATTTTCTAACACGTATTTTCGCCCATTCACACTTACTAACACCACCAGTTCTTATGCCACCAATTCTAGGCAAGCCATTGATCCTGTATATATTGGTAATAGCAGCAGCCCTTAGTGCTCTCTTAGCACAACATGATGAAAATGGAAAAGAGAGTTATTTACTACATCAGTAGAACCATGGTAGGACATGAACTAAATTATACATCCATTGAAAAGGCTTTCCTAGTAGTCGTGTTCGCTGCACATAAATTCAAACACTACATGCTAGCACATCAGATAAAACTCATTTCCAAGATAGATCCTCTCAAGTATTTGCCTTCGAAAGCAACACTCACAGGGTGAACAACTAAATGGGTTATGATCCTAATAGAACATGACATTGAGTATGTAGAATAAAAGGCCATTAAAGGACAAGCAATTACAGACCAATTAGTAGAGGCACCGATATATTCAGAAAATTCACTTGTATCTGAGTTCCCTGATGAGTCCATATTTAACATAAGTGTAGCAAATCACTAGAAAATGTATTTTGATGGATCCTACACACAACATGGGTCAAGGGCTGGAGTTTTCTTCATTACGCCACAAGGAGATTGCATACCTAAGTCATATAAGTTGTCTTTTCCTTGCACAAACAACATTACAAAGTATGAGACCCTTGTCATAGGACTCAGAATAGCAGTACAATGGCAAATCATGGCACTTAGAGTCTACGGAGATTTGCAGCTAATCATCAACCAGGTCAATGACGACTACCAAACGAAGGATGACAAATTGACCCCATACAAGAAACTAGTGGAAAGCCTCAAAGAATTCTTCATTGACATCATGTTTGAGCAAATACCAAGGGAAAACAATAGAGCAGTGGATGCTATGGCAACAATCAAATCGCTACTGGATATCCCATGCAACGTCCCTAAGCAAGAATTCCTTGTAGAGCAACTTCTCGTACCAGCATTTGAGGTACCAAAGTTTGAATTTGTGTGTGAAATCATTGGTCCCAGTGACCCTTGGTATCATGATATATACACCTACTTGAGAATAGGAGTCCTCCCCACTAATATCACCCTGAACCTTAAAAGAACATTTTTCAAGAAGTCATCTCGCTTTGTCATCTTAGGAGACACCCTATACTGTAGGAGTATCGAAGGAACCCTTTTACGATGCCTAAATGTTGAGGAAGCTTTGACTACTTTAACTAAGGTACACAATGGCATTTGTGGGTCACATTCAAGTGGTATGGATTTGGTTAAGAAACTGTTGAGGACTGGGTAGTATTGGCCTACAATGGAGAGGGAAGCTCACGACTATGTTCAAAGATGTGTGCAATGTCAAAAGCATGGGGATCTCATCTATGCACCAGCTCAGGAGCTCTGCCCAATCATTACACCTTGGCCCTTCTCACAATGGGGGCTTGATCTCATTGGTAAAATCACTCCCACCTCATCTAGTGGACATAATTTCATCATCACCACCATTGAGTACTTCACGAAGTGGGTAGAGGCCATTCCCATGACCTACATAACAAGGAAGCAGATTTCCAAGTTCATCTTGAACTAACTAATTGGTCACTACAGTGTCCCTCAAGCCATTATCTCAAATAACGAGACACCTTTCAAAAACCAGGATGTTTGATACCTATGCCAAAAATTCAATATCCATCACTTTTCCACTACATACTATCCCCAAGGAAACAACCAAGTTGAGGCTACCAATAAGACCATCTTGAAAATCCTAAAGAAGACATCCAATGTGTTGGTCGTGACTGACACTTATAGCTAAATCCTGCCTTATGGGCCTACCAAACAAGTATCCACACAGGTGCAACCCCATTCTCCCTGGTCTACGGATCAAAAGCCATTATTCCCATTGAGATTGAGCTCCCATCCTTAAGAATATCATTGCAAAATCTCATCACTGATGAAGAATATTGGGTGTCATGATTGAACGAGCTGGAACTACTAGATGAGGGGTGCATAGATGCTCTTAATCATTTGTAAGTCTACCAAAACCGTCTCAAGAGGAGCTACAACAAGAAGATCGGGGATAAAACCTTTCAAGTCAGAGAGATCATATTGAAGGAGAATCAAAAAAATGTACCAAATCTAGATTGCAAGGGAAAGTTTGAACCCAATTGGTTGGGTCCCTTCATCGTCACAACAAGATACAAATCAGGAGCATATCAGTTATCCACACCAAAAGGTGAGCCTCTACATGAACCTATCAATAGCTCCCATCTCAAAAAAAATTATGCCTAAACTTGCAAGGTATAAATCCAAAAATATAAAAAAATATAAAAAATATAAAAATCCAAAAAAATTAGAAAGTCAAAATAGAGTAGTCTTGTCGAACTAAGGGTCTCTAAGCTCTAAACGTAGGAAAGGCCATCATCGATGTGCCCCTGAGACACCTTAGGTCAATCCTTTAAGAGTCTGTCATAATAAACTGGCAATCCATTTGTTCATATCTCATCAATAAGCGAGTCTGTGTCAATCAAACTAAGTGGTTTTTACGTGTATAACGAAGGCAACACTAATCTTTTATTAGCCCCCGAGGCCCCTAGGATAGGTCTTTAAGTTAGGTTCTTGGTCAAAATCTTAGAAAACACAAAAATATTGAAAAATTCAAAAATCAAAACATTTGTAAAACATCTTGAAAATACCAAAAATAGCCTCAGGACATTTCAAAACAAAAAAAATATCCAAATATTTGAAAAAATTCATCCATCCCATCTCACTTTCACCCACAATAAACATCCACTCATAATAATTCATTGTCATCCCTAACCTTTGGTACAACAATCAAAAACAAGTCTAACAGGTTAAAAGTGAAAACTCAAATGTAAAGGTCTCAAGTCTAGGTCAATAAGTAAACAAGTTAGTAAACTCTTGGTACTAATAGCCTATCATCCATCCAATCCCAAAATCATTTGATAACATCATGTCTTATGATGCATCCTTCCTACAATGGACATCAACATCAGGCATAACCGTAGTTTAGTCTTGGCTAGAGGTATGAAGAACATTGGCTTGTTTGCATACTTGATCTTTTCTTTTGATTTTTCTTATTGTGCTCATTCCAATGACCTCTCAATGATGTCTAATCAAAACAATTTATAGAGAAAGGAATGGGGCAATGATCATTATCTTTTATATGTTGTTCTTGTTGGATATTCTTGTAATATCACTTTGGTCATGCGTGTCTTGTTTGGTTTGTAAGAAGGGTGTTTTAGGTGTCTTGTTGACCATATAGGAAGGCTTGTTTTTCTATGTTTTGGTCCGAGATGTTTGAAATATTTGAACTACATTCTAAATAAGGTCTTGTATGCTAGGTGTTAAGTCAAAGTCCATCACACTAGGTACAACTCCATCTTGTCTCTTTATACCTTGATTCATCGTACCTATGTGTGTTATCAAACACAAGGTAAGTAAGCCCTTTTAAAATCCCAATCTCTGATAAGCAATACATCATCGTGTATCTCTCATCATTATCTCTAACAAAGTCTCATAGATCATGGAAGTATTGGATCCTCTTTTCTTCTTTTTTCTTGTCGCGCTAACATGGTACCTTGACAGTCAACTAAACATCACCAATGCATCCATCCTGCATCCACAAACCATTAGCATGTCGCATATCATCCATATCATACTTAATAGGAAACACCAATCATTTCACATGCATTACATTTCCATCATTTGCACCATAATATATATTGGTTATTCTAAGCATCTCATAAACCATACATTTGCATCCATTACATAATCATATAGACATCATCATAAAATCCATACATGTATCATCATAGAAAAGATACTAAAAAGAAAAAGAGTATATCATAACATATCACATCATCCATTTTGTATTATCATTAGGGGCATAATATAGATCTGTTAGTCTAAGCATTTTAGAATCATTTGCATCCATACATCCATACTACAAACATCATCACCATAAAAAGTACATAGAAATAATACATAAAGGAAATACATCCATAGCATTCATGAACATCTACATAATCATACATCACATCATATAGCATCACATTGCATATAAAATATCAAATGCATCCATCCATAATGCATAAATAAAGTAAACACATCGCATCATGAATCAATCGAACTCATATCATATATATCAAAAAATCATCACTATCATGATACAAATCTAAATCATGTGTATGTATATCAATCAAGGTACAATGCCCACAAGGCTATAAAAAATGGAGCCTGTAAGTCTATCTCAAAAAGAATCAATCGCTGATCAAAATCTATACACAACTACTAGCCTTAGTGGCTGCTCCCCTCACCTACCTGCCTCTTTGCTTGATCATCTATCTATCAAGCCCCTGTCTATTGAGAATAGTCTGAAACCCAAGTAGCCATGGGTACAACCTGTCGATAATGAAGCCTATAATACTTTGCCTCTCTGACAGCCTCACGGTACATCTGTGTTGGCATGGTCCTCCCCTAAGATACAATAGCCATGCTCTCTAATTGTTGTCTCTGGCTAACCTCCTAGGCCAACTGTAGCTCTATGGCTTGCCTCTGCTACCGCTCATGATTTCTCTCGGTAGTAAGGGTTTGGACCTACTTTCTAGCCTGGTCCCTCTCTACTGTAACCATTTACAATTGTGCCTATAGGCCTTGTATCTGTGCCTATAGCTGTTGAATCTAGCCATCCCTCGAATCTGGCTACTGTGGCTGATGTGGTTGCTAGTGTGGTTGCTGCTCTAGCTACCATGGAGGTTGCCCATCTCTAAGTGGTGCCCAAGGATCCTGTTTTCCATGCCCTGCCTATGCTCTCCAAGCACTCCTCCCTTGAGGTCTCCCCGTGGAAGTTGTTGGCCTCCTATAATGATTTTAATAACTAAGCTTTTATAGCCATGATTCAGAGATTGGACATCTAACATGAATAGCTACTTCAATCATCATGAAGGTGCATTTAACTTGTCAACCCAGGGACATGAACTTGAAATGGGTCAGCACAGTATGTGCACTAGGAACTCAAGGTAGCCATTTCATTCTATAGCTAAGGAACACACAATACTAAAAGTAAATTGGTTGGAAAGGAATGAGACAAATGTTGAACATCAATCAACGACTATGCTAAGTTGAAATGCATAACAAGAATAAAAATCTGAGCAACAAACAGGAAACTACTCTGTCTGCTTTGGTTGCAGGAATAGTCACATAATGGAATTATAGTGGCTGCAGGAACAATCGGTGCCAGATTTCTAAGTACTAAATAGCAAGTAATACTAAACTAATGCTAAAATAAGAAGACGGATTACTCACCTAGTGGGCCCTCTTGGATAAGTATCCTCTAAAACTAATGAGAACTCAGATGCTCAAACTCAAAACTTTATTTTATTCATTGTAAATCATGAGTACAAAACAGTGTTGTATTTGTATTACTAAAAACTGGAGAGTGCAAGTACAATATCAAATTGTGCAACCTCCTGAAGAAGGAGCATCAGATCATTATTTATACCAACAAATAAACAAGATAGTCAACTCCACGACTGAGAGGATGCCATTTAGGGAAAATAGAGAAAATGGAGTGATGGCAGTTACGCGTGCATGGAATTTGGTCAGACATGCAGGTCCAAACGCAGATTCAGCATAGCAGTAATGCCCGTGCATGTTCGATCATTAAAGCCCATTACAAGGCGATTATGTTCAGTTGCATGAAGAATCTTCTACCGTCGGCCTCCTTTGACTTGGAGTGATTCCTTTGCTAGACGTTATGGTGCATGCCCAACTGGCGATGTCTTCCTCAACTTAGCATATTAAATTTGCATGGTAATGTCAGTATGCATAATAATTGCATAACTATAACCACCTTAAGGAACATTCATTAACCACATGCAAAATCAATATAGATAATCCACATAATATGCCAAATTTCATTAAAACTTGCAAAGATAGGATTAAATCCAATGTCAATGGTTTGAGGGAAACATTATGAAAATACCAACATTTAACATTAAAGTCCATGACATCTACCAACAAATAAACTATAGATTCTGCCCAAAATTGGACAAAAAACTAGGCTCATCACTCCCCCCAACCTAACATTTTGTTGGTCCTCCAGCAAGGGAAGGGTTGTTCTTCTGCTTAATCAAAGCTCTAAAATTTGCAACTGATAGTCGTCCAACATTAGTGGCTACAGTGCTTGAATCAGGATCCCAATAAAATCCTCTCAATCTGTGAAATTTGTTCCATCTCTATTTTTCTGCAGCAATGTCATACTGGTAGAATCTGAAGTTTGGCATGGGCCACATGAGCATGGGTGGCTGGAAAGTTAGGGGAAGCCAAGATCTCCCATGTGTTCTCCCAATCTGAATATACCTATCAATCCTTTTTAGTGTTGTAGCATAATTGTGGATGGAATGAGGCTCAGTGTATTTTAGCTCATCAGTTAGGCTATTCCATCTTTGTGATAGACATCTTCTCATAGTTTCCTCCTTTATTGTTGTATTTACCTCATACTCACTATAAACTGCCTCAATCTAAGGCATAATCATGTTGTCAGAACTAGGTCTGATAAGCATTCTATGTCGTTCTCTGTAAATATCCCTTGGGTTGCTTGATTCAGCCCTAACGGGCAGAGGGATATCAGACTCCAATTGCTTATAAGCTCCATGTTGTTGACCCCAACTAATCTCATTTTGTACCCAAGACATAAATGCCCTCAATTGGACATCCCCAACATATAACAACGGATTTCAATCATGGTCTTGAGTTATAGCGTAATTATGAAAATAAAATTCACATAGAAAATTCTTCATTTTAGGGGAGACAATCCTATAAGCATTGAAAAATTCAGCAGAGGTTTCAATAGAAGGATTCAAACCTGAGGCAATCCTTAATAGCTTAAAAGAGAGATATTTCTCTTTCAGGAGCAGAGCATAGACCCTTGGAGGGGTCCTACATTCCAAAATATGTGGTGCCAAAGCTGCCATATTATCCACCCTCTGCTTCAGGGTGTTAATTTTTGCATCTTTATCTTCAATCTCCTCATCCTTCTTTTGAATTTCTTTCTTCAATTTTTGTTTTTCCTTTTTTCATCCTTCCTCCCTCCCTTGTATTTATTTCCATAAATTCAAAATTATCGTATGTAATGTAAAATCAAGAGGATTATGAATTCTTACTAGTCTTTTTGTTGACGGTGGCTCCTCATATGGCACTATATGCATGGACTCAGATTGTCCAATTATCTCTAGTTGTAGGGGTACTATTTCTTCTTCCACTTCTTATTACAGGGGCCCTCGTTCTTATTTTTGCTATGACTGTAGGAACTCCTGCTTCAGTTTTGGTTGTTGCTGCAGGACTTCCTGTTCATGATGCAAGAAATCTTGATTTTTGTCAAACTCTTATGCAATGTTAGCAAGATCGATCAATGTTATATTTGTTGCTCTCCCAAATATGTCTTCTTCTTCAACATTCTCCTGCCCCATTGGAGCTTTAGGGTCCTTGTGTAATGTCTCACCAGACTTAGGGCTTTCCTATGGATGCGTACCAATCACAGGCCCAGCTGGTCTTGATTTCTTGGGAGGTCTCTCACATTTTCCTTTGGCTGGAGGATGAATAATGTCAACCTTCCTCTTTTTAGAACTTGGCACCTTTCTTTCTACAGGTTGTGTTTTGGCCTTCCCTTTTCTTGTTTCTACTTCTCTCTATTGTGCCCTAGTTTTCACCAGGGTTTCAAGTGGAATGTCATCATCAGAATCAAAGGAAGAACTTTCTTTTTCTTAGTGTTATGTTCTAGAATAACTAATTTCTATGATTTCTTTTGTTGCAGGAGTATTCACATAAGAACCAACACCAGAGGTTGAAGTGCCAAGAGGGGCTTCAGTCATGCTCAATCTCCTACTAGACCTACGGGGTTGAGGTAAAGCCCTAGGTTGCAAGTGCTCAGGTCTAATTTGATCAACATTTATAAATTCTTCCCAGGTCATTCCGGATACATTATGCTGAGATTTTTCAACTAGCAATTTAATCAAACAATGGTGGGAAACAAAATTATCCCTACCTTTTTGGGTCTCGGCTGCCATGATGGAAAGAAGATTGTATTACACATTAGGCACATTCATTCTCCTTTTGTACCTCATGTGATTCAAAAGCTTGAATTACACAGAATGCAAATTTGATTGGCGACCCTCGTAGGTGATCTATTTGATAGCATAAATGACTATCTGCTTCCATGGCTCAGGTAAAGACATTCTCTTTACATCCTATTTATCAATGCTCAATGGGCGGTCGTTCAGCTCTGTAAATTCGACCCTAGCTGATCTGGCGTCTCTAGAAGTAGGGTAATTTTCACCATCAGCTGGTAACCCTGTGACCTCTATAATTCTTTCCTTAATCGCCACAACTTCCAACCCTTTTACTATGGCCTTTCCTTCAGAAAATTCCTGGGCAAATTCAAGGGCAATGCTTTCATCAAAACCATCCAACTTCAAGAAGTAATCTGACCATCCACAATTTCTAAATTCAGCCAGGCATTATGCATCCTACAATAAAACATTATGCACCGTGGGTTCAATTCGACTCAGATTTCAAATCGGCTCATTTTAAATTTTCTGGCATAGCCTAGCATAAATTGACACATGGGCAATATATTTTCATCATTTTCTTTCCCCTCCCCCCAACCTAAATTTGAACCTGTGTCCACACATGTGAGATGGGAGTGGTGATTTGAGAGGGAATGATGGCATTTTATGTAAACGTTTATACTAACGTACAATGATTAAATGAACGCACTTAAAAGATGATTAATAATAACAATTAATGCGCACATACCTGAATGTTTGGAAGATTTGCTACAAATATTGTGGAGAAAGTATCACTTTCCTTTTAGGGAATAAATTGAGCAATTAATGAAAATGAAGTGGAACGAGATGAGGTGGAATGAAGTGATGGAAGAGAGAGAAAGGTAGTGATGGATGGGTGAATGAGTGGATGGACAAAGAAAAGGACTTCCACATAAGTGAAATTCTTTATTATGAGAAGTATGTACCTTAATTAGCTAGAAGGAGGGACACTAGGTCCATTTCCTTTGGCTGCAGGAAGCTCGAGTGCTGAATGTTGGGTGAATTGCTGCAGGAACTCTTCTTTAGAAGCTGACTTGTGATATAATTTGAGGCGATGACTATTGAAAAGTAATTTGAACCTGACAAGGTCAATGGTAGTACGTTGAACAACTCCATTAGGAAAGACCTCAGCAACTTCATATGGTCATAGCCACCTTGTCTGCAATTTTCTTGCATTGTCTTGATATCTTGAGTCATAAAGTAGAGCCCAATCTCTTGGTTGGAATTTCTTGTCCTTGATAAATTTGTCATGCCACTTGATTCTTTGATTCTGCGCTACTTTTGTATGCTACAAGGTTGCTCTCCTTATCTCATCCAAAGCATTTAGTTGCATGATTCTTTCTCTCTGTGCCTCAGAAATATCCATCCCCAAATCTACTGTAGTCTGTAGAGTCTTATATTCAAATTCAATTGGCATCATAGTTGTCTTTCCATATAGTAACTCAAATGGGGTGAAGCTTGTATTTATTTTCTAGGTTGTCCTATAGGCCCAAACAACTTCTAGTAATCTGTTTGCCCAATCCTTTCTATGAATAGCTACTATTTTAGTCAGAATGGCTTCAATTTCTCTGTTGGTCACCTCAACTTGGCCATTAGCCCAGAGGAGATAAGGAGTAGATTTCTTGTGCCTTATGTTGTACTCATTAACTAGTGTTGCAATAAGGTTTGATGTGAATTGTGCCCCTTGATCAGTCACTATTTCTCTTGGGACTCCATATCTTGTGAAAATCTCTTCATAAAGAAATTTTGAAACCTTGTTATCTCTTGCATGCTTTGTGGCTTTAACTTCTACCCACATAATCAGTGCATACCAATATATAAGACTTACCATTTGATGGAAGGTCAATGGGTCCCACAAAATCCAATCCCCACTTGTCAAAGGGAGTGATTACTACCTGAGGGAACAATGGTGTCTCATTAGATCTGGTTGGTCTACCCATTCTTTGACATCTATCACATTTTCTGGTATACCTTCCTACATCCTTGTGGAGTGTTAGCCAGTAATATCCTATGTTCAAAACCTTCATTGTTGTCCTCTTGACTGTAAAGTGTCCTCCACATGGTTCGTTGTGACATGCATGCAAAATGTCATATGTCTTATCTTCTCTCACACAACTCCTCATCACATGGTCTGGTCTAGTATAAAACAAACATCCAACAATTCAAGAAAAAAGGAAAAGATTTTTCAATGAGTGCCCTTTTCTCTTTTGGAGAGAAGTGAGAAGGAACTCTACCTGTGACCAAATAATTGGCTATGTTAGCATACTAGGGTGTTTTTACATTGAGGGAGAATAGATGCTCATCAGGGAATGAGTCATCTATGGGCTGATTGTCTTTTGGTGTAATTAGCCTTGAAATAAAATCTACAACAACATTGGCCTTCACTAGCTTATCCACAATGGTTATATCAAACTCCTGCATCAATAATAATTATCTTGTCAATCTACCTATGATCAATGGTTTATTCATGAGATGTCTACTGGATGCATGATTAGTGTGCACAAAGATTTGGTAGCCTGTTATGTAATGTCTAAATTTATTCAGTGCATAGATTACTGCCAACATTTCTTTCTCTGTCACTGTATAATAGAATTTAGCTCCTTGTAAATTTTTGCTAACAAAGTAAATCGTGTTTTCAACAACTCCTTATTTTTGTCCCAAGACTACTCCTATGGTATAATCTAATGCATCAGTATGGATGTGGAAAGGAAGCTCCCAATTGGGCCCTTTGAGTACAAGAGCATGAGTCAAAGCTACCTTCAAGTCAGAAAATGCCTTGTCACAGGCTTCAGTCCACTGAAATTCAACATCTTTAGTGAGAATAGTGTACAATGGTGCTACTACCTTGCTTAAATCCTTGATGAAACACCTATAATATCCTGCATGACCCAAGAAACTCCTAACATCCTTTTGTTTTGTAAGTGTGAGAAGATTTGTGATTACCTCAATTGTTGTAGGATCTACTTGAATTCCCTTATGGGAGATGTAGTGGCCAAGAACTACACCTTCCTGCATCATCATGAAGTAATTTTCACTGTTTAAGGACAAGTTTTAGTCTTCACATCTCTGTAGGACCCTTATGAGATTTTCCAATGCTTAATTAAAATCAACACCATAAGTGGTAAAGTCATTCATATAAATTTCCATGCAATCATGAGAAATGTCTGAGAATATGCTAATGACTACCCTCTGAAAAGTTGCAGGTGCATTGCATAAGCCAAATGGGATCACCAAATAGGCATAGGTCCCCCATGGACAAGTAAATTTAGTCTTCTCCTGGTCCTCTGGTGCAATTTGGATCTAATTGTAGCCGCTAAATCCATTTAGAAAAGAAAAGTATTGCTTTCCTGCAAGTGTATCCAAAATTTCATCAATGAAGGGTAAAGGAAAGTGGTCTTCTTGGTGGTAGCATTAAGTTCCCTATAATCAACACAAACTCGCCATTTCCTCCTTTATTGGGCACAATCACTAATGGAGACACCCATTGACTATCTGAAATGGGGTAGATAAATCCTGCATCTAGTAATTTCTACAGTTCTCCTTTCATAATCTCTCTTACTGTAGGGTTAATTCTTCTTTGTGGCTATCTTATTGGGGTGCAATCATCTCTTATGTAAATTTTGTGTGTACAAAGTTTAGGATCGAATCCTTCATATAATGATAATCCCATGCAAATGCATGTTGATGGGTCCTTAATAGGTTCGCCAATAACAATTGTTCTTCATTTAATTTACTGTTAACATTTAGATATTTTCATTCTGACACCTGTACTTGTGTAGTTAACTCTATCATGGTTGCTTTATTAACACATGGTACCTTTAGTTCATAGGCAAACAATGTATGGAACATACCTGTTGCTGCAGGAAGTCTGTTTGTAGGAACAGTGGCTATGGGAAGAGCAATTGTAGGAAGAACATTTGTAGGAATAGTGGTTGTAGGAAGAGCATGCATAAGTGTCTTGACTGAAGTAGCAAAATGAGAAGATGATGCTTCTTCCACTTCACAATGGTTCTGAATGATGTTAATTAATACTTCATCCTCATCTTGGGGCTGCATGAAAGAGCTTCTACCTAGCATGATAAGTTGTGCCACATAATTAACTTCCTCAACCTCTTCACCAACTTATGACCATACAAGATTATCTTCATCATGAGATGGCTGAGCAGGTGAATAAAGAACAAACCTTTTCATGCTCTTTCCATCTAAAATGGTCATGTCACCTAACTGACATCCAATGTATGCATCTATAGTTGCTAACCATGGCCTTCCAAAAATAATGGGATACCCGCCTAGTGTAGCTTTAGGAGAAAGAATCATAAAGTCTGTTGGGTACTCTCAGGAGTCTAGAACTACCACAAGATCCTCCACTACACCATCAGGCTTAATAGTAGAGCTATCAGCAAGCTACAAGACAGTAGGAGTATATTTCATGCTTGCAATATTTAGTTGTTACAGGATGTCTTTGGTCATTACATTTATTGCTGCCCCTAAATCAATCAGAGCATTCTTTATTTGGACCCTGTTTATAACAACTGCTACCATAGGACTGTCTGGGTCATTATACTTGGGAATAGTCACTTTTCCTAGCATGATGTCAGCTAGTTGTCCCACCACATGAACTGTAGTCGGGTCTTTCTTTTTCCTACCTAGCTTCTTGAGACATGCCTCCTTGATTGATTTGTCATAGATGGGAATATCCTTTATGGCCTGAAATAGAGGTATCTGGACACATATGTGCTTCAGCTGATCCAAGATATCAAAATTTGTATCCTCCTTTTCTTCCTTCTTCTTGGAAACTTCCAATCTCTAAGGAAATGGTGGTTCTTGTTTAGTCTGCTTGACTTAGGCTGCTTCAAGACTTTTAGGTACATTGGGCTAAATGGGACCGGTCAGAGGTTCCTCTTCCTCTTCCATAGGAAGCTCAGTGATAATGGGCTTGGAAGGGGCTAGTAGAGTAGTTCCTGAATGCAAGTGGATATCAATTACACTCACAACATATGCAGGGAATTGATTTGAATCAATAGAATATGCAGGCTGCTATTGTGGTTTGTTATTTGGATTGGGTGTGGGCTAAGCTAGTAGTTGAGTAGGTTTAAGTGCATTTAAGCTTGGATTAGCAAGTGGAGACATTATAGCAGGCTATTGGGGCTGAGAAGGTGGATGCATGTAACTGGTTTTTTGAGTAGGCCATTACTGCCCTCCTCTCCATTGATTTGTTTGCTGCCAATTTCCTGGAGGTGGCTGCCAATGCCCTTGAAATTGCTGCCAATTCCCCTGAGGTTGCTTCCACTTGGGTGGAGAATTCTGGTGATTGGGCCAAGCATTTGGAGGGTTACTCCAAGTTTGTGGTGGATATCCTTCATAACTTGATGGATATGGGGGTTGCCATTGGTTACCAGATGAATAGGAATTAAAATATGGCCCAGCATAGGATAGTGGATCTGGTGGTGTACCTTATCTTAGAGCCCAGGGCTTCCTTTGTGCAACATAGTAGACTTGGTCTTCTTCAATCTAGATTGGCTTGAACCCGAGTGGGATCTCCTTTCTTTCAAAGTTAGCTACCATCTTGCCTATACAGTCCTTTTTTGTCAACTGTGGGGGCAATACTCTGTCAACATTGCCTTTGCCTCCTCTTGCTTCTTCTTGGCCTGAAGTGTATCTAGCTGAGTAGCTAGATTATTTATGATATCTTGCTTGAAGTCTACCAACAAATGAGTAATCTCCATTCTTGAAACTCCACTTGACTTACCCATGGAAGATTGGTAAGCTCTCCCTTTCTTTGAAGTTGTCCTAGAGTAGTTTTGGCATATTTTCTTGATATCTTCCTAAGGAACTTGAGAGATATCTCCTCCTCCTATGAGGTCCAAGGCATCGGTGCAACTATCATTGATTTATCTTAGGAAAAGCAACTTTTGTGAGTCTTCATTAAGTGTATGGGTGTGGAGATTTTTGCAGGAAAAATAGAAACCTTGCAATGTAATTTTCTAGGCTCTCGTCTTCCTTTTGTTGCATCCTAAAAATGTCACCTCCTCTCATGTCACTGCCCCTGCAATACTCCTTGTATTTCTCAAGGAATTTTGTCTTCATGTTTTCCTAAGTTTCTACAGTATCTCTGCCTAGGCTCATGAACCATCTTAATGTAGCCTTTTTCAAAGTGGTAGAAAATAGCTTATGCCTATAGGCATCAGTAGTATAATCATAACTCCTATAGAGTATGTCATTTACTCAAATAAAAAGGTATCAAGATCTTTTGTGACAAGTCCATAAAACTTTGGGAGTGCTAAGGTAGGAATGTTCTTGATGTTGTCAACTTCATTCTGATGGGCAATGGGGAAAGGAAAAGTTGGTTGGTTAGGTTTGTTCCTATTTGCATCACCCATGCCTGCTTGATGTGGTTCCAAAGCAAAGGGGTTCTCAAGCTAATTTTGATCTTCAGAGGAGACTTCAGAACTAGTCAAATCAGGATATGCATCAACAAAGGGGTGTGGATCTTCTTTTTCTTCTTCTAGTAGATTTTGATATTCAACTAGCTGGAATGAATTAGGATTGTTAGGAAGGAATCTCCCATAAGCATCTCTTCTCCTTCCTTTATGCATGCGATATCACTCGCTATCAGTCAGCTCACACAAAGAATTGGTAAAGAATAAGGGGGTAAAGAATAAGGGGGGTCATTACTTCCTAAATGAGGATATACTAAGAACAACTTCCAGAAACACTACAGCAAAAAAAATACCAATGACTCCAAAAGACTCCCTAGTTTGACACCATCCCAGGCAACAACGCCAAAAATGTTGGCCTCCTACAATGATTTTAATAACTAAGCCTTTACAGCCATGATTCCAAGATTGGACATCTAACCTAAATAGCTATTTCAATCATCATGAAGGTGTATTTAACTTTTCAACCCAAGGACGTGAACTTGGAATGGGTCAGCACAGTATGTGCACTAGGAACTCAATGTAGCCATTTCATTCTATAGCTAAAGGAACACACAGTACTGAAAGTAAATTGCTTGGAAAGGAATGAGACAAATGTTGAACATCAATCAACGACTATGCTAAGCTAAAATGCATAACAGGAATAAAAATCTGAGCAACAAATAGGAAACTACTTAGTCTACTTTGGCTGCAGGAACAATCACAAAATGGAATTCTAGTGGTTGCAGGAATAGTCGGTGCTAGATTTCTAACTAAGTACTAAACAACAAGTAATACTAAACTAATGCTAAACTAAGAAGATGAATTACTCACCAAGTGGGCCCTCTTGGATAAGTATCCTCTAAAACTAATGAGAACTCAGATGCTTGAACTCAAAACTTTATTTTATTCACTGTAAATCATGAGTACAAAAGAGTGGTGTATCTATATTACTAAAAACTGGAGAGTGAAAGTACAATATAAAATCGTGCAACCTCTTGAAGAAGGAGCATCAAATCATTATTTATACTAACAACTAAACAAGGCAGTCAACTCCACAACTAGGAGGATGCCATTTAGGGAAAAAATAGAAAATGGAGTGATGGCGGTTACACGTGCATGGAATCTGGTCAGACATGCAGGTCCAAACGTAGATTTAGCACAATAGTAACGCCCGTGCATGCTCGATCATTAAAGTCCACTACAAGGCAGTTACATTCAGTTGGATGAAGAATCTTCTTCCATTGGCCTCCTTTGAGTTAGAGCGATTCTTTTGTTGGACGTTATGGTGCATGCCCAACTGGTGGTGTCTTCCTCAACTTAGCATATTAAATTTGCATGGTAATGTCAGTATTCATAATAACTACACATCTATAACCACCTTAAGGAACATTCATTAACCGCATGCAAAATCAATATAAATAATCCACATAATATGCCAAATATCATTAAAACTTGCAAAGATAGGATTAATTCCAATGTCAATGGTTTGAGGGAAACATTATGAAAATACCAAAATTTAACATTAAATTCCATGACATCTACTAGCAAATAAACTATAGATTCTACCCAAAATTGGACAAAAAACTAGGCTCATCAGAAGTGCCACTCCTGGATCCGTCAATCGACGTGGAGGTATGAACCAATCATCATATGCATGAGTCATGCCTAGATCCATTGGTCCCTAAGCATAGGCCCATGGTCTTGCAACCAACTGTTGAAATCTATCAACATCAGACGCTAGAATCATCTGTCCCCATGTAGTCTCTCGGGATGACCTGACAAAGATGGCCATGTACTGATCATCTAGTTGATCCTGAACATCTCCGAACTGACGGGCCACCCTATTTGGAAGATACCGCTCTATAATGGTATGCTCCCTCCCCTATATCAGTCAGTCCTACTAAGCATAGAATAGATGTTGAACGTCATCATACCATGCAGGCATCTGTAACCATGGAAGCCAGCAGAACACTGTCATCTCATCCAAAACGCAACACCATTAAGGAAGACCTATCTATCCTATGTGCCTCAAAGTGATCGCCCCCTATATCTCTAAATTGTAGGATCATCAGGCTCTATATCCATCAAAGTGACAATCGATCAGAGCACAACAATATGCTCCCGGGCCTAGATGTGTAGCAATGTCACTATGGAACCAATCGCCTGGCTGTCGCAATATGCAAAATCATGTAGGTTGCGATATAATGAGGCTAGCATCACTAGTTCCCAGGAAAACTATGTCCTCTAGAAAAGCATCCTCTCCCAGGCCAAGCCCCATCCCAGACTAAAGTGTTTGCCTCATCGATCGGGAGCTACTAACCCTAATATAATGGCAACGACAATCAGCTTGAAAGTCAACGCCCGACCTCTGTAATAATCCAAGTCAATTTGGCCCTCAGAAAGTGCAAGCTCCTCGACCTCCATAACCTCAAAACATGCGTCGGAGCTAGCATCTACATCATAGATCACTTGATTTTTATGTATCGGTAGCCGAAGGATGTGCCATATGTCCTCCAAAGTGATGATCACCTCACCAGTGGGAAGATGAAATGACGAGGTCTCGTTGTGCCACCTCTCCGCTAACACAATCATCATTGCTAAATGGATCTAGACAATGGGTGCATAGGCAACATACCATAGGTCGATCTCGCCCAAGTGCTCCCATCACAACTCTGATAGATTGCTCAATCTACACAGGCTTGAGGGTCAATGCTCGCGTGAATGCATAGGTTGGATCACCTCTTGCACCCAAGAAGCCATCGTGTCAAAATTTGTAAAAAAAATTGACCCCATTTGGAGTTTTCGACCTCAAAACCATGAATGCGTCACAATTTGTGAAGGCATCGCTATTTTTCAAACTCCAAACAGGGATGTTGGACTCTTTGGAAATGTTAAAATGACCTCAGTGTCACCATGCACATAGGCATTGCCATTTGACTCCTAAACCCTAATCCTAAATTGGGCTAAGTGTCACCATTTCCATAGGCGATGCTATTTGGAATTTGGAACCCTAATCTCAAATCGTGATCAGCGTCGCTATTTACACAAGCGACACTATTTAAGCTTCAACATCGTCAATTTTACACTTGAAGCGACACTAAGGACTTTGACACTTTGAAGCATAATAAATGCACTTAAAAATCAAATTTCAAAGTCTGGTTTCGGTCACATATCGATGATCCTGCGCTTGGAGGTCTTTAGTACACACAAACTCACTCAGAAATGTGTCGGGAAAGCACTCTTTGCGTCATTCTGCAGGAGGGTCAGAACTCAAAAAGCTAGAACTTTCAAAGTGAATACAAAAATAAATGGAAAGTGACCCCTCCAAGCCTATTTAAGCATGAAAATTAGGGTTTTTTGCCCTAATTTAGCCATCAAACTAGGGTTTTGTACCCTAACACCATTTTTGCCCAACCAAAGCTCATTTCACATCTTTTTTTTTGTGTTTTGACATATTTTCAACATCCTAAAGCTTTTTTTGACTCGTCGGGCAGCTTGTCATCTTTTTTCGAGAAATCACCCAAAAATCCAAATTTTCGTCTAATTTCTTGAGGGGGTAGTATACCAGCATAATTCTTCTCTCTATGGCAACAATGGGGCATCTGAAAAAATAATAAAATTTTTGAATTTTAATCTCAGCAAGGTTATTCTTTGAACCAACACCGCAAGTACATTGCTTCAAAGAGGGGCAAAATGTAGACACATAAATTGTCCTGATTGATATCATGCACTTGATTTTGTTTCTTCCTTGATCACTTCTTTACTAATCATTTAATTGAATAATCTTTATTTAATTAAATTCATTAAATTTCCTCCTTAATCAGATAATACATGTTATCAGGTTATTTCATCATTTTCCTCTTTGATTAAATAAATCAACTTTATTTAATCAAATCCTAATGTTCTCTTTTTGATTGAATAAGTCATTTTATTTAATTAAATTACTAATCTCCCAACTATCCTCTCATTTGATTTAAATAAATCTAAATATCTAAATCAAATGTCAATTCAAACTAATCTCATCTAAGTTAATTAATCATTAATTGGCTCCTTACACTAATCCTCCCTTCCTCTAGCTTTTGCAAGTTGCACATGTAAATCAATTTATTTAATTTATTAAATCCTCCTATTTCCATTCAAATGTGGCATATTCTTGGAATATTCCACTTATTTGAATTCTCCCTCCCAAAGGACTTTTGTCCTCCAACTTGGCATTAAATGCTCTTACATGTCCTCTCCTTCAGCCAACTTGGCATTAAAGGCACTCACATCCCCTCTTGCACAAGTCACTTCTTCAAATTCAAATTCAACCTACATGCATTTAACATGCATATTGTTCAAAATGTGCTCCACTCTCCTTCATTAGCATGTTGACAAGTGGCACAATGCCATTGGTTCAAATGTTAATCCCACATTCATCCTATTCCTCATTCAACTCTTCTTCATTATAAATAGAGGCCTTCTCTATTGATTTGGGATCCACAATCCATGTAAGATCATTATGCTCATTTGAATCCACAATCATTCACAAGTTTATGCAAGGTTATTATAGTCATTTTGAATTCAAAGTATCCATTTTCATTCACATTTCATCCATGTTAGAATATAATTTCATCATCCATAGCTAGTTTATTCACATTTTTCATCAAGGATCAATCAATCATCATCAATCTTATCAAGGAATTAGGAAAGGGATTCTTTTTACATCAAAGAAGCACTAATTCCCCCATGGGATGCTAGTTTGAGCATTTTGAATAATATTTCATTAGATTTTATTTGATATTTTACCTTGTTTTCTTGTTCTTGTGTTTGAATGAATTTCATGGGGAATGTTTGGTTTAAACTTGTTTGAGGACTAATGTTTACTTGTTTTTCCATGTTTGAGCAAATTTAGGCAAAACATTCTACACCTCCAACCAAGTCTCACACATATTGAAGGTGAATAAACTGATATTATTAGCAATTTAAGGACCTTCATATTTGAGAAGAACAAAACACCCAACCAATGGAGAAACACAATGAACATCTTGGATAAAGAGGAAGATAAAGCAGACCTAGTAGCGGGAAGACCTATGTTACCACCTCCTGTGTGGCAATAGGTACCCATCTTTCATGATCTCTGGCAAGAGAAAAATCCTTAAGCAGAAATCCATATTGCAACTTTCAAAGAACCGTCTTACTCTAAAGGTTTCCAAAGGGTACATCTTGAGAAGATATCACACCCGTCAAAATCAATTAGACCATTTCTATTTATGTTTTTCAATGGGCCAACCACCCTTAGATCTACAATGGAAAATCAAAAAAATAAAAGAAATTTTATTTTCCATAAAACAGAAAATCCAAAAAAAGAGCATTTTTTTCCATAGGAGTCACGAAAGCATTCACAAAAGCTTGGCAGTTGTTTACGACAACTACAAGATCACAACATAGAAAGAACATGGAAGCAAACAAAAGCAACACCAACGTACCACCAACAAACACCATGAACGATGAAAGTGGCCCATGGGGCTATAAACCAAATGACCTTGAAACCCCTCAAAATAGACCCACGTACAAAGACACATTTAGTGAGGAAGAGATAAACTGCAAATGAAAAGAGGTGATGGAATAATTAAACCAGGGCCCAAATAGAGTAGTCATAGAAGAGGTAGATACTGAGGAGGAAATAAATGAGGAAGAATTTTTTGAACATTCCAACAACCTTAAGGTGCTCAGACTGATGGACAAATTGTTGAAAAAGGACCCAAATTCTTACTTCTTCAAGTTAGGACAAAGTGGTGCTAATTTTCCAATACACTTCAATGTGGAGGCTCTCAAAGATCCTAACCTTATTCCCTTAGGGGATAACTCGATTGTGAGACATATATCTAAACCCACGAAAATTCCAAACATGTCACCCATATTCTCACAAAACAATGGTCAACCACTGGAAAACCTGTTGTATAGAAAACCAACTCAAATTGAACAAGGGTAGTGGCCCAACATTATCAAGGAGCTCCGTCCCAATGCATACCACAAAGCAACAATCCTTTGTCAGGACAATACATACCTCAAAACACTTTGTTTGTTGACCCTTCTCAAAACATGTAGTACTATCAACAAGGTGGACCATAGGGTCTCCTTCCCAATGCACAATACCATCAACAAGGTGGACCCTAGGGTGCCCTTCCCAACACACAATGCCATCAACAAGGTGGACCATAAGGTCCCCTTCCATGTAATTACCAACAACAAGGTGTACCATAGGGTACCCTTTCGAGTTCGTCTCATCAACAAGGTAATCCACCAACGCACCATCAAGGAAAACTTCAAAATAGTTCACCCCAACAATAAGGTGTGCCATAAGCTACGCTTTCAAATTTGTCCCATCAATAAGGTAACTCGCCAACACACCATCAGGGAAACCTTCATTATAGTTAACCCCAACAACAAGGTGTACCACATGATACCCTTCTGAATTCACCCCAACAAAAAGGTGTGCCACATGGTACCCTTCCTAGTTCATCCCAACAACAAGATAACCCACCAATGCGCCATCATTGAAACCTTTAGTATAGTTCACCCCAACAACAAGGTGTGCCACATGGTACCCTTCCTAGTTCATCCCTACAACAAGGTAACCCACCAACGCACTATCAGGGAAATCTTTAGTATATTTCATCCCAACAACAAGTTGTGCTGCATGGTACCATTCCCAATTCGTCCTACCAACAAGGTGTCCCACTAATGCATCAATAGGGTAACCTTCAGTATACTTCATCACAAAAATAAGGAGCTAACCCTCCTTACACTCAATAAGGAGATAACCCTCCTTACACTCAGTAAGGACGTAACCCACCCTATGTTCAAAATGACTACCAAAGTTCAATACCCCCATTCTATCCAACTTATGACCAAACAAACATTGTGGGACAACAAGGCTATTACACACAAGACTTGCAAACAAGGGCACCGAAAATAAAGATAAAACTACAACTAGAAGCAGTGAACCAAAATATAGCGGACATACAGGTAAGAAAACAAAAGAAGACCTATACCCTTTAGGAAATATGTATGTTCCTGTTACCAGATTTTCACCTACAGGCTTAATCAGGATGAGCTACCTATGTTTCAAAATGAATGGTACATTTTAAACCTTCTGTGTTACATTCAATTATACAAATGAAACAACTTTACAAGATTACAAGAAAAAGTATTACATTTATACCACTGAATGAGACATACAAGATTTTACAATCTTTTTGAAAATGTAATCTTTATTGAATGTAATTAGGCACATGTGTCTGACACAATGAAGCCGTGAGACTGATTTACTCATTTGATACAAATAGAAACCAAAATATGTATAAATGAGTAAATGTTGGAAGAAACTAAACATGCTAAAAGGTAACCAGTCATTGCCTGAATGACTAATACTGCAACTGGATCTGCTCCCTTTTGTTTTGCCTTGCTCCTTGTAGTTCCTTGGTCTCTAAGTGCCTAGTGCCTGGTTGCCTACATTGAGTAAAGAGATGGATTAGAACAATAAGTTCTAAGCAATGAAGGGTTACGTTCTAAAATGCACATTTACCCATTCATACATATATTGATTCCCACATGCATCAAATGTAAATCTCTGTCATAGGTTTCCATGAAGACCAAAATAGAGGAACATTACACACACTTATGAAGAATATTTTATTTCTAACTTGTTTGTTCCATGTGCAGCTACAGGTACAATTACTTTCATATCAAATGAGTGGAGATAAATGTGGCTCTCACAAGGGTTGAGCCCAACTCATATACACAATCTTTAGGTACTTGGTGCATTCAAATAAATTGCCATGTCAGGGATCTTATTAATAACAATTTTGAGATGTAAACTGAAAGTACGATATAGTGATAGTCATTTAAAGACGCACATGAGTTATTCAAAGTAATCAATGTCTCCAAGATGCTTTCAATATACAGGGACAGTCCCATATAGTGCTCAATATTTTCTCAACTTTTAAGATAGCATAAATATATTGATGCATCCTAAATATTCATGTCAACAACTCCATAACAACACAGGAAAAAGATACCATGATAGTCAAATGTAGCAGCAAGAATAGTATGATAATGGAGGAAAAAACATGATTAAAACTGATTGCATACATACATTGCATTCATCTAAACAAAAACAGTGGCAAGAATGATAATTTCATAGCAAAAGGGATAGAAGCATCCTGTAAGTGATCAAGGGTGCAAAGAAAACTTCAAAATATAACAAATACCGAGAAAGAAACAATCTCTAACTGCTCAAACCATTACAAGATGATCAAGACTAACCATGAGATTCATTCCTAATCTGTCTAATAGCAATACATTCTCTAGTAATGATAGCATGGAATTTCATGATAATATTTGGAATATCATTGAACTCTACATATGAGTTGAGATCCTTAATAGCTAGGTAGCAAGAGTCATCCCAAGTGATGGAAATTATCATAATACAGTCATGCATAGAAAGGAACTATTGTCTAAAAGTGATGGAAATTATTTGGAGATTTGAGGCTTCATAATAAAAGTCAAGATATAGAAAATGCCTTTCAAATCAGCCAGAATGATGGATTTTACAGTGAAAACCTAGAAATGCAGACTGGTTTTGAAATCTAACAAATGAGTGTTTTTTACACAAGAAAGGGGTTAATATTAGACCATAGGATAGTCCTCGATTGAGAAAAATACAAGATAGCCATTATGTGATAGTAGACATTAAGCTAGATACTGGTGGTTGGCAAAGTTGTTCAATGGAATTTGGGGAATTTTGAGAAAGTTGATAAGCATCTGTAGATGGATTGAGCCACGACCTGGACTCCATACATTCTTTTTATGGAAAATATATGGAAGTCACAAATATCAAAGCTCAAGCAAAAGAAATGAAAGCTACAAAAATAAGAGGATGCATACCCATGACCTGGGTTTTCTCATTTAAATACTTATTTGAAAGTAAATACAAAGACCAAAGGAAGAATTGAGCTAAAGAGACTAAACTTGACCAATGGAGGGTAGACTATAAAAGAATAATGTATGAAATATTTGCATAAATGAATGAAGATAAAAGCAAGAACCATGTCTCCACATTTTGGCCGAGCCATTTCAAGAAGAAGATAAACAAAGAAATACTCAGCTATGGCATGGAGAAATGAAGTTCTATGAGACAAAAAAAATTGTAAGAGCCGACAAAGAAAAACTCTTTTGGTTTCATTGATAATTTGCAAAAATGGATGTCAAACCCTCAACATACAGAGTTGAGTTCCTGTGTTTTATATGGCTACAGTCATCAATGAAATACAAAAAATTCTTGGCCATGAAATAGAGACTTTATTCTCTTTTAAAATCTCTAAAAGAACTAAAGAATACTTGAGAGGCCTCAGAAATTTCATGACGACCAGACACATAACTCAGGAAATTACAAAGCTAGAATTAAAAAATGCAAAGGAATTTTCAAATTATTGAAGAAAATGAAGCCAAAATCACAAAGGCTGAATAGCGTACCTTTCTTTGATTATGAGAAGAAATGCAATAGTCACGACCTAAGAAACCTTAAGAAAAGCTTCACAGTAGCATCTGATACAAAAAATTTAGCTTGTGGCAACTTAGGGTTTACCCTTGGTGGCACACCATAGCTTCTTCCCAAAGCTCTTCAAAGCCAAATAATTGAATGATATTTTGCATTTAGGGTTTGATAACCTTATGTATCAGTAAAAGAGAAATATTCTTTGTGCTGAGTTGCGGCATTTTACATACCTTTTATTTCTTTCAAGTGTTTTTATAAACACTTCTTAAGACTTGGTCCATAAAAGCCTTCCTTTTTTGGCTTTTATTTTGCAAAATAAATGGTAATTTATAAAATGCATTTTAAATGCCTCTTGATGTATTTTCAAATGAATGGTCATTTTGACCATTTCATTTTATTTTTTTTGCATTGGAGATGAAAAATGTAAAGTATATGTTTTTATGGTGATCTTATAAACCATTAAATTCATATGTCTATTCTCATGCAATGATTTGATGCGTACTCTTCTTATGAAGACTTATTCAAGGATTCTATAGATAAGTTTTAAGAATTATGCTTTTGAGAGCATCTAGGGAATAGTGTGGAAGTTTGCAAACACAAGGAGAACATATAGGAGTCTTTATTCTCTTTGTTGGAAGGTTGGAGAGTTTTTAGGCCATTTTCATGTACCTTCATGTTGGATATGGTCAAATTGACCTTTTCAACCCTTTTGGAGCCTCTTTTAAGAAGAATTAGTTGCTATATTCTAGGCTGATTAAAGGCATCTGACCCAAGTTGTTAGAGTGGATTACTTAGTCTCTTAGGCTACTCATTGTAAGCAGTTCTTACTTTGCAATTTTGAGAGTTAGTGATTTTTGCAATCCTTTCTCAGATTGGCAGACTTTGTAACTCAGTTTTCTTTTGGATATGGAATACAGTGGAGACCTTTGAATATTAATGATTTCTTGGAAATTTGGCTTCTCTTTCTTTGCTTCATTGTGTGCATCAAAGAGATTTCATCAAAGTTATTTGTGAGGTATTATCATTTCCTTAGAGCTTTATCTCTTATTCAACACCTTTGTGCAAAATATTGTTAGTGCAGGTCATAATTTGTGTCCAAATGTTGTAAATGGCTTGTAGTTGTGAATTCATTTTCCTTCTAGAAGTCTGAGCATTACGACCTTGTTATGAAATACTTATGCAGTGACATATAAGAGTGAGTTGTGCAATTTTTTTTTTTAAAGTTTTCAGTCATTATAAGCAAAGTGTTGAAGTTCTAAATTTCATATTCTTGTTTTCAATTAGGTGCATCACCATAGAAATAGATTATCTTCATTTTTATGCATATCTTTCTTCCCTTTTCCTCATCATTCAATAGTTTAGGTGACACCATAGGAAGTCGGCCTTCTTCGAAGGTTGACCTCAGTCTACAAGTAACCCACAGCTTTAGAGGTCTTCCCATGTTACACTGAGGTGTTGAACATCAGGTTCAACAGGGTGCACTTTCAGTAGCTAATAGTTCCCATTTGACCATTCCATCACTTTGCTACCCTTCCCAAAAAACTTTGAAATACCCAAGTTTGATAAGTACAAGGGAAGAGGAGACCCAGTAGATCACCTACGATATTTTTTAGTATCATGTATGGAAGTACAAAATAACGACACTTACCTCATGAGGCTCTTTCCCCGTAGCCTCATAGGTTATGCTATGGAGTGGTTTTCCCATCTGTCACTGGGAATTAAAACCTTTGATGAACTATCTAGAAAATTCATAAGTCACTTCTCCTTCAACATAGAGCAAGATGTCACCATCATAGATTTATCCAAAATTAAACAAAGTCAAGGAGAGTCCTTTACCTCCCACCTACAGAGATGGAGGCACAAAGCTAGTCAATGCAAATGGCCCATTCCCAACAAGGAATTGGTAGATATCTTTGTCTCAAATGCCCTACCCGAAACCAACTACCAACTCACTATGTTATGTCACAAACTTCAAAGAAACCATTGAGAAGGGATTACATATTGAGAGATCCCTCATAGAAAGATGAGTCCTTAAACTGAACAACTTGAAAGACAACCCCTCTGATTTAAACGATAAACCTAAGATATGGGCAAAGAAAAAGAACATCACAAATGATAGAGTAGTTGATGCTAGAGCACTATAAAATGCACAAAACACACCTCAAAACAAACCGCAAGTGGCACAAACAAGCTATGCTCCAAATAGTATACAAAACAACCAACTTACTTATCCCAAGAACAATCAGGCAGTCAACCAACAAACGAATCAAGGAGGGCAACAGAGGCAATACGATCAACCAAGGAGGCAACTCATAGTACTAGGCGAGTCACTTGAGACAATCATGCGTAAGCTAGTAAAACAAACCTCATCAAACTTAATGATCGCCCAAACTATGAGGAACCTAGCTTTAAAACACCATGGTATAACAAGAAAGACTTGTGCAAATTCCACAAGATTAAGGGACACACAACAAACAATTGCATGAGACTCAAGCACCTCATCCAAGACTTGATAGACAAAATAAAGGTAGATTTTGAACACCATCTCAAAAACAAGGACCTTCAAATAGACATGAACCCAATCCCAAACCACGCTAAAAGGAATGACAAAGGAAAAAACCAAGATTACCACAATGCTAACTACATGCATGGTGACATAGTTTTAGGAACCCTTTCACAAGCATATGACAATAGGGAAAATGTAGTGACTATACAAGGTGGAGATAGCAACTGTAACGTAACTACCCATCGAGGGATAGTTACAATATAGGTAGCCCCTCCTTAAACCCATGACTAAGACATCAAATGACTAAAGCATTGTGGAACAGCTGAAGAAGACTTTAAACTTAATCTCAACCTTAGAATTGCTAAAACTATCTCCCACACATAGGGAGATATTGGAAAAAGCATTGGAAACATCGGTCCCCAATGACCTCAATCCTAGTTAGTTCCAAGCCATGGTTGGAAAAATCACGACCAACAATCATTTAGTCTTTTCCGTGAAATATCTTCACAAAGAACATTCCACAACTAGGCTCTCTACATAGAGGTTGGTGTTCACAAAAATATGGTCAAGCGAGTATTAATAGATAATGGTGCAGGTCTAAACATATGTACCTTAAAATTTGTCAAAAAATTGGGGTATTTTGACAATGTGATAGACAAAGGGAAGAGCATTACCATAAGGGCCTGTGATGACCTTGAAAGTAATTTAGAAGGGACAGTCAGGCTACTAGTACAGATAGGACCGACCATCATAGAAACTACATGTCAAGTACTTGACCTTGATTTGCTATATAACCTCCTCCTAGGATACCCTTGGATCCATGCATTACAAACGGTACCATCGAACTTTCACCAATGCCTAAAATTTCCCCACGAAGGAAAAGAGGTGACACTATATGTCGATCCTAAACCCTTCCATTTTTGTGCAAAATTGGAGAAGTATAATAAAATCCAACGCATACCTAGCAATGACATAGCCTTCCATTCATTATCATATGTTGACCCTTCCACATTACCATTGACCTCAATCAAGACCACATCAAGTGAGCAACCAAAAATGGAAACCAAGGTTTAAGTATTGGATAGGAGCAATGGAAACTACCACTTCAACCAAGCCTTTTGCATCGACATGCTTCCACCAACACCAAAAATCTATGGAGGTCTAAAAGAGATCAAGTATGCTCAAACAGTGCAAATGATAGCCAAAACCACGATCTTAACCAAATGGGGGGACATGAAGGATGAAGAAATATTCAAAGAGGACTTCTCATCCATGATTTACAAGGAGGACCAAAAAGAACTAGAAAAGCCACAACCCATTCTAATTAATCCTAATAGTAGAGGTTATCAATTAGCTAAACAAATGGGATATCAAGGAATAGGTGGCCTTGGTCTACACAAACAAGGTCAATGGGAGCCTATCATAGTGGAACAAAGAAAGAAAAATATGGGACTAGGTTATAAGCCAAAAGACGTGGTTACTCAAAAAAAAAAATGAACCTCTTTTAAGAAATAAGAAACTTCTGCTAGCATTAAGACATTGGATATCTACCATATCATGGACAATGATTTACCCTTCGAAGACTTATTCGACAACTTTAGCATTGATAGGTTCTCTCTCCAATTTATCAAAACCATTCCCAATGTCTACTATTATTCCAGAATGAACTCTAACAAATACGAATGGGGTTCTCCGTCTTTTATTACAAGATATGGTTCCCCCACTTCTAGTAATGATGATCTAGAGACCCAGTGGGAAAAGGATACCAGACCCATACTAACCATTTCATAAACCTCCATAAGTTTTGTGGATAATGATGATAGCCTACCACTTTGCTACCCATAATTAATAGATTAGGATGAACAACATACACCTATTATGGATCAATTCCAGAATGATGAGACAATCACAAAGTTCATGGGACTTTGAATAGACATACTAGTAGGAGATCACAAAGCTAGGTTCATCATGGAACTCAAACAAGATGCATACTTTAGTGGAGAGATTGAACCTTCTAGTCGCAAAAATGAAAGAGAAAACATAAAAATAAAAATGTGATACCCTAGAGAAAACCACAGGGTGGCTCTATCGGATTTGAAAAAAGAAGAAAATAAAGGATGCATTTGACGGTGAAAACCTCCCTGAAGCACTTGAAGATGGAGGGTTCAATATCCCCTTATCAAAATATCAAGAAAGATCAACGCTCTTAGTAGAAGAAGTAGAGTCCATAAATGTTGGCACATCAGAAGACCCAAAGATAACATACCATGCAGCATCACTTGATCCTGAAGAGAAAGCGAACTTCACAACATTCATCAATGATAGAAAAGTAAACTTTGCATGGACCTATGCAGATATGCCTGGAATGGATACAACACTAGTGGTACACCATTTGGTTGTCTCCCCTGGAGTAAAGCCTATCAAGCAAAAACTCATAAAAATGCATCCTCAGATAACATTATTGGTAAAAGTAGAAATAAAAAAGTTACTAGATGTGGGTTTCATTAGACCCATCGACTATCCATAATGGATATCAAATCTAGTACCAATGTCAAAGACAACTGGGGGCATAAGGATCTACAAAAACTTTAGATACCTAAATAAAGCTTGCCCAAAGGATGACTTCCCTCTTCCTAGTATTGAAATGATTGTGGATCTAACAGTAGGGCATGAGATGTTATCCTTGATGGATGGTTTCTCTAGATATAGCCAAATAAAAATCTCTCCTGATGATCAACACAAAACAAAATTTACTTGTGCTTGGGGGACTTTCTCCTAGAATGTAATTCCATTTGTTCTAAAGAAAACAGGAGCAACGTATCAAAGGGCAATGATGACCATCTTCCATGATATGCTACATACAATCATGGAAGACTATGTGGACGACATTCTAGCAAAATTGGTCAAAAGGAAAGACCACTTGACCAATCTTGCAAAGGTATTTGATTGTCTTGAACAATATAATTTGAGACTCGACCCTAAGAAGTGTGTGTTTGGATTAACATCCAAAAATTTGTTAGGGTACATAGTGTCAAGAAGGGGGATTGAAGTGGATCCTGCAAAGGTAAAAGCTATAATAGAGATGCCTCCACCAAAGACATTGAAACAACCGAGGAGTTTACAAGGGAAGTTGCAATCCATCAAATGATTTATCACACAATTGGCAGACAAATGTCACCTTTTCACTCATCTCCTACACAAGGACATCACCTTCTAGTGTGACGGGAGATGTGACCAAGCGTTCCAACAAGTCAAGGAGTACCTACTTACTCCTGTACTTATGCCACCTATTCCAGACAAGGAAATGGTACTCTACGTGTCTACCACACAAGTAACGTCGGGAGCTCTCCTATCCCAGCCAAATGATGATAACTATTAGATAGGGGGACCTCCATGTGTAAGGCCCTAGGTCACGGAGGGCCAAGATGCAGAAGGCTTCCCTAACTTACCTCAACTTAGCGGGATGTTTAGGGTATGAGGATGAGATTGCGACCACTTGGCAATCCCGAGATTCAGAATGGGGCTAGGCGAGCTAGTTTTCGAGCTCAACAATATATCTTTGATAGCTCTATGTCAGAGGACGATAGCGTAGTTTTGGGATGATAGCGCGAAGCGCTGGCATCTCTCGGGTACGCTTGCATCTATACAACCAGAGGACTGAAAGCACAATGTGAACTTATCAGAAAACAAGCTAGCAACTTCTAAGAGAGCAAAATAAAACTGTGAAATATGAGAAATATAAACGAATGTGATAAAGTAGATATACCAAAGCTAGGGTGACAAAGATGATTTCGTAGAAGAGCCTATTCACCAGCTAGCTCCGCAAAGCACGTACACCTACACACAAAAAGTGAGAAAAATGTTGGGTGGTTGTATAGGGGCATGCCTTAGTCAAACCCCCGTTTAGGTGCTTCCACCTTCGCGGACAACCAAGGAAGTGAGATAAAGAAATAATGTAGTGAAGAGCACAAAAGCACTACAAAACAATAAAGTGCTAACTCAACCAAGTGATAGAAGGAAAGAAATGGAAGCTTACCACCTCCACCAAGAGCACTCAAGGCTCCTTGGGGGAGAAAGAAAATGATACTTAGCCTCACAGAAATATCCTAACTTGTCTCCCACTCAAAGGAGGTTAGGTTTACGAATGAGGTGCGCTAGTGGTTGCTTCTGGGAGAGCCTGAAGCGATGCAAAGCAAGAGCGAAAATGGAGCAGTGCGGATTGTAAGAATTAAAAATGCACAGTCGAACGCAGAGAATTTGAAGAAGGCAAGGAAAAAAATTACCATATTTGGGTCACCGACAAAGGGGGTAATTACAACTTTAACTCCTCTAAATGAGAAGCAAAATGCCTCAGCAGGTTCAGCCAGCCAAGAATCCAAGCCAGGACGTCAAAGACAGTCAAGGCAGATGTCCCCGAGCAAAACTTCCATCGACGTAAACAAAAGGCACCAAGTGTACGCAAAGAAAAGGGCTTAGGTGGAATTAAGCCTCCAAACTTGGTTTTCTAAAGTGGAAAGAGCCAAAAGGCGAATTTACACATGGGGTGCAAATTCACTCCTATACATTTTTCCCCCACTTTAGAGAGCACAAATACTGATGAGTGTTTAGTAAAGTAGATCAAGGAGAGTGTAAGGTTAGAGATGTATACCTGAATCGTTGAGGAAGGCACTAATGATCTAGCTGTGACCAAGGCAAGCTTAAGGACTCACCGGGCCAAACTATGAAGTTGAAAGTGGAAAGTGCCTTATGCATTCTCAAATCTGTAAGGAAGGTGTCCCCAAAATTCTAGCATGAGATAATTCGTGAGGCAAGCACCTTATAGGCTCTCACTCTTGTAAGGAAGGTGTCCCCCAAAAACTCTAGCATGGAGGAGACCCAAGGGAAGCGCCCTACAGGCTCTCACTCCTATAGGGAAGGTATCTCCAGGAACTCAAGCATGAAGAATACCCAAGGAAGTGCCCTACAGGCTCTCAGTCCTATAAGAAAGGTATTCTCCATGAACTCAAGCATGCAGAACACCCAAGGAAGAGCCCCAAAAATTTGTAGCTCTACAGGGAAGGTAACCCCAAGATCTCTCGCATGGAGCAAACCCGAGAAAGTGCCCTACAGGCTCTTAGTCTTGCAAGGGAGCCACCCCCAAGATCTCTCGCATGGAGGAAGCTCAAAGGAAGTGCCCTACAAGCTCTTAGTCCTACAGGGAGGTAACCCCCAAGATCTCTCGCATGGAGGAAACCTAGGAAAGTGGACTCCACATAGTCAAGAAGCAATCACGTAGGCTAGTAAGCGGGCAGTCACGCAGACTGTCGACAATTTTGAAAACTTTCGAAGGGGTCCCTTGGGAACCCGTCATGGAGAGAGGGTCCACTCAAGTGATGCGTAGTTCAAAAGTAAATTTTCTCTTTCTTAGATCAATCCATCATCAAGGGAATCCTTTTGAAAGATGTTCACTTCATCAAGGAATTCGAAAGGAAGAATATGCCCCCACATAAGGGGAAGGTTATTGTTGTTCCTGCTTCAGAGGAAGGTTTTTCAAGTCCTTTCTTTATGAACCCCTGATGGAGGAAACACGTTTCGTTAGGGTTCCGAGTTGAGAATACAATTTTGAAGAAAAGTTTGCGAGGATTTTCAATAAAAGATTTGTTGACAACAAATGTGTTTTCTAAAAATTGAAATGTTGAAGAAAGAATGTTGTTGCACATAAGAGGGACAACTCAAGCAAAGAAAAGACAAAGAAAAAAGAGAAAAACACAAATAAAGGGCATAGGGGGATGTGGTTTAGTGAGGTCAGATTTGTCCAAGCTCATATAATAATAGGTAACTACGGTGCAAAGCAAAAGATCATCAATCCCAAACTAGAT
>VDFB02281492.1:248896492-248917179 GCA_007258455.2 Sequoia sempervirens
AATAAGCACTCTCCATCCATCTTGGTCTCCGTGACTTGCTTTGCATCATTCACTCACTCATCGCATATCGTCGCATTTCACCCTTCCATCTGCATCTGCACCATAGCTTGGTCTTTCATTTGTGTCATGATTCCTCGTAGAGCTACTCGGCCCACTTAAAAGGTCAGTTTGTCCTGCCTATATCGGAGTAGTCTATCACTTCACACTGGGGGCACGTTCTCATCGGATCGGATTCGTGTATGATCTTAAAATCCTCAAATCAAAAAATCCAAAAAAACATCAAAAAATTAGAAAATCCAAAAACATCGAGGAAAATCGAGAAAATCCAAAACATTCAAAACATTTCAAAAATCCAAAACATTCAAAACATTTCAAAATCCAAAACAAGATTCGTCTTGTGTCGATTCGTCGTCTCTGAGCTTGAACGTAGGCAAGGTTGATCTTTGATCATCCCCCGAGACATTTAGGTCAGTCCTATAGGAGTCCGTCATAATAAACTGACATCGCATCATGTGTATCTTCATCTGTAAATCGATCAAGTTGTCAGTCGAACTACGTGGTCTCTGTGTGTATAACGTAGGCAAGGCTAATCTATCGATAAGCCCCCGAGGCCCCTAGGATAGGTCTTTAGGTTAGTCTCTTGGTCAAAATCTCGGAAAATCCCAAAAACATTGGAAAATCAAAAATCAAAACATTTGTAAAACCTCGAAAAATTACCAAAAACAGCCTTAAAACATTGCAAAATTCCAAAAACATCCAAATATTTGAAAAAATCCATCCACCTCATCTCGCTTACACTCGCAATAATCAATCATCCATAATAAATCGTCATCACCCTCAACCTTTGGTAAAACAGTCAGAAACAAGTCTAGCAGTCAAATGTGAAAACCTAAACTGTCAAAATCTCAAGTATAGGTCTGTCGGCAAGCAAGTTGATCAACTCTTTTCTTATCAATGGCATATAAATCATAAATCAATTTCATCATCATTTGATACAAAGCATTTCCTAGGATCCGTTCCGACAATGGGCACTTTTATCAAATCAACCAATTTGGGTAAACAAAATGACGTGTCATTAACATGTCCTAGGATCCGTTCCGACAATGGACATTATCTTTTGGCAATAAGTTTTGGCTCCCATCTTTTGAAACACATCCCTCTGGCTGAAGGTATGAAGAACATTGGCTTGCTTGTATACTTGATCTTTTCTTTTGATTTATCTTATTGTGCTCATTCCAAGGACCTCTCGATGATATCCGAGCGAAGGATTTAGAGAGAAAGGAATGGGGCAACGATCATTATTATTTTGTCTGCTATGCTTGTTGGACGTTCTTGTAAAATAACTTGGTGAATACTTGCTTTGTTAGATATGTATGGAGGATGTTTCAGATAGCTTGTTGACTATTGCATTGATTGGTTATACCTTTCCGTGTTTTGGTCCGAGATGTTTGAGACTTCTAAAGTGCATCCTAGCAAGGTTTCCGTATGTCAAGTGTGAACAAGATTACTCCTATCTTTTTGTCGAGTCAAAGTCCATCACACTAAGTACAACGCCATCCTGGTCCTTTATACCTTGATGCATCGTGCTTAGGCGTGTTATCAAAAATAAAGTAAGTGACCCTTTGAAAATCCCAATCCTTGATAAGCAAATCATCATCATTTATCATCATCATCATCTATCATCATCATCTCTAATAAAGTCTCGACCAATCATGGACTTGTTGGATCCTCTTGTCATCATCTCATTTTCATGCTAACATTGCATCATGAATAGTCCATCATGCATCCATCCTGCATCCACCAACCGTTAGCATTCATTCATCATGCATCCATTATGCATTTATCTTGCATCCATAAATCATCAAAATTTTGCATATCATCTCACATGCATCATCATCATAATATAGATCTGTTAGTCTCTCATAACTCATCCATTGCATAATCACGGCATATCACATCATCAATCTCATCCATCTCATATCATATCATCATTTAAGTTGTTTAGGATAATATAGATTTGTTATCCTAAGCATCTTAAAATCATCTCATTTGCATTGTCATCCATAACCATCCATTTTGAACCTCTTTATCATGAGATCGACCCTCAAATCGAATCTTTTCGCTCGATCTCTCGAGGGGGCAATGTACCAGTGTACTTCTTTCCGCTGGGGCATCCGAAAAATCATGAAATTTTTAAATTTCGATCACGGAAAGTTTATTCTTTGAACCAATGCAACAAGTACATTGCTTCAAAGAGGGGCAAAATGTAGACATGCAAAATTTACATTCTGCATTTGATCAGGTTCATTCATCAACCGAGCTAGATGTTGCATTAGGTCCATTCATCACCTTTAATCCATTCATTAAATAATCTCATTTATCAAATAAACATTATCATTAAACCTACATCATCCATTTAATTAAATAAATCAGGAATCCATTTAAATCAAATCCTAAATCACTTTCCAACCTTTTCTGATTTAAATAAATCAATTATCAAAGTCCAAAATGTCAACTCACCTAATCAGCATTAATCAGCATAATCATCATCTAATCCTAATCTAATGTTAATCACATCCCACTTGCATTATCTAGATCTAGCCACTTGCACAATAAATCAATTTTATTGATTTATTAAAATCTCATTTTCTCTCAACATGACAAGTCAAACAGGGCATTTATTGCTCTTCTTTCTTGTCCCCCTCTCAAAATTTATTGCAAATTTGAATTCAAAATTTCCCCCTCTTGGGCACTCTTCCCAAATCTTGCACATACATCCATCAATCACATGGTGACAAGTGTCCTCAACTCATTGGCTTGTTTTTTATCCCACATTGGTCCCTCTTCAACATTTGGCATTTTGAAAATCTTTAAATAGGTGCATCATCCTCAAGCAAATCCTTCACAATCTTCACAATTTCATGCAAGGTTACTCTCTTCACTTGAGATTTAATCTTGTTCATCATCACTCCACCATCTTCATAGCATTTTCAATTTGAGCTTTTATCAAGGATTGGGAAAGGGTCACTAGCACATGTGACACCAATCCAACTATGGAATAGGTAACTTGTGATTGTTTTCATGATGCTTTTAGCTTGCTTTCATCTTTTTGTTGCATGTTTTAAACATTTTACAAGGTATTTCATAGAGGTATTTTGTTAAATTTGTGAAGTGCTAACCCCTATGTGAGTTTAGTTTTTGCAGATTTTAATGGATGCCTACAATTCCAACAACATAGTGACCCTGTCCATGCACCACCATAGGAGTTGAGATCCATCACAACACCATGGCCTTTCTTGCAATGGGGATTAGACCTAGTAAGTAAGATTTTGCCTGCTTCATCTAATGGGCACAAGTTTATTATCACAACAACATAGTATTTCACCAAATGGATAGAGGCAATTCCATTGACCTACATCACTGGAAAATAGATATCAAAATTTATTCTAAATTATATGATTTGTAGGTATTGAATTCCCCAAACGATAATAATGGACAATGGAACCCCATTCAAAAATCAAGACATCCAAGAACTTTGCTTCCAATTTTCTATCCAACATAGATTTCCCACACCCTATTACCCCTAAGGAAATGGTCAGGTTGAAGCATCTAATAAAACCATATTGAAAATACTAAAAAGGACTATTAATGAAGTTGACCATAATTGGCATTGCAGCTAAACCCAACCCTATGGGATTATCAAACCAACATCTGAACACCTACAGGTGCCACACCATTCCTTCATCTATAGATCAGGGATTTGTCTTAGATCGGATCGATCCGTCCGTCCGTCCATTAGAAGAACTTTCAAGTTGATGACCTAGTGCTCAAAGAGAACCAGAAGGTACAATTGAATCAGGATGGAAAAGGCAAATTTGAACCCAATTGGTTAGGCCCATTTATCATCACAACAAGCTATGACTCTGGGGCTTATCAGTTGGCTACTCCTAGAGGAGAAACCTTAGCTAAACCATTGAACAACAACCATCTCAAGAATTTCTACACATGAAACATGTCAGAATACCCTAGGCAAGAGGGTAATTTTTTTTTTTAAAAAGGAAAAGGTAAAAAATATAAAAAATAAAAAAGTAAGAAAATCATTAAAGAGAAATAAAACATTCCTTAAGTGAAAACCACTTTTGTGGCGCTTCTAAAATAGGTACCGTAGTGAAAACTTGGCAAACAGGCGCTATGTTTGAATAAGACTTGCACCGTTATCTATCAAGGCATTCACCCATTCATTCCATAATAAAACATGTATCCAACCATGGCTTGTTACTAATTGAGGAAAGTAGTCTTGTCTCCAATTAGGGGCAACTTCCCGGAGCTGATCATAGATTGGATCTATGAGCATCCTATCATGGTCAAAAAACAAAAAAATAAAAAAAATTGAAAATATCGAAAATGAAACATCATTGGATTATTCCTTCACTCAAACAATATAAGATATCAACATTTATTTGAACCTCACAACCAGTTCAAGCAGATTTCCTGCAACATATCCTCTAGACACAAAAGTGGAATATCAACATAGGTTAACAATGTTGTTTGAAATCCCAAAAACAAATTTATGCTTTGATTCAATCGGTCGAACTATGTGGTCTCTACATGTACAACGTAGGTAAGGTTTATCTTTGATGAGCCCTTAAGACTGTAGGTTAGTCCCCTTAGGTTTCTATCATGCTTTATTTTAACTTAGTAAAAAAGATACAAACTCCAAGAGAACATTCAAAAAAATACAAAATCCAAAAATATTCACAAAATAGAAAAGGTCAAAAACATTCAAACCAAGAAAACTACGAGCCTCTACGTGTACAATGTAAGCAAGGTTTATCTTTGATGAGCCCCTAAGGCCCTAGGTTAGTCCCCTGAAAACAACAAAAATAATATCATAAAACATTTGAAAAAGCTCAAAAATCCTATTTTTGCCATCACTTATCCACAATAAAGGTTCACCCATAACAAACAAATCATCGCACTCACCCTTTGACAAAACAAACAAACAAACAAAGCAAACATCAACAGCTAGAACTTTCAAGGAAAACAATCACAAAGATTTGATCACAAAGCAGACTAAGACAATGATAAAGTATCAACTACCTATCTTTTGACAATTCACCAACAATATCCTGAGGTATGCCTTAACGGATATGTTCCTATGATAGACATGATCAACAATGGATAATAGCCCTGAAACCTCAAACAGATATGGCAAGTGATACAACAACTTTTTTTTCATCTTTTTTATAGTATTATTTTTATGATTTATTTTATTGACTAATTTTAGGATCTCTTGAGGATGTACATAAGGATTTAGAGAAGAAGGAATGGGTTCAATTGAGCATCATTTTCAATTTTCCATTTGTAAGATATTTTTGTAATATTACCATGGCAAATACTTGCTTTATTGCGTGCATGGAAGTTGTATTAAAATAGTGTGTGAAGCAGTCACATGTTAGGTGTTCTATATACCCCTACGTATTTACTAGTCCGAAAAGTTTTTAACACAACCCAATCGTATACTTTAAACAAAGTTTTCGTATGTCTGGTATGAACATGAATATTCTTTGTATGTCGAGTCAAAGTCCACATAATGGATACAAAGTCATCTTGGTCATTAATACCTTGGTGCATCGTATTTGTTTGCTACATCAAATAGGATTGTTCAAAATGAAAAGCCTCCAAGCAAAGTAAAAGAAACACATCAACAAACTAACAAACATCAAATTTCTATCCATCATAAAATATTTCTTCTAACTAACATCCATCCTGCATCACAATATCATTAGTACCATATCCATCCTGCATCCACAATGTCATCAATACATATCATGATGATAATAAAGCAATGAAAACATCATGTATCATGAATAAACGACATACATCCATCGTATATCAACATCATATGATATGAAATATGATCCATTCGTCTACATCATATGCATACATTAGAAAAAGTACAAAAACATATATAAACATACATCATCATACATAGTCATCCATGAGCATCACATAAACACATAATAAAGTTGAATCGAAGAAGGTATATCTCATATGTATCAATCAAAAAAGGGAGAATGTCATAGTACACCATCATCATGGAAACAAGTGTGATAGGATAATACAAAATAATACATATATATGAGGCCTCGACTGGGTTGATGAATTTATATACAAAATCATGTCTATAATATGAAGTCTTAGAGCAATAAACATCATAAAGATCAAGCACAAATATAACACTGCCCGATGAAAAAGGGACAACTCTATAAACTAGGTTGTTGATCACCATCTGGATTTGGTTGTTTGACAAAATGACAACTTGACTCAGCACCACCACTAATAACACTAGGCTCTTCGAAATCTCGGTCGTCATTGGACTAGAGGAGCAAAAGCATCATATAAATTTTGGTAGTATGTAGCCCTCTATAATAACCAATCCTGCTTAGCACAAAGACTATATCACTTGGTCCTCAGACTATCCCTCTCTGTAGTGATAGCCTGTAACTGTGTCTCAACAACGAGACAATGCCCAACTATTGTATCTCACTCTACGCGAAGACCATCTCACTTTGTTGTCATAGTGACAAATTGTGCCTCTATGGCCTATTGTCACCCTATCTCTGCATCAAACTGAGCACTCCATCCCCAGGTGGTGGAGGCAGACTTGGAACTTATTCCTAAACCAGAGGCATATGATCACCTTGACCACCCTATGCCCCATCCTATTGGGCTCGACCAAGCTGCTAAGCTAGAATCTCAAGACGTTGTCTCTCTCCACTCCAACCTGTAATGCTTGCTTTGCTTATTGTAGGATCACCACCAAGATCTCTAAATCTCAATGGCACATCAAAATCGGGAGTAGTACCTAGATTTTCTATACCCATTGGCCAACCCCATCCAACTAGGGCAAGCGCTCTAAACATAGCAATAGCAACATCTTTGTCAACCTGATGACCCCATACTTGGACCTCTCTGGTTGTTCGACCAAACTGAGCCTCATATGCATCAAGAAACTGACCTTGTCTCTCTCCAAATGGCCTACATACTCTATCAGGTAAATATTGCTCTAGAAGAGAGTGAGAGTGACCAATCAACCATCTAGTTTGTCGACAATATAGTAGTTGCTCTTGATCCTCCGACCAGGCATCACAATCCATATATGGTCTCCATATAAAACCAGGCGTGCCATTAGATACACGAAGCCAATATGAATGCTCTCCATGCAAGGTGTAGTGTAGAAAGTCTCCATAATGATAGGAGTATGAATCACCATCAGTACAATCCTGTATACCATCGGGTCGTGTCACTGTAATGTGCTCCTAGGCCCATACATGTAAAAGAGAGACACCTACAGAAATGGACTTCCCACCTCAATATGCAACCTCATGCATATCTCTATAGAGGTGGGAGAGAAGACATGGACCCTATGCATATCTGGTCCCATGCTCAAACATCTCCTCAATACATATACCCAATCCAACAGGGAACTGATGACCTCTCCTATCAGGAACAACCAACCCTGAAATCAAACAACACAAAATAAGGGAAATAGGGTTGGCACTGCCAACAAACTCTAATAAATCTATCTCAGACTGTCGAACCTCCAAGCGTCTAACACCAAGCACATGTTGCATAGTGTGGGTACCTTGTCGAACGGAGTATGTAATGAGCTCACCATGGATAGGTATGCAAAAAATCCTCCACACGTCCTCAAGGGTAATGGTGGCCTCCCTTGTAGGTAAGTGGAATGAAGAAGTCTCTGAATGCCATCGCTCCATGAGCACAATCATCATTGCAGTGTGACATCGGATGGGAGGCATGCAACAAATGTGATGTATTCGGACCACATCTAGAAAATGTCGCTCCAAAACATCAAAACTAACAATCAAATCAAATAGGTCTTGGGGTCATCACTCCCTTGACAACAGTGGTTTAAGGACCACCTGCAATCATTTCAACCCATGATGTTAGGGGTTCGCTTTGAACATGCAAAATGAAACGAAAATGATAAGGAAACTAACTTAGGTTTCTAAAAAGTCAAAAGCGAAAAGTTTGTAGCAAAAGCGATGAAATTTCAAACAAAAGTGCATAACATAGGCAAGTGCAAGGAACCTTTTGCAAAAGCGAGGAGAAACATCAAGAGCGAGGAAATCAAAAGCAAAAAAGTATAGCAAAAGCGAGTTTCAAAAGCAAGAAAGTAGGTCAAAGGTGCAAAGTTAAGTGAAGTGCACAAATTTAGAGAAAAGTGCTAAAACCCTAAAAAGCTCACTTTTGACTTGATGGACTTTAAGCATTCATTAGAGGAACACGAAAAAAAAATGAGAATTGAGAGGATACATACCGGGGCATCGACACTTGTGGGTCGTCCATACTCTTGAACTGTGTCTGCGCGATGTGGGGCTCCCTGAATCAACACCATGCTCCTCGACAACTAAGAAAATGGGAAATCTAGAGACAAGAATTCACTATAGGCTCAAAGTCCAAATGAGATAATTAGAACCTTAATTACCTATTTTAACTCTCAAAAACCCTAAATTTTACCTAGGAAACCCTAATTTTTACTTAGGGAACCTTCCTACATTCAAATTAGGACTTTCTAGGAACACTTGAACAAGCAACGAGGGACCTATATACTTAATTTTTCACTCTCTATACATCAAAACTAAAATAGAACAATGTCATGAGCTTGACCTCAAAATTGAAATTTTCAGCCAACCTCTCGAGGGGGCAGCATGGAGTCCTACCATCATTTGTTGACCACCGGGGCACAATGGGGCATAATTTTTTTTCAAAATCTTGATCTTAACATCGAATATTTGAAACAAAGCAACTCGTACTTTGTATCAAAGAGGTGCAAAATGTAGACATGTAAAATTGACCTAACACTTATCACACATACTAAATGACATTTTCACATCATTGACATCATTATCATTGAACATCATTGCATTTCTCATCAATTGCATCCAAAACCCTAATTTCCCCTATTAATTGAATAATACAACATTATTTAATTAATTCACTTTTTCATCATTTTTGACTAATTAAATAAATTTCATTTATTTAACAAAGTCCCTAAAACCTTGTTCTACTATTGGTGAATAATACAACATTATTTAATTAATTCTTTTCATCAATTTTCAACCAATTAAATGAATTTCATTTATTTAATAAAGTCTTAATTGCGTTATTCATCCTAATTGGTTAAATATGCCAATTATTTAATTATGTCGATAATCCACTTTATTCCTAAATTAGAGTTGAATTATTAAATCATAATAATTTAGTGCTCACTTTCCCTCCAAATTTGAGATAAACTGTTTAGAAACATCATCCAAAAATCAAATCAAACTAATGCAACTTTATTTTGCAAAGTCCAAACTTGATTTTACCGTTCAACTCCAAAATGAATGAATGAATTAAATCAATCAATTAATTATTCTCAACCACTTTCCTGATTGAGTAAATTATGATCCCCTAATTTCTCAATCTATTCGTGACTGATCAATCTATATTCTTGACTGATCAATCTATATTCCTGATTGATCAATCTATTTCTCAATCCCACAGATTATTCAATCTATTTCTTCAATCACACTAATTGTGTAATATTTTTTGCACAGATTATTCATGTCTATTTCCTCTCAACATCTTTCAACCATCGATCAAGATATTATACTACGCAATCCTGATCATCCATTTCAAATCACAAATTCTATAGCGTGATAGGTAGAGAATTTCCTTTGTTAGAAAATGAACAACAAACAAAAAGAGTGCAAAACAACAACAAAAGATACCCTACACCTCAAGATTAGTCTAGTTGGATTCAATACAAAGTAAAAACAACAAAATGGAACCTTTTACCTTGTCTCAAATCAATCCTTTGGTTGACCCTTCAATCTTTGGTGTTGTATGCTCCTTAGATGGCAAGAGGTGCAAATGTATGAGAAGATATGAGGATGGAAAATGGATGAAAGTGGATGCAAATATGAAAAATGGGTAAGTATGACTCAAATTTTTTTTTTGCAAGAGTTTGACTAGCATGAATGATCTCTCCCAAAATGAGAGAAAAGAGGGGGTATTTATAGAGAATTTGGGGTTCTCTAGGGAAATTGATGGTCAAGATTGAGCCACCAAAATCAAGATGTAGGGCTAAGGTGAGTTGAGAACTCACAAGCCCTCACATCTTGACATGTGTATGTGAATGTCAAAAGGATGAAGTGGACATGAGGTGGAAATATAGTACATGACATGGAGGGTAGTACATAGTACTTGGGATTGGAACAAGATCTCCTCATAAAGGAGGTCTTTGTCCCTATGTGGAGTGAGAAAGGAATGTGAGGAATTAAAATTCCTCAAATATCCACATGGGAATGAGAAAAAGAATTTTAAATTCCAAGGGATGTATCGAGGGATTAAATGTAAATTAAAAATTCACATGGGGAATGGAGTGCCTTCTTCAAAAGGAGAAAGTCTTTAATGAAGTTGACTTAGGACACATTCCATAAATGACATAGAGATTAGGTTGACCTAATTAAGTGATTAAGGTTGTGCAAGTACTTGATTAGACTAATTAATGAAGATTAGAGGCAAGTGGGAAATTATGGAGGATGGGACCCTAATGATGATTAGGGGTGTGCACATCTTAATCATAAATTAATTATGACTAAGAAAGATTAGAGGATTAGAGACCAACTTGCAAAAGTTGGAGGATGTGACAATGAGAGAGAAAGTGAGGAATTTAAAAATAAATTTAAAATTTCCAAAAGATAATATGACTAAATTAAATAAAGTGATACATTTATTTAATTTAGAGAGGAAAGAGGGGAAAAGTATTTATTAAATTAAATACTTTAGAAACCTTATGGAAGACATGAAATATTAATTAAATGAGTGATTTAATTAATAAGACAAAGGGATGAAATGGCGAGCAAAGGGATGATTAAGGAGATGCTTTCACCATATGGAAGTGGTCAAATTTAGATGTCTACAATAACAAACTTCTTTCCTCACAAAAAAGGATCAAAGAATCAACATCATTTACACAATGAAGTACTCTCAAGATCTGAATCACCATTGACAACACTTCAACATGTATCTTCGATCAACACACATCGCATCAAATCTTCTCGTACGCAACAATGGAGGCTTCACAGTGATATGAACAACCCGAAATCTTGCGAATACACTCCAACACAAGATGGTAACACTATTCTTTTTATGAATTCATGTATGCTTTCATATTTTGATCTTGTTTCTTGAATTCAGTAATAGTTTAGTTTCATTTTTGTGAGTGAAGGAATAAATGTATATTTATTGTTTTTGATTTAGATTAGCTTCTATTTCATTGCATTTGTCTTGTTTACGCTCCTTGATTTTCCCCCTCACACACATCTATGTTCATGGTGTGGCTATTACAAACATGGGAGGAGAAGACCATGGTCTAGTTTCTCATGCAGTAGTTAGTGAAAGCGTGCTGGCGCGAAGCTATGTAGTATTACTTGGAGATGGTGGTTGGTGGGTTGGGGATAAGGATAGTAGGTAGTGTTTGGCTGTAACTTGTTATCCCAATCAATGGCCTGTGGATCTCCTTCATCTTGTGGAGCATGAGTGAAGATTAGGAATCTTGTATGGTAGAAGTGGCAACGAACATCAACCTGCTGAAGGAGCTATTTAGGGCACATATATTGGAAGATGAATTCACTATCATAGCTTTGCTAGTGGCTGAGGAGGAGCAAGGTCATTTGCCAATGGTGAATGGTGCTAAGGAGGCGGTGGCAATGAAGCTTACAGAAGAGGGTGGGGTAGACAGTAAGGTGAGGAGGGGTGGAAATATCATTGAAGTTTTTATAATTTTGAACTATATCTATGATTGGTTTATGGATATATTTGGGGTTGGGTCCCCTTGCACTTAATTAATATAAAAAAAATGAAACCTATACCATGAACATAGTTACATCACATATGACTTATATTATAGGTTGAATTCTATGCATTTTGATTGGATTATTTATATATTTTGAATTTTGAAAATGTGCAAAATAGAGCCATGGTTATGACACAAATTTTCAAAAATCATGATGTTTGAATTTTATTTCACGAGTGATGTTGTTCATCATTGAAACCAAAGGGTATATATATATATATATAAATTTTAATTTTAAAAATTTGAACATTTAATGATAGAGTTTTAAGAATTTTTTATGGTTTTTCATTCAAAATAATTTAATAAAGTTTTGAAAACAAGAATAATTTATGATGATTTTGAATGAGATAAAAAAAGTGTCTCTGATGTTTTTTGATTTAAAATCTTTAAAGACCTTGTTAAATTTTATTTCCAAAATTTATGCATTAAAATATGTGCCACACTCAAATAGAGTTTTGGTGTGATGAACCTAGGAATTGAGGTATAAGGAGTAGGAAAGGAGTGGCTCTTGAACTTTACAGGAATGCAAGGGATCCTAGGATATAACATGCAAAGAGTTACTGATAAAGTGATAATTAAGCTTCATTGGGTAAATAAAAATAATTTATATATTAATTTTGTATCACACTTAAAGTGCTTATGAAAGCTTGGTGTGAGCATGAAGAACTTATTGCACTTCAAACATTACTAAAGATTGTTAAGGACATGTTGCTCTTTGAGAGTCATTGGATATTATTGATTGGGTACCCTCATGAGGAAATTGGGATGCATACCCAATTTTGTGTAGCCATCCTTTCAAGCTACTATGATGACACTCCTCACCTTCCCCTAGGATCCTTTTCCTTATTGCTATTAGATTGGTATTCGACCTGAGACCTATCTTTAGCCACGTGTCTTTAGATGAGACCATAATTGCATGTTTTCATTTATGTGTTGCATGCTCTATTGTTGGAATGTGGTATGCTATGTCATGTGGATCACTTCTTGTGCTCATTGTTGGTGATGGTTCTCCCCCTTAAGCCTATTATTATACAATTATTTTTATTATACTTGTTGGCATGTATGCCGTGTTGGATTATCTTAATTCTTTCTATGTGGATAATATTATTGTTGTTCATTGTTTTTGATGTGTTTGTGAGCCAAGTTCCCTTGTTTTGCATGAGTGTGCGCCTGTGCCCAAGTGACTATATCCTAGTACAATTGGGTGAACCTAAGAATTCCACATGGTTGGGTGGTGTCAAACCATCATTGGGGATCAACGATCTTGGAGGGCTTCATTTTTCAAGAGCTTTGAATGGTGTGTAAGTAGGATTTCTTTACTCCTTACCTTTAATTTCATTGTTCTTATAATATGTTGTAAAATGTAATACAAGACCTTGAGTTCTCTTATGTAATTATAATAATTTATAATAGAACCTCCTTTTGGATAGAATGTAAACCACCCACATAAGTGGTGATAGATCTATCTTTAGTCGTATGGTATCTCAATGTTGGTGCCAAATGTTATTACCATCTCTTATTTCTTATTCTAGTTATATTGATAAAATAAACCTAGAGCATATTTAGATTTGGAATTAAAGTAAATTTATTTTTTTTATAAAAAAATTAATTGACATTTAATTCTTGTGATGTTTTGTCTCCCTAGTTTGGGGTGTGTTGTGAGAACTCGCCACGATGCAAAGTCATTTAGGTTCTCCTCTTGGTTAAAGTACAAGTAGGGTGTGTTGGGAATATTTCTATTTGTCCCTCATTCCCTTGGACTTGTGTTGGAGTCCCTTGTAGCCTCCCAACTTATAAAGAACATCTTCTTCTTTAGATAGTGTGTTGGAGATTGGAAGTGGATGCCCCTCTTGGTCACATAGTCATTTTTTGTCATCTTGGAGTCTATTTGTGTTGTTTTTTTTCTAATTCATGGGAATTATTCCTTGGTATGAGACCTATAAATGGCAATTCAATCTCTGGCTAATACTGCCATGTTTAAATAGGATGAAACACAAAAATAGGATTGTATTGTAATTTTTAGATTGTAGCACTTTTTTTGGACACTTGCATAGTTTTAGGATGCTAGCACATTTTTTAATACATGAGTACTTGTGCTAGTGTCCTCTCTAGGTGTTAGTGTCCCTTTCAGGCATTATGGTCCTTTGACACATTATCATCCTCCCTTTTGTCAGACAATGGGTGTTCCCCTTGGCTTGGAGAGTCTTCCCATGTTGACACTTGGTTGATAGGTGTCCCTAATTGGACGTTATTCCATATTTAATATTGGGAAGTGATTTTTTGCATGAAAATGGCCCATTGTCGTTTCAATTGGTGTTCTAAGGCATGTGTCTCTCGATAAAAAACCCTCTTGTGAAGGTTTGTCACTTGCGTCAATTTGTGAGAGAGCATATTAGTGGTTTAGTAACCAATAATAAATTGGGTATCTTTCCACTCTCTCATAGGTTCATCATGATGGTTTCATCCCACGATTGGTAAGCATTACATTGGCACCACCTTTCTTATAGCAATGGCAAGGTCATTCATGTTATTAGTGCTCTTAGTTGTTGTGTTTGGCATTCAACACTTGTGTGTAGTCCAACATTTTAGTGTTGTATATGATTTATTGGCGTTGTTTTAGAAAAATATCAATGTTGGCTAATATCCTAGGTGTATGGCTTGGGGCATTACATTTATATTATGGAATCAAGTATGATTATTTGACTAAAGTAAGGTAACTGGGTAAAAAACTATACATTTGATAAAATAGAAATAAGGAGTAGGGTTACGTACCTTCAAAGTAACATAATGTGAATTTTGATTGACAATATGTTGCAATAGAGCCATGTAAACTGGGAATTGAGATTAAATTATGGATTTGAGAGCAAAGATGATTAAAATTTGAGTTGTGTTTGGGTTGCAATTATGACTTAATGATCATGTATGGCGGTGCGATTTTGTTTGAATTATTGCCATTCTAGCCTAAACAAAATTAGGTCTTTAATTCTTGTTTACTTGATGATAAATGGAGAAAGAAAACTAGTGGTGGTGGTAAGGAGCATTACAAGGCATTTTATGTAAGAATTGAAGTTTGGGACCTCTTCACACCTTACTTAAGCTCCATAATTGAGTCAAGAGTAATGATAAAAGAAACGAGGGGTAACAATGAATGCTAATGTGAGGTGACTGTGAATGCTATTGAGTTGACTACTACTAGTTGTTGAAGTCCATTTCAAATCGATGAGTGACTGTGTTAGAGATGTACTTGGAATGTGCCTTAACATTATATGCTGATTGTTGAATGTCGAGGGATGGTAATGTTTGATGGTAATTAATGACTGATTGCCAATAGAATGAAAATTGTTTTTGATGCTTATGCATTTTTTTTGGATCATTTGATGATGCTAAGTGTCCTAGGATGATGTTTTATATACATAATTATAGACACATAATTCAAAAATTTGGCACCCATGCTAATGGGTAACAGTCAGCTATCAAGATTTTTAGCCTAAGAATGTAGGGATTTAAATTTGAAAATAAGGAGACATGATTGCACTTGTGATCCAATCTAGTGGATTGGATCATGAGTAACTTTAGACACATAATATAAATTTTTGGTGCCAATGTTGATGAGTAATAATTAAATTTTGAGATTATTAGCCTTGTAATGCAAGAATTTATATTTAGAAAGAGGGAGATGTGATTGAGCCTGCAATATAGTTCAATAAATATGATTGTAGGCATGATCTCGTTTAAAGAATCAAACTACAACCACCATCTAGTCCAAGATGAATAATCCAATTGAAACTATATTAGATAAAACTCAACACATAGACGTGCCATAACAAAGTGTTGGATCAAAAATTGAATCAATAAATACACCAAAATAGTCAAATTATTAACAAAAACCATGCATGATAACATTGACTCAAATTAAATAAGACAAAAAATAAGAATACAAATATATACACTTTTCATCTCTACAATTATATAATCTAATCACAAAAACTTCTCCAAATTTAATATATTAAAATTTTCATCAAAATAAAAAATAAAAAATTCATCCATTACGCACATATATAATTTCTCCATTGCTCAATACATACGCACCCATTTAAAACCCCATAATTCAACACACCTTAAAAATCTTAAAAAAAGCAAGCCTTCCATCCACCCATTTGTCACAAATCGTCCTTCCTTTTTCCCTTAAAAAGCTTACATCCCCAACGAACCCTACATTTCTCCATTAAAAACAAGACACGTGGAATGAATAAGTATTAGTCCACCATAGAGAATATCCAAAAAATTACTTCCAATAAATCTCCCCACTTACCCAGCAAAAATATAACCAAGCCCTACTCAAATTTTCACACTTTATCTTCTCAGCTTTTCCCTCAGTTTATTCAGTTTTATTATTATTATTAATTTAAAAAAAATCCTTAGTTACAATTTCATTTCCCCTATTTTGCTTGTCGCCCTTCTTTTTTCTTGTTTTCGTTTTATATTATTTTTCTCTATATCGAGGAGGGTTCTTCTTTCGCCTTCTGATAATTATTTTCTTTTCATCTGCAACCAACGGCGCCAGGGTTTGCTTGATCAGCATCACGGGTTCGAATTCTCGGAGTTTCTCAATCTTCATCTGATCACCTCTTACATTTTCACGAGCTCAACGTGAATACTTTGTGGACATAACTTTAGACAGAAGAGAATAGAAGATAGAAAGGTCTACTAGGGTTCGAACACTAGACCTCCGCCTCGGACAGCGATTTAATGAGCTAATCTGGGATTGTTCTACGTTTGGATCGGTAGATCGTGAAAAGAGTGTTGGAATACCGGTTGTTGCAAGGTTTTTAGCCACGGATTTCTGTGGTATACCCGTCGCTGCGCTTCGCAAAGATGTTTTGGCGCATGGCTGGACTCTCCACCACATCTCCGGTACATAGGCCGCTCTATTCCATGTTTTTTGTTTTCTGTTTCTTTTTGTCCGATCGCGTATGAGTGTATTTTGTGTGGAAACTCGGCGAATGCGTGTTTGTGCGGAAAACGAGGCATTTCATCCTTTGCGCGGAAATTGAGAAACTCGTGTCTTGGATTTAATTTCTGTGGACTTAAATTTAGCTGTAGATTTTTTTCTTTCATGTTAATGAAGGTTTAGGGCTCAATAAATGATGTCAGTGGCGTACTACAGTCATTAGTTGTTCTCTTAGTGGTTTTAGATTTTGGCTTCTTTTTGCTTGATTGTCGATGTGTATTTTGTGTGGAATTTGAGGAATTCATTCTTTGTGCGGAAACTGAGACTCCTAGGTTGCTGTTTAAATTGTCGCAGAGTTAAAATTAGTTGAAGAAAAATAATTACTCTGTTGGAAGCGTTTTATGCTCAATAATTGACAGCAGTGCCGCATGAGAGTCAGTAGCTGTTCTGGTCATGTCTTTCCCTTAGTTTCTTTGATTGATTGCTGATTTGTGCTTTTTGAGGAACCCGAGGAAGTGCAATTTTCTATTGAAATTGAGAGGTGAATAGTTAAGGACTCTAAAGCAGCGAGGTTAAATTTAGTTGTAGAAATAATTTTCATCATTAGCTGCAATTTAGGGATCCATACATGACAGAAGCCGCATGCTGTGTCCCTTTAGCTTCTTGCACTGGTTTTAAGTTTTCTGGATTGATTTACTTGGAAATGCGAAATGGAGCTTAATTTAATGTCTAATATGTGAGGGAGGTTGTATGCCACAGAGTATTTCAAGTTGATAGACCAGGTTATAAGTTTGAATATTGTAGCGTTAAAATACAGCTGCAGGAAATAAATCACACCGTTAGGACCATTCTAGGGTTCAATTCATGGGATGACTGTTGCAGACAATTGTATGTGGCTGTGCATTCTTACATTGGTATTATTTGCTTGTCCCAATTCTGGATCCTGTTGAGTAATTTTAGGTGGAAATATAAAGCAGGGTTTAAAGCAAACTTGCCAAAACAATTTTCAGTGTTATTAGCAATTTAGAATCAAGAGCATTAGGGGAATCACGTGTGACAGAAAGTAGGTCATGCATATTACTGCTGCATCCGTGAAGTCAAAGACCTTGTTCTCACTTAGAATTGCTAGTTACATTTTTACAAGTTTTTCAAGCACCAAAACATTTCAAAGTCACTGACAATAATGAATACCTGTGTATTTTAACTGTCTTGTTGCTTGTTCCAATTTTGAATTCAATATATTTTGAAAAAACAAGATGGGGCTTAAATATCATTATTATTAATGTGCAGTAATTTTGACCTCCAATTTTGTCATTCTGTTAAAATTAGTTGGGCCTTACTATATGGTTGGAGTTGAATGCTAAATGAATTGTCATGTCTTCTCACTATAGTGTTGTTTGCTTGCCTCAATTTAAATACTGCAAGGTGATTTTAACTGGAAATTCAAAGCAGCAATTAATTATTATTGTTGTATGTTATTAGCAAGCAAATTATAAGTTTAGAATAAATTTAGGCCCTAAATATATGTCACTGCCAATGTGATGGTGAATAGTTGTGCTTTCTCACTTCATTGTTGTCTTCTGATTCTGATTTTGACTTTTGCAGCTTTGGTTTGTATTATAAATAGTGCATAAATATTACTGACTTTGTGCTCCTAACAAAACTGGAAATTAATTAGAACTGCCATTTTCACTGCTAGAAGCAATTATGCCCCAATACATAACAAGCGTTTTACATAATTATAGCTCTGTCTTACTGTAGTCCTATCATTTGCTGGCCTTTTAATTTGATTCTCGATTACTGTACAGTAAATTTATTCAGATATAAAAAAGGTGTGGTTAGTACTGTTGCACGCACCTAGAAAACCTGCACCTCTTTTAAAACCTTTATTTTTGATAGATAAATGAGGGATTGTGTTAGGGACCCTTGCCTGTAATAACTCTTCCTGTGGGCATTAAGCCTGCACACATGGTTAGAGCTGCAAACAATATCTCTGCAAAGAGTATACTACTGAGAGACTAGACAGCTAAAGATAGAGAGTGTCCCAATGAGGCTGAAACCTGGATACATCACTATAGCTGCAGTATAAAACTACTTCTAGAGCATACTAGTGAAAATCAAGATTACAGAACAAAATAAACTACTAAACAAGCCCACGCAAGAGAATAAGAAACCCAAATAGCAAGTGACTATTGTGAGATGGGGACTCAAGGCACTCATTGATTGATATCTATCCGATCATAATTCCCTATCTCAAGCCTGTGTTGAGCCACTTTTTGAATGACATTACCTCTTGCTGTTCACGACCTCCAGCTCTTCTGGAATTGATCCATGTCTACTGCCAACGGGCCACTAAAAATTGACTCCATGCCAACTGCCACCACTTCCTAAGACTACCTCCATCTGCCCTGACACCGCTCTTGGCTTCTATGCCCCTTCTGACCACCAGCTTTGGAAATTGGTTCCCCCGTTTGGATTGTGAGGAGTTTCTTCTCTTTTGAGGTCACAAGCAGTTCCTCCCTTGTGAGGAATTTCTTCTCTTTTGAGGTCACAAGCAGTTCCTCCCTTGTCAGCTGTGTCTGCATTGGGCCTCCGGGGAGGCAGGGCACTATTGGGATGCAGCAGTTTGTGTGGGATACTGCTGACCTGGAGATGATCACCACTTTTATCTGCCTTGGTTTTATCAAATTGCTTGAAAGTGGCTCCTTAGGGTTTCAAATTGTCTTCCAAAATTTTTAAGCTAGCTGCAAGAACCCTAAGGTTCAAATCATCTAACTCAGTCATGGCAACTACTGCCAAATCTTCCTCTGCCAACTCCAATTTGATAGTTTATGCTAAGGACATATATTAATTTTATAATTATTGGACTGTTGCATACATATGACAAATCTGGTGTTAGTTTTAAGATCAGAAATGCAATAAGCAGAAAACACAACACATAGAACAATGAACACAGTATTTTACCCTGAGAAAACCCTCCTACTTGAGGGAGAAAAACCCAGCAAAATATTCTCTTATAAATCAGAAGAATAAGTACAGCAATTGCACACAAAATCAGGTCTTAGAATAGGCCGAGTCTCATACAATAAGTAATGTCACTTCTCCTTGAAGCGAATCTTTAATGCACTAAATAATAACACTTCTTCTAGAATCGGATCTGCTGCTTAGAAGGCAAACTACTGCTGAATAGTGCAAATTGGAATTGGATGAATTGATGATGAAATGAGAGGAATCTATCCCCTTTAAATATCAAGCTAGGCGACCTCCTTTCTAGGGCCGACACAGAGAAATACAAATTTTATTTATAAAAACAAAGGCCGACCTGCCTTGAGTTAATTTTATTTGAGAGAAAATATCTCTTGAAGCTATAAAACACCAACACTCCCTCTTAGCTAGGGAGGTATTTTCAAATATCCTCGTCATGGAGTCTCTCAACATGACGTCCACAATGGCTACACCCATTTGTGAAAACCACATCTCAGTCTCAGAGATGTACAGGGCTGCACCTCATATTTCAATCTGAGAATATACACTACAAACTTTCACCTCATATTTCTCGGTCTCGAGGAGAAATATACGACAAGGAGCTTTCACCTCGCATATTTCTCCGTCTCAAAGGAATATACACTCTGAGGGGCTTTCACCTCATATTTCTCTATCTTAGAGAAATATACATTATAACAATCTTTCATGATGATGTGACAGGGCAGTTGTGTTTACGTGGGCCTTTGGGGAGGCGAGGCACTGTGGGATACTGCAGTTTGTGTGGGATACTGCCAACCTGAAGATGATCACCACTTTTATTTG